>JAWWNF010001152.1:0-50000 GCA_034641395.1 Darevskia armeniaca | reverse complement strand
CAGAAGCTCAAACATTATTGGCAGTAGTGAATATGAAGTATTACAATGCCTGGCATGTCAGCGAGATAAACAATTTTAAAGACATGATCTGCTTACCTGCGACCACATTCTGAATATTTACCAATATTTTTTAATATTAAGGCAGCTGTTAATCGGATGTGTTTAGTAATTGGTCCCTCTCTTTCATCCTTAGACAGAAAAGAAAATAGTATTAGAACAAGCTTGACAAGGAGACTTTCCTCCTGTTTAATCCATATGCTTGCTACTTACTGTGAAATCTCTGAAAACAAGGTTTCTTGATCCCCTTCTTAGTGCCATGAGGGCAGCACTAGGATGATTGACAATGGCCTTCTGTGCTCTGGGAGTGGAAGAAGCACCCGCTGCATTTGGTGGCCTAAATGAGATTTTAAAAACAACAACAAAAGGAATTTAAAAGGGGCACAATAAATATTTCTTCCCTAGAAAAAGATTAAAATCAATATATATTTCCTCCCGAAAGGCTAGTGCTTGATGCTGGCGGCTAAAAATATTACACTCCTCAATTGAAATCACTGCTCAAATACGAACTCTTACGATCTAAAACAATCATATGTAATGATGATAATTATTTAATAAAAATTTAATTATTTATATGCTGCCCATCTGACTGGGCTGCCCTAGTCACTCCTGGGCGGCTCTCAACAAAATATTTTAAAACGCAATAAAACACCGACCATTTTTTAAAACTTCCTGGAGACATAGAAAGTTATAATTGTTGATTCTAAAGTTGCTAATGTTGTTACAGACCCAGATTTCCCTTTTTAATATTCCTTTTGCTAATGTGCAAACATATCCAATCTATTCAAATCATATGATAAAGAAATTTTTTAATCCTTTTGATAGCCATCCTTAGAATCATGTTAGGATCTTTCCCCCACACAGCTGCAGTGTGCAGTGGGTTCCACACAGAGCTCAGTGACCTGTTTATTTTCTCCCTTCCCTTCAGTATGCATTGCAAATAAGTGCACCAGTGCCACCTAGAGAACGGGAGCTCTAGGCATATCCCCAAATATGCCAGTGTGGTGTAGTGGTTAAGAGCGGTAGACTCGTAATCTGGTGAACCGGGTTCGCATCTCCGCTCCTCCACATGCAGCTGCTGGGTGACCTTGGGCTAGTCACACTTCTTTGAAGTCTCTCAGCCCCACTCACCTCACAGAGGGTTTGTTGTGGGGAAGGAAGGGAAAGGAGAATGTTAGCCGCTTTGAGACTCCTTCGGGTAGTGATAAAGCGGGATATCAAATCCAAACTCCTCCTCCAAATCCTTGTCTCCTCCTCTACACTATCTCTAAAAGTGACATAAATTAAGTGAGAAGAGAGGAGGACAAGATGGGAGATTAGGAAGCGGCCCACAAATCTTTCTATAATAATTGGTCATGCTGCCAATAAGTGTGGCCCATGAGCTGAGGGGAGAAACAAGAGCTCTGCTGGGTCCTACGGTGATCCTTTCGTGTGTGGGCAGAGGTACTGCATGAGGAAGGATCAGAACTTTTCACGAAGATGAGAGCATTACAAAAGGAGACCATTCTGGTTCCCATTCAAAATGGGATGAACAGGAATAATGACTTATTCAACTGGCAATTAAAATTGGAAGGGGGTATACGTCACTGCTCTCTTTGCATAATGCCTAGTTTCTGTAACTGTGAGATATTTTAAAAGGAATAGTCAGGATGTTGGGATTTTTAGCGTTTGACTGTTAGGAAAATGCAAAATGGATAGACTCACGAGCAGACATTCCGTAGAAATAACACAATCTTCAGTGTACTGTTTGGTGAGCTGTACACAGTATGTGCCAAGCGAAAAATACAGATTTGGTGAGCTACATGCCACCCATAAGCTGTCCCACCCTCTGCCACCAAAGGATCAGAAGGAGATGAGGTAATAGCCTGGTGATAGGCAATGCGACCTTGCTGCATCCCCAACAATGCAAGTGTTCATCCAAGAGAGCTTAGCCAGCAATCCTATGCATGCTAAACTGGGACACAGCTTCACTGAACACAGCTGGAATTCTGAGAAAAGATGCATAGGATTCTGCTGCTAGATTAACAATGAAGATCATGCCTCTTACTTTGTAGAAGGTTTTGAACTTCCTGCTTGTCCGTGATCATCTTGTTTTAATCCTGCAAGAAGGGCATCTCTTGAGCAGTGCTTATCCTGTTTGAGAAAAAAAAATAACGTTAAATACATAACATAGACCTAGTAGAGAGAGTGGTGTGTGTGTACATACACATCTCATAAACTGACTGGTGAACATACACAAACACTGCAATTATGCACATTCACATTAAGGGGTGGAGAATGTGCACAAAGCAATAGCATCAACAGGAGAGTCTGCACACTGCCCAGTCAATATGGAAAAATCAGCAACATCATATTGAAGAATGTGAATTTGAGATTTTGTACATTGTGTTGTTATAATTCATTGCCTCATTATTGATTGAAGAATGAAATGCAATGAAGAAGGAAAACACCATTTGGATAAGTACTCTTTAGCTACTGCACAGAAGCTAATAGAAAAACACCTGGAAAAGGTCAAACCTACAGCCCGTTGATGAATGAGGTAGAAATATTTGGTGCATCATGCTGGTCTCAGCAATTGTAAAAAAATGTAATAAATATGAACAAGCTTTGATCATGTTTACAGGAAACTGAAAGCACAACATGATGCATGACAACTCAGAAGTAAGTCTCACTGAGTTCAAGGACGCTTACTCCTAGAAAAGTGAGTATCAGATTGCAGTGGGTGGTTCACAAAATTAAATTAGGAAGAAGAACAAAACAGTAAAACAATTCATGGATAAGGATATAAACACAGCAGCATTAAAGCCACTTCAGGAGGTTAAAATGCTTTCAAAGCCTGGGAAAATAAAATGGTATTTGCTGGTGGAGGAGAGAGGGGCAGAAATTCCCTTGCTCTGCATTTTATTACTATCAAATATGTGTGTGTGTGTGTGTGTGTGTGTGTGTGTGTGTGTGTGTGTGTGTTGCGATAAGACTTTTGGTTTGAAACTGACTGCAAGCTCCTGAATTAGAGCACCCCGTTGTTCTATAGCTGGGCCTTCTGCTGTCTCCAAATATAGTGCATAGAAGCAAGTTATCTCACCTCATGATGCACATGCTCCACCCAATCTATAAGCTATTAGAGCAGTGATGGCTAACCTTGACACCCCAGATGTTTTGGAACTACAACTCCCATCATCCCTAGATAACAGGATCAGTGGTCAGGGATTATGGGAGTTGTAGTCCCAAAACATCTGGAGTGTCAAGGTTAGCCATCACTGTATTAGAGGCTCAAGCTGGCAAATTCTCTCCTCACAATTCCCCCTTCATTTCCCCCTCCCCGCATCCACAATCTTAATTTACTCTAGTTCCTGAAGGCCACTGAGCATGCTCAGATCACACTGGACTGCTTTTTCTGCACTGTTTCAGACCCTGCCATTTTGGGCATTAGAAGAAATGTGCATCACTTACTTTCTAGCATACAATTTTTATATTTATATGGAAATAATGCCTTTCAAATTTCACATCAATACTGAGAAAAGGGATAGGAGACCAATTTCTACCTGCAAGTGGGTAATGAAGGAAAACCTTTGCCGCTGGAAAGGTTCACAGCCCTCCCATAAACACTGCCCAGGGTAGACGTCTTTTCCTCCATGTTCAGTTGCAGCGTGATAGAAAACCTGGGATGGCGTTTGAAACCACCTGGAAAATGTAAAACATTTAAACTCAGGCAAAGAAGGAATACAATTTTGCTAACAATTTTGTCGTCTGAGCAATCAACATGAATACTGAAAAATAAAAATGCAAGAAATTGCAAATGTTAATTATTCAGATGTTTGACTTACTATCGCTACAGGTTGCTTGCTGCAAAAGACTGTGCAATACAGTGGCACCTCGGTTTTCAAACGTAATCCGTTCCGGAAGATCGTTTGAGTTCTGAAACGTTCGAAAACTGAAAACTCAATAGCCTACAGCTAGACCTCAGGAACTTGCACTCAGTGGAAGCCGCGTGGCATGTTTGACTTCTGAGGTGTGTTCAAAAACTGAAGCATTTACTTCCGGGTTTACGGAGTTCAAAAACAGAAATGTTTGTCAACGGAGACGTTCAAAAACCGAGGTACCACTGAACTTATATGCAGCAGAAAGGAATGGATTTGTACCTTTTAAAAAAGCTGATAAAGACCTCCACTTCCCCAAGAAAGAGTTAAACATTTGCAAGACTGACCACTTGTGCAAACAGAGGCTTGAATGGTGCTAAAGATTCTGTTCAACCATTGACACTGCGGGTAAGGGAGTAATGTATTTCAAATGAAGTTCCCTAAAACCAGTCACTAAGGATATTGGCTCTCTCACTCTCCCAAAGATCATCTTCAGCTTTGTCTTCCATCGCTTGCTCAAGGAACTCCCTAGCAAAAGAAGACCTTAGTTTCCAGTGGTGGGAAAAGAACCGAGAAATGCTCTTCTCTATTTCTCTATTAAAAAAACACCTTGTTTCCTCAGTTAGCTGACAGGTGAGCAGGTACTGATGGGAAACTTTAAAAAGGATGGGGTCAACAATCACAAATAGCATGTTGCATAAAACTAAACCTTTGTAATATACGGGTCAACTCAAAGAAAAACACTTACTTTTTACAGGATTGCCAGAGACACATGAAATTCTGTCCAGGTTTTTTCACTTGTTCTGTGTGCGAACTTGGTACAGTGAACACAGAAGGTGGCAAACTGACAGATGGGCCCTGGACTTGCATTGGTACTGGTGCGACTGGTGTGCTCTGTGGGAAAATTCAAAACAAGGAGGATTGAAATTTCTGCCTGATTATTGTTTATTGAACAATGCAAGATCTGATTTTCCCGGAGCACACTTCCAGCGGCAATAGGTAAAACCATAGTGATCAGCAGTTTTGCTATTGACTGCAGAGGGAGATAGATGGTACTCACTGTCTCTAAATAGTAAAATGAAATAAAGACTGGATTACTCTTGAGCTATTTACAGACTTTCCCCAATATTCTATAGCTGCTCTATTTTTATGTTTCAGGTTCAACACAGAATTAGATACAGCTTTTAGGAAGCTTTCCAGATGGCAATCTTTCTCTATAGAGATAAAGTGATGGAGCAATTTAACATACTTGTATGAATTTGGCAACTTATCATTTTTTCAGTCAGAGTAATTTAAAGGATTATCTTTAAAACCACCATGTATATTTGGCTTCACCTTTCATTGCCTGTGGTTTGAATGAGCAACTCTCAAGATTTGATCAACCTGTTCATTCTGTATATGCCACAACATGTGCACATATGATGTTGATATGTAATGAGGTTGTTTTAAGTATTTACCGTAATGGCAGACCTTCATTTTTAAAGGGGGGGAGGGAGTAACATACTACATCTTTCATATATCATTTTAAAATGAAGGTGAGATGTTTGAAATCTCTCCATCAGCGTTAACTTTAGCAAGTTAAACATTAGCATGCCAAATAAAACACCAAGCTGGAATCCTTTTTCCCAACATCTGTGATACTTTCCACAATTTGTTTTTCATTTTAATGAGAAACAGGTACCCACCCACCCTGCATTCTGGGGTTCCAGGACAATTATACCATGTGATTTATTTTTGTAAGACTGGTGCTTTTATCAATATAGCCTCTTCAAAACACCAACATGCTCATGCACACTGTTTATTATATTTGAAAACTTTCACCTAGTGAAAATTGATTCTACCTGATGAAAGGTCATTATTTTGAAAATAAAACAAGTCATACAGCATGTATTCAGAATTAAATCATCAATTAAATCAAAAGAACAAAATTATTTGCCAGAGAAATCTGCTAGCCCAATTAATATTAGGTAACAAGCTAAAGATAGGAGCACAGACTGAGAAACTGTTTTGTATCCATTGCCTAGCTCAGGGGTCCCAGGGCCCACTTGACACAACTGAAAATTCCTTCTGAGGCCCACCAGTCACACATTGGTGGTTTAGGGACAAAGCCAACCACAAAATGGTGGCAGATGGAGGCAGAGTTTGGCATAATCACCTGACAATTAACAGTATCATTTTCTATACATAAATAATCCATCTTTGGAAATTACTAAATTCTTTTCCACCACATTTTCTCTTGTGGCAAGGAGTTCCACAGTTCAGCTTTCCTTAAGCTAAATACAGACATTTGCAATAACAACAACAACAACAACAACAACAACAATAATACCATCGACATTTGCTCTGGAGGTATTGTGAAAGTCTCCCCACTTTAGGCAGAATTTGCTGATCCAGATGCTCCAGGTGATGAAGGCTTTTTATACTATATTTTCCCTTTCCATCCTCACATGCTTCTCAAAAGTATTATTCTCCTTTCACATTTAACCTTTACCTTATCTCTCAACCAAACTGCCCGTTTCTTTCATCCTTCCTTCCTGGTCCTTTTACATGAACTTCTTTCTGTTACAGCTTTCCTGTCTGCTTTCCTTCCTCATTATTCAGAGTTTATTTATGTTATTACTACGATCTTTATTTTTGCCATCCTATTATTACTATTGCTATTATTATTATTATTAAAATTTGTATACCATCCTTCATCTGTAGATCTCAGGGTGGTTCACAGCATAAAAATACAAGAAAACAACAACACAAAATACATAATAAGAACAAGGACAAAAACCAATCAAGCCAATAATCCCCCCCCCCCAAAAAAAACACATTTAAAGAGATCTAGGATGTTAGTCAGCTAAAGGCCTGTTTGAAGAGGAATGTTTTTGCCTGGCACCTAAAAGTGTATAACGAAGGAGCCAGCTGAACCTCCCTGGAAAGAGCATTCCACAAATGGGAAGCCACTGCAGAAAAGGCCCATTGTCCTGTTGCCACCCTCCAGACGTCTCGTGGAAGCACAGGAAGAAGGGCCTCAAAAGAACATTGAAGGGTCCAGGTAGATTCATATGGAGAGAGGTAGTCCTTGCAGTATTGTGGTACAGAGCCATTTAAGGAATTATAGGTCAAAGCCAGCACTTTGAATTGGGCCTGGAAACTAACTGGTAGCCAGTGCAGTTCGGCCAGGATTGACATTATATGCTCAAACCATCTTGCCGCGGTGAGCAGCCTGGCCACTGAATTTTGCAATAGCGGAAGTTTTCAAACTGTCCCTACGTATAATGTATTGTAGGACTATAACCAAAGGTAACCAGAGCATAGACAACAGTTATCTCAGTTTCTATTGGCCTTCAACACCTCCCTTCCCAAATCCTCCTTTTTTATCCTGGCCATCTTTAATCAGCAGACAAGGAGTTTCTGGAGCTGGTACTAGTCAGACTAAAAGGCTATAGCATGACTATAAGGTGGGGAAGGCTGTGGCACTGAGGCCCACCAGAAAGTGGTTCGATGTCCACTGTTTCAGAAACATTGGGGAAGCAGAAGTTGGTATAGGAAATAATTATCTGTATCTGACCAGGTTTTGCCATATAGTACACGGTAAACTATAGTCATATGAGTCCCCCCTTAAATAAATGCAGAATATATAGAATTCCAGAAAGTCCACCGGATAACTGAAGCGGCATTTTAAAATTTTAAATAGTTTTTAACCTGTATTTTAATTAACGGTTTTTCTTTTTATATTTTGTTGTGGTTTACTGATGTGAGCCACCCTGAGCCTGGTTTCAGCTGGGAAGGGCGGGGTATAAATAAATTTATTATATTATTATTATTATTATTATTATTATTATTATTATTATTATCATTCAAACAAACCATCATTAAAAGGAGTGAACAAGTGTAAGGCTGAGCACAAGACCTTTTAAACAGCACCCTGGGCTTATTTTTCTCAGCATTTTCTATGAACGAACATAACCTTGATACTATGCTTAGTAGCAAGATCAAAAATTATAAAAGCTAAATTTCAGTTGTATGCCTCCTGTAAAAATAAAAAAAAACTCATAAAGATCAGCATAAGTTCAAAGACCTCTTCAAGAATGGTCCTACATAAATTAAGGAGAAACTGAACTAAATGCAAGGAGCATAGAGATAATTCAGACTGAAAAATGAATAGCCTGTGTGGCATGAATTTTTTATTTATTTTTGCCTTACTGACAATAGATTACTGAAATTCAACTCTCAGTACATTCATGTTATTCAAAAGTGAATAACAGTCAAATGACAAGCTTAGTCACTCCATCTGGGAACTTCAATGGCTCCATACACAGCAACACATAATAGCTACTGGAGCTATGCACCTGCTTTGCAGCAACTAGCCTGACCATATCAAGGTGAGGCTGCAGCCAATGGCTTTGGAGCTGCTTGAAGTTTTGCCAACCTGCTTTCCACAGAAGCCTATTTAAATAGGATGGATCAAGTAAGTGCTTATGAGAAGGGGGAACTGGAAAAGGGAGTCAGAAAGTCGACACTGTTCAAGTCCCAGAAGAAACCGATTTCTTACTTTTGGAAAACTGGCCCAATATCAACCACTTCTATGATAAACCAATAAAGGGAGGGAAGCATAGCTATACTTAACAGATGTTTCTGGAAAGTCAAATAAAACAAGCTTCCAGGTAAGTTAATACATAGCTCTCTCAGTCACCAATCACAAAAGCAATGCCCTCAAAGGAAAAATACAGAAAGATAATAGGAAGCTAGAAACGATGCCAACTCCTTCCTGTCTCAAACTGCAGCAAATTAGTTGTCCAGATGAAGCTACAAACATAATGCAAAACACTTTAACAATGTGCAATATTTGCAATCCATACTGTTGTTTTAAACAGCACACCAAGCTATGTGTTTTTCCCATTTGCTAAAATCCAACTGGGTTGAAATGAGCCATCTGCTTGTTGGTGTTCCTGAGACGGTGTAATGTTTATTTAGTGCCCTCCATTTGCCAGGTGCTTTTCAGAGGAAAAGAATTTTGCGAACTCTGCCCAAAACTGCTTAAGTAAGATGGACAAGATCAAGACAAAAAGGAAGAAGCCACTCAGCTTTCGTTTACTACTGAGCAGAGCCTCTGCCAAAGAACCAGGGGGAACGGCCATCAGATTTTTGTGAGGAGTCAATTTTACATCAGGGTCTATCACCATGATAATTTGCGCACAAAGTTGAATGTTGATTATTCTCCCAACCTGGCCTTAATGCACCCTTCACGCCAAGATTTATTTATTTTTTAGCTATCCCATTTGAAAAAGGAGAATTATCCATTACATCCCTTTAATGCCAATTCTCTCATGATGCTCAGAGGTACATCTGGGATCTCTACTGAAAACTAGTGGCAGAGAGCCAATAAACCAAAAGGAAAACACACGGCTAAAGAGATTCATACTTGTGAAATTGGGTTTCCTGCTCTTTCACGGCTTGAGCTGGAGCCCTGAGACCGTGAGCAGGCCAGTTGCATCTGCAAAGGATAAAATCAATGCTGCAGTAACCCAAATTGTTCTTAGACTACATCATCCACAGCATATTTTTAAAGCACATGGCTTCTCCAATGGGAACTGTAGTTTAAGGGTAATGAAAATTGTAGCTCTGAGGAGTAAACAACAGTCCTCAGGATTCTTTGGGGAAGAAGTTATGTACTTTAAGTGTACTTTGAAACACATGGTCTATTACTGTTCTCCAACACAATGTGTATGTACTGGAAGTTTGATTTGGATATGCACTGGATACCAAGAAAAAGATGCCCCCAAATCTCTTCTTGTCACCTCAGCTGAGAATCTGGCCGGGAAAAGAAAGGCGAACATGGTCCCAGCAGCAGCATTTCACCTGTCTTCACATACATACAAAAATGTGTGGATTACCATTACGATACAGTTTGTGGGTAAAAAAAAAAATACTATAAAGGCATTAAATCAAAATACATTACAGTTCCTAACTCACTCTTTGGGAATTTAGGGTACTGAATCATAAATGCAAACTGTCCTCGGAATACGCTGCTTCCTTCACAAGCCCATTTTGTATGGTTCATTATTCAAATACATACTACACAGAAATGAAACTATTATTTAAAGGTTACCATTAGTACAATTCAAAGTGCACATAAGCAAAATATACATAATTCAAATAGCAAGGATTTTGTGATAACTGGGAGCGTATATATTTATCTTAACACATTGCATACACTGCAGCTTGAATCTGATACGGGAAAGCAGCCAATTCAAAAAACAACAATAAATATATGATAGCTTAACAGTAATGAAACTGATAATAAGTAAGATTACTCTCACTCAAAGAACTAAACATTCTCTCCCCCCACCCCAAAATAATTTTTCATTTATCCTATCATTCAAAATATATATTTTTAAAGCTTCAAATATGACAAAGATAAATGTTAGGCATAAAGGAACCAATCTTTTGAGGTATTTTCACGAACTGCTTAACTCAAACAATGTAACTGCTGGTGACAGAAAAGGTGATTACTTCCCCATGATATCATACAAGGTACATATATTTTTAATTATAAGCACTCTAGACCTGAGTGCAACTAATGTGAAATATATTACCTGAAATTTTTATCCTTCCCATTTAACAAGAGACTGAATTTTAGGCATCATAATAAATCACCCTATGAATCAGAAGAGTGTGTGTGTGTGTGTGTGTGTGATTTTGGAGTCAAAATCCTATGGTCAGGAACACATTAGAAAGTTCCTCATAGGAATAAATGGAAAAAAATGACTTGTTATGCAAACACTTGTCTTGACAAACAATTTCCTGAGAACGCATTGTGTTCAGATAGCGAGACCTGCGTGTAGTGGGTTATTTCTATCACCTGCACTTAGTAAATGCAGTATCTTAAAACATAGTTCACAGAATGTTAGCAGAAATTAAAGAAACTGAAATACATAGTTTGATAGAATTTGTTATACAATTAAAACATCAAGATACACTATGTCCACAGCATTTCCCTGATCCACCAAGTTTGTAATTCCATCAAAAAAAGTAATCAAATTGGTCTGGCATGACTTATTTTTGAGAAACCCATGCTGCGTCTTAGTAATTATAGCATCCTTTTCTAAATGCTCATAGACTACTGTTGAATTATCTGTTCTAGGACCTTCCCTAGTATCGATGGTTGGTAACTGGGTCTTTCTTATTCACGTTTTTGAAGATGGGGACATTTGCCTGCCTCCAGGTTTAGCCCATCCATTTAGCAGAGTGAGGCTACTACCTCAGGCAGCTGATTTTGGATGTCATGAAAAGGCACCAAATATTTGTCATTTAAATTATTATTACTGCATTTTTACTGCTGGTGAAAGGGGACAGATGGTTGTAGATTTTATTCATTCATTCATTCATTCATTCATTTATCTGCCTCATGTGTCAAAATAAGTTGACTGGCCTTGAATAGTAGGCATCAATATTGTGGCAAGAGGAGCATCATTTGCAGTTTCACCTCAGACAGCAAAATGTCCTGGGCTGGCCCTGTCGAACATTGATTCCATGTATTCAAAATGTACCGGTAAGAGTAGGAAAACTACATATAAAGCCAAACATATAAAAGATGCAAATTATCTTGAGATTCTTTATTCAAAAACTAAGTTTAAAAACAACCCCTACCCATGCTTATTGTTGACAGGCTTGCAAGTCAGAGTGGTTTTAAATTTACCCATAGCTTTCGAGGATAAAAGGTGTTATAACAAAGACAGTGTCTGGAAACACATGCTAGTTTATCAAATATAAGACAAAGAAGAAATACAATCCTCTAGGTTACAAGGCCTTAAAGTGCAGTGCCATGGTTTTAAAAAAAGTACTTTGAACTGCAGCCTGATCAAACTAGTTCAGTATCATTGTATGTGGTCTGAGCTAAATGTTTGGCTCTATCCTTTATTTGTAAGTGAACTGATGTCCAGGAGAGGTCAATCTGCTCCAGAAATCTACAGTACATTAAAAACAAAGAGTCAGTCATGAGGGTAGCTTGCCCCATCTGTTCTCAAAGATATATTTTAGAAAAGCTGTGTTCCTCATCTAGATGGATGCCTTATGGTGCACTGAAAGCACATCAACCTCTGTCCTTAAGAGAACTGTAGGACTACTTGAATGCAAGCATAATGTACTCTATATAATGAATGATTCTGTACAGAATCCAGTAACCCCCCCCCACCAATTCACACATTTCTGCAGCATTTAAAAAGAGTGTGTCCTTAGTCAATAAATGTAAAGAACGAATGTAATTGAAGCCCTATTGGATCCATGAAAGGGCTTCCTAGTCTACAATCCCATTTCTAGCACTGCTAGAAAAAGCCAACAAGTAGGACCTGATGGCAACATCCCTTCCTTGCTATTGATATTGCAACAACTGGTAGGTTTCATTGTGCTATTATGGCAAAGAGCCACTAATAGACCATCCTTTATGAACTTGCTTAGTGAATTTCATTAGTTAAATATCTGCTGTGTGAAGCAGTCCTTTGTCTGTTCTGAATCTACTGCTAATCAAGTTCATCTTGAGAAAGGTGAATGGAAGAAGGTTCATAGGACGGCCGCTTATGCCCCTTGAAAAGCCTCTCCAGAGCATCAAGGTGTCTTGAACAATGGGACAAGGTCCAGGCGTCAATGCTGGACTCCTGCAGCCCCTCATACTCGATCCTACATTGGTCAGGACCACCGTCCCCAACCCTCCAAACTCGCCTGCTTGTATACCATCCCACATTGCTCAGGAGAGCTCCTCAACCCCCTAGGGATGCTTTTCTGTGGATCCAGGCAGCAGCAAGAGGGAGGAAGGGATTGAAATTTCATTCTGAAAACTCCCTTCTACTCACTCGTCTTAGAATCCAAAACTACAGGTGCAATTCAACATAGTGCTAAGCAGATTGTTCCATCAGTGGAAGCATTTCTGCTTGCCAGCTGAAACAACCTCATCTCTCAATGCCCTCAGGGTTCTGGTGGTAACCCTGACCTCCCCAAGCAGATCTGGTGAGGCGGGAGGTGGTGCATCGGTGGGAAAAGTCCTGTTGCACTAGCAGGATTCATTGCTTCCACTAGCTTAACAACTTAATTAATTTCAGCCCTATTGTCTCTCCAAAGCCCAGCTCTGAAATGTGGGCAATGAAGAACATCTCCTTTGCTGTTTTCAGAGTTTCCAGACCAAGTCCATGGCTTCTCATGTTAAAAAAAAACCTGTCAGGAAACAGACCAGGAAAGACATCAGTCAGAGAGTTTGAAGGAGGACTGGGCTACATAGCCAGATGGTTTGATGCAGTGTGTCAGCTTCATACTGTCATAGGCTTGTTTTAGCATAATTAAGCTGAAAGTTCCAGTTACAGGTAGGTAGCCGTGTTGGTCTGCCATAGTCAAAACAAAATAAAAAAATTCCTTCCAGTAGCACCTTAGAGACCAACTAAGTTTGTTCTTGGTATGAGCTTTCGTGTGCATGCACACTTCTTCAGATATGAAGTGAACACGATGAATATCTGTGAGGTTTGTGAGTGCAAGGGGGAAGTGGTCTTAATGGTGGCTCCAGCTGACTTTATATCTTGCCCCTAATGTCACAGTCTTGAAGTGGCCTTTATAGACGTTTACCTTCGCTGCCTTTAACTGGGCACACAAGTACATTAAGGAAGAGGCTTTGAAGCTGCTTTCTGACATTAACTGAAAAAACAATAGAATCATAGTTGGAAGGGACCACAAGGCTCATCAAGTCCACCCACTGCAATGTAGCAATATTTTGCCCAATGTAGGGCTTAAACCTACTACCCTGAGAAATTATTCAATACTACTATCTGTTATAGCCATTATTTACAGTGGTACCTCTAGTTATGAACTTAATTCGTTCTGGAGGTCCGTTCTTAACCTGAAACTGTTCTTAACTAGAGGCGTGCTTTCACTAATGGGGCCTCTTGCTGCCGCTGCGCCACTGGCACACGATTTCCGTTCTCATCCTGCGGCAAGGTTCTCAACTCAAGGTAACTCTTCCAGGTTAGCGGAGTTTGTAACCTGAAGCGTTTGTAACCTGAGGCGTTTGTAACTCAAGGTACCACTGTAGTTATCACTCCTTTCTTGAGTATCATTTTGTCAGGATGTAGCCATAAAGCAGTTTGCAAATACTTTTAAACAAACAAACAATACAGTTGGAATTACATTGGAACAGGGCTGAAGTAATCCATGTAAAGAACAAGCACAAGGGCATGTCATAACAGAACTTAGAGAGACAAGAGTTTTATCATATTAACATACAGATAAAATGGGATAAGGGCCATCATACTACAAGCAATAGGAACACAATAAATAAATTGACAGTCAAAAGTTATCTGAAGGAGTAGAACATAAAACAAGAAGTTTCAAAAAGTCATCTATGATCAAGATGAAAATTTGCAATTCAGATCACTTGGGTGTATTAATAGAATATACACAAACTCGCACGGTTATCTAGAAACAATCAACATTTTGGAGATGCTCTGAGTAGGTAACAGGGACTTGCTACATAACTGAGATGATTTATTTGAGGAGTCGTTCTAACTCTACAAGTATCTAGTAAGCATAGTTACACAAGCGGATGGGGGAGGCACCACAAACTATGTTTTTGTACAGAGAACATTTTTTTACAAAAGTCTCACAAATTAGAATGGTTAGAAGAGTGCTTCTGAGACATCATCTATACATTACTTTAAATAAAACCCTACTTTTACTTATCAAACTCCTCTTTTACTAAAATAAAAGTAAAAAATCTGGATTTATTTAGTTTCTGCTTAGTGTCAATTACAGAAGACTAAAGGAATCTTTGTTACTTTCACCAAAACTTGCAAATCATGTATTTAAATATTTTATTTCTCCCTCCTCTCCACAATAAGGCTCTCCTGAAAGTAATAAGACTCTACTGAATATGACTGGGCTGAGGTGCAATAAGGTCAGGGTATGTGTGAGGGGGTAACGCCTGAAAATTGGGGAGGGGCACCATCAGTGAGTGGGAATCAACAGGGTACCCAACTCTCAGGAGAGGCTTTTCAGGGCAAAGGGGAGGAAGAAACAAAGGAAGTCAGCTTCCACAAGTCTTTGACTGTAGACTTTTCTCTGGAACTACTGTCTATAAACAAGAAAAGGCTGTCATTTTGACATTAAAACATATATAATACAACAACAAAACAGAAAAGGAATGGGGAATGTAGCTGAGCCCAATATCCTTATACAATAACCACAATAATGGTATTTGCTGTATCTCAGATTTCAGTGTCAGTCATCAATCAATCATTCAATAGGTAGTGGAACAACAGGTTTCAGAAAAATGTACTTTAAAGTTGTCTGGAAACTTCAATCCTGGAGGCAGACTGAAAATGCTGTCCTGCTATAGCAAACATGATTAAGGCATCATTGTTCCTGATAATTCTCTTACTGACCCTATCATTGTCATCTGCTTTTATACTACAGACCATTTCACCCCTCTTGACCCAGTAATCCTTTCAGGTAGAAAAGGTTCCAAAATATGTCCAAACATTTCCTGAATGAGGAACATATCTTCCAACATTTTAGGTTCATATACACTTGCAATTCACAGTTCCACCCAGCTTCAAAATATTTTAATGCAAATTATGCAAGAGAGGACAGCAGTTATGGTCCCTATAGCGATTGGTGAAGTAATTAATATGACTACAGCAGCAGAACTAAAAAAATGCAGAGGTAGGGGAAAGTACCAGGGATGGCTCCTGCAATATTTACAATAGCTAGGAATCATGCTGAGCATGTACAGAGTTCCTTCATCAGTGAACTACTGCAGCCTTAGAATTAAAGAACAGGCATTCCACAGCAGTTGGCACCCTTATTTCTAAAAGACCTTATAAAATTCAAGCATTGCTTCAGCTCCCAAGAAAGAGGAGGAGCTTCAACCCATCAGCTCTCTCTCCCCACAGCCCAAAAGCAATCTCCCTTGCTTTGCCTTCTGGTCCTTCAACCTAGGGACAATCCCCCTGCAACAAGATAACCATGACCCCAAACACACACATTATATTTCTCTGGCACTTCCTCCCCTCTGGATATGCTCTCCTGCTTCCCTCTTCTGTCTTTCACATTCCTAATTTCCCAAGGAATGAGAGGCAGACAAGAGAAAGAACTCTTCCATGCCCTCTCTCATCTTTCCACCCACTTAATAATTACAGCCTTCTCACCTTAGAGGCTTGACAAGATTTTGTGGCTTGTAAAGGGACAGCAAGATACATAGTAATAGTCTAGCTCAATACCTGTACAGTAGTCTTAATACAAGCAGCTAAACGAACAGGATTGTGATGTCATAATTATGTCATCCAATAGAGGAATGTTTTCAACCCACCTGCTGGCCAACTTTAAGTACATTTTCATGAAATTATAACTAATGTACTGTGATACTTCTTATTCATGGTCTAGCTACTGGTTCCCAAACCTTTCTCTGTGCTGACCACTTGAAATTTGCTGCAGGCGTTCATTGCACCACTTAATGATTTTTCGGCCTGTTGTAGTAATTATAATGTACTGATGCTGTGTGATATTTAATTGCATTTTTACAGAGAAACCACAGACCACTTGAATGAAGCTTATGGACCACAGTTTGGGAACCCCTAGACTAAGGTACTGGCCCAATTAATGGGATAGACACTGAAATTCAAGACAGAAAAATCCTTACTAAAAATAACTTTTCTTCTTGTGCTAGGGTAGATCTTTTTTCAAGTTTTCTGATACCTTTGTCCCCAATCCCATGAAGCGTGATCCACAAACATACAAAAACAAGAGGTTGCTGGGAGCAGGGATGTAAATATTAGAATTCTTGGCATCCAACCACTGAGGGCACGTACATGGTGCTTGTTCCAATGTGGAGACTGCCCACTCTTCAGTCCAGCATCACTCTTCCCTCCAGCAGCACAAATTAGATATTCAACCGGTAAAGGGCCATGAGAGCAGAGCAGCACAGCTGACTCTATGCAACAGGGGACTTTCCCTTTTGTGCGTGAATTCACATACCACATTCTATTTGAGTAGCTTTCAATTTTTCCACATTTAGGGAATTCTTTTGGCACTGACTTGCCTCCATGGACTATCTACACATCCATCAAAAAAACTCCTGCCTGTTCAAGAGGATCCTGGGGCATGTAGGAGAGTCCACTGTATGTGAACTGAGGTCGCTACCTAGAAAGCATCCCAGATTTCCCCAAAGCGGTATGTTATAGGCACAATTGGTACCAGTGGGCAGGTTGCCTTTCATGGTTGAGTGGATTGACCGCATTAAAACATTATTGGCTTACAACTAACAAAGCACCGATACAACTTAAGAACATCATTCATATCTCTGGTCACATATCCCACATGGACTGCGGAATTGTATCTGCTTAGATACAGCATTTCTATTGGCTCCTGCCAAGAGAAGAACACAAAATGTCGCCGATATGCGAGTGAAATATGCTCCATTTCTCCTTTTGATGTGAACTGGATGAAGCTGCATCAATGCTGAACTTGTACCTGGAGGAATAATAGGTGGGGGCCAACATACTGAAGCTGCATCCTGACAAAACAGAGACACTACTGGTGGACTAAAATAAATAACAATAAATATCCATGCTGTTTGGCTAGTAGAGTTACAAATATTTCAAATCTGATAACTGAACACGCTGCAGAGCTCAGAAAGTTGGAGGGTAAAAAGAGAGATGTACAGTATCACCCATATGTACTCTGTGGATGATCCTGATGATATATACAACAGAACAGAGATGAATAAATTTGCACATTATGGACACATCCAGTTGTAATTATACAATCATTCATATTACAGTATAGTCTGCAGAAAGGCACAATTCAGCCGAAGCTTACCGCTTTTCCACGAAAATCAATGCTGCTTAAAAACCTATGCCCCAGTCTGTCTCGCTGAAATCAATGCAACAGAAAAGTGCCAAACTTTGCCTGCTTCTATCCCATTTCCAGTTGTTGCTTTTTTGGCAACTTGACTGTGGAGAAACCGAAGTAAACTAGACTGTTTCTTCTAATGCATCTAAAATGTGTGTATGCTGGATTTCCACAATCAAGTGACCCCCTCCCTAAGATTTCATTGTTTTCTTCAGAACTTCATTTTGGACATGGCTTCAAGGCTTTCCCCCTTTTTTAATTCCTATTTCTCATGTTATTCATTTTAATGATGCCTTTGCTAGAGATTTGATTTTCTGCTGTTTTTGCTGTATATAGTTTTGGAATGCCTGAACATTATTTAATTTTTTATAAGCCACCATGTGGAAAGGTGGGATATAAATACCGGTAGATTAAACTGATACATTCTAAAAAAGAATCTGAATGTGCCCCTTTGATATAAGAAACATATTTCTCCCAGATAAATCCTCTACTGTGGAACAGTAGGTGAGCTATATGCTCATCTCAGGAGTTTTTAAAGCTGCAAATGTCTCTCTAGCACACCACCAATAAAATGTGCATGTCAGGGGAAAGCTAGCAGTTTTACTTTCAGTACTGCAGCTCTATTGTTGAACATAAGGACCCAAAAATAAGTGGAGGTAATGTCACATACATATTGATTTCATCAAAATGAAGATTATTAACAATTTATATAGTAGGTGAAGTAATAGGAAAAATGATGTTTTTTGATCCAGTGAAGAGACAGTACATCTGCTGATGAAGAGTTGATATTATCCATTACATGCTCAAATGTCTCAACCATTTCAATAATCCTCCAATTTTTGTAATTAATCTTTATGCAGAAGGGAAAAAACCTTGCTAATATATCCCTTAGTTACATGTTTGTTTTATACAAAGCTGCATAAGGCATATGTAAAGTATACATGCTGCATAAATAAGACATCAATTGCAAATAGAGGCATTAAGATGCAAAACACAGCCTTGAATGCGACATATGCAGGAACAAAATCACGTTAAAACTGTAAAATGCAAGGAAACATCACTCAGTTTTCAGAAGAGAACCCACAATAAAATAAGTGAATACAAAAGGTTTGCCTGTGCATAATCAAATTATATCCTGATAGACTGCAGTTCATTTCAGTGAATTTAAGCTGTACTATACTCCCATTGCTTAAACAATAACAGCGAGTGATACCACATCAGTATATGAATGTACAAAAGAGTTTTCTTAACATTTCCAAGCTAGTGTACGAAATAATGCAAAAGTGGAATTTGTACACACACACAAAACACACACACACACACACTCTTGGGTAGCTAAAATAAGTAAAAACGAAGGCTCTGGACCTACCTGTGTGACCATACTTTGCATGTATGGTACTGGATGCTGCTGTTGCTGTTGCTGCTTTTGCTGAGCAGCACTTTCTATTGCTACTTTTGCTACAGTACTTGGATCTGCTCCAGCTGGCACAGCAACCATAGTTGCACTGCAGCCAGCCTTGTTAGGGTCACTGATTGTAACAATTCTAACTCCTACTTTATTTGGGATTCCTGGAACATTTTCCCTATCGTTATCCTCTGCTGGCCTCTTTACAGTTTTGCATTCTGCTGTGCCATTAGTCGACCGAACTTCAGATGACAGGGTAGCCAGGGGCCCACGAGGTCCTGAGTGTGGAACTGCTATGATTTGATGCCCCTGTATAACAGAGGCCGTTGACTGTGGCGAAACTACTACACTTGGGCGTTGCTGAGGCACATCTGAATTCAAACTTGAAGCTAGAGGTCCATTAGGTACATCAGCAATGGTACCACTAAGTTGCTGGGTTAACAGTCTTGAAGCCTCTTGTGTACTGCTTACAGCAGACGTAGTACCCAAACCTAATACAGGTCCGTTGGAAAATCTTTCCCCTTGATCACCTTTGGCAGCATCTTGTTGTGTGGCATCCATATTCCCTTGTTCTACTGGAGAAATCTCACCATTTCCTACATGATTGGAAGTTTTGTGATTTGGAATGTTTTTGCTTAAATGGGAACCATCGCCTTTTTCAAAGTCACAGATTCCATTAACGAGGGGTTTCCTCAAATCACTTTTAATTTCCTGCGTTTCTGGTTGCTCAGAGTTCTGCTTTCCAAGAGCTCCGTTTTCACCCAAGTCTAATGACGGTCCATTACTGACCTGCGAGAACTGATTGGCCTCATTCTGAGTTTTCCCTGAGTTAGCTGGAGGTAGACTGGCGTCATGTTTTCTTCCGTTTAGAAGACTTCCCGCTTGTGTTTCGTTTTCCTTTGCATCGCCGTTGCTGGTGTTTGCAGCTCCTCTTCGGCAAGAAGGGTTTTCCATGACCTCAATTTTACGCTCGTGAATATGTAAACCTGTTGCCTCCTTTGCTTCTTCTTCCTTTTGGCAAATGATTTTGTCTCCTTTGAACGGGGGAGCAGCAGCAGAACATGACGATTGTCCGGCTAGAGGTGCCTGGGTAGGTGGAAGCGTTTGCACCTGCAGCCCAACTCCTGCCTGAGCGCCACTCACCGCAATTCCAGCTGGAGCAATGATCGCATTTCCCTGACTCACAGTTGCCGTAGCAAAACTAGTATTTGGCACAACTGTTATGGTGACCTGATTGCCAGAAGTCCCTTGGAAAATGGTTGCTGGACTATTTGAGATCAACTGGCCTGGCAATATTTGTAAATTGGAAATGGGAACTGTTTGGACTGTTCCTTGGGGCTGGATTGCACTCTGCACCAACTGAACGTTTTGCTGTCCAACTAGGAGTGACTGAGCTGAAGACTGCCCTTGAACTCCAAAACTTGGTGCTTGGTTATTTGCCATCTGATAAACCACTTGAGGGCTGGGAGCTCTTGTGTTGTTTGGAGGAGGAATTTGCGGCGCTGGGAGAATTAGCTTGCCTCCGGGAGTCGATGGGCCTCGCTTAGGAAGCAACAGCTGTTTTATCAGGCTCGACTCACTAGGAGGAGGCTGGCCCACTGCTGGGTTATTTTGCTGCGACTGAACTTGCATCTGTACCTGCTGTTGCTGCTGGACTTGTATCTGTGGCTGGGACGGTGCTGGTGAATGCTGCTGCTGCTGCTGCTGCCTCTTCACAGAAAGCATCTGGCTGACCGTGGGAGGGGGTCCTTGCGTTTGCGGGGTGAGCGGTGGAGAGGATATTACGGTAGGGACTTGATTACTTGAAATTGGTCCAGGTGACGGGGAGGAAGCTGGCGTTAGGTTTGGCTGCCCACCCAACTGGACAGCTTGGCCAGTGGGTATCGAAGCGGGATTGGTAAGAACAATTTGGTGAATGGCTGGTGCGTACGTTGGACCTTGCTGAGCTGGCTGGCTTACGATCACGACACTTTGCTGAGGTGGCGGAGGCTGCTGTTGCTGCGACGGCTGCATGGGCTGCTGTACCACTGTTGCGGGAACTTGCTGAGAAGGGAGGGGCTTTGGTGCAATGTTCTGAAACCCTACTCTAGATGTTGGCGGATTTTGGACACCAGCGATCGTAACCATCTGTCCAGCAGCAACTTGGAAATTCTGAACTGTAGTAGCAGTAACTATATTGGAAGATGAAGTTGTGACATACTGCTGAGGTGCTATGATGACCGTGTCTTGTTGCTGGTTACCAGCTGTGGACTGCTGAGATGATGTTTGTACTGGCTGTGATGATGTGGTAATGAGCTGTTGACTCTGGGAAACGGCTGATGTGCATGCTGGTATGTTCTGTACTCTGCCAAATATATGGCCCTGAGGTACAGCTTGTTGAATTACCGTAACAGGAGTGCCTGAGGGTATTTGTCCCGGTACCACCGCGTGCAAAGGGGACTGCTGAATTACAGGTTGATGAAGCAAAGTTTGAGAGCTAACAACAGTAACGGAGGGTTGTGGCCCTGCAATGCTAGGATTCTGATTGGAAGGTTGTGTGCAACCTCCTACAGCGATAGTAACAGGAACTGCAGACTGGGGAACGGTGCTCTGTATGACTGTGGTCTTGACTACTTCACAAGAAATTGGAGCTTTATTCTGTATGACAGTCATGGGAGCATTTTGTTGTTGCTGACTGTGAATTGAAGGGTTCTGTAGTATCCTGGAGCCAGTCTGTACCACTGTAGGTGCACCTTGAATAGGAAAAGACATTTGTGTTGCAGTTAGAGTTGAAGACTGATTGTTAATAGAGGTCCTCGGAAAATAGTTTCCAACACTTGGCGGTCCATGTGGGAGTCCTGTAGACCAAATGAGGGGGGGGGGCATTAGTGGGAACCTTGAGATTATAGCAAGCAACATTTCAAAGTAGAAGTATTATTAGTTAACTTAATCACACATGGTTTTTTTAATTAGCTGTGGAGTCAGCACAAACCACAGACTTTGTACACACCAGACAGAGGTTCAAGTATCTATCACTGTACTTTGAAATGGTGTCCATGTATGTCCCTTCCTCTCCTTATATCTCCAAGGGCCAACAATGGTGTGGAATGCCCTCGCAAGGAGATAAAGAACTACAGAACTTTTAGAAGACATCTGAAGACAGCCATGTATCAGTAAGTTTATAATGTTTGACTTTTTAATGTTTTTATATACATTGGAAGCCACCCAGAGTGCCTGAAGCAACCCAGCCAGACGGGTGGGATATAAATAATAAAATTGTTGTTGTTGTTATGGTTCATCCCAGCTGAATGCCCAATTTGCCAGGTACACATGACCTGCTTTTGGATAACATCAGTGTGCTACAAAATGCAGGCTTACGATTTAAGTTGTTAAATAATAATTTGCATTATCTACATCAACCAACATGGAAACCAGGTGAAGTAATATCCTCTACCCCCAGAAAAAATGGTTTCCAAAGCATTTTAATATTGTCTCCAGGGTTGTGTATGTGTGTGTGTATCTGCATATCTAATTTCACACACCAACCCACCATGCAGTACACTTATAACATGTATACCTTGCTTTTGAAAAAAATCACAATTCCAGGGCAGCTTAGTGAACACATGGCTTTGGAACACAGGCTCTCCCTCAGCCTCCATGTAGAATGTCAGGTACTGCCCTGCACATCAGCAGGAATGTCTCACCCATATGATCTGCATGCCTTCTCTTTGTAGTGGAAGGATCATATGACAGGCTATACATAATCAACTGCATCAGACTCTAGATGCAGAAAGGAGGCAGAATGCATGTGAGCGTAACCCTAGTTCCCATGCCACACTGGGTATACATGTCTCTACAGGTAGCAGCATGTATAGTGGCCAGACTGTGTGGGTGCACTGGTGGACAAAGCATACTGGCACTATTGCTCCTCCTGCTGCCCCTCCATGACACCAACCTTGCCACCTGGGGCAGCACCATCCCAAAACATGCGCTACTCTTGGTCAACATACGATATTACTCTATACTGCAGTACTTGAACCAGCCCAACATTTTATGCTCTCAATCAATTCAAAACTCAACATAAAATATTCACAGTGTATAAATACCTGCTGGTGAAGAAGGAGCTACATCAGGAACAGAATCAACCCGAAGGACAGGGGTTGTTGAAGGTTGTTGCTGATAGTACATCTGAATAGGGAGGGGTATAGCCCTCCTTTTCACTCCTAACACATGAATATGTGCCTGCCCATTGTTATTTGTATCCTCTATTCTCTTCACTGAGTGATTGGGAAAGACAGTTCTGCCAAACACAAGCAAACAAACAAACAAACAAACAAACAAACAAACACATTATTGGTAGCAGCAATATACTAATTAATTTTGCTAGCTTTTTTCAATGATCTTCTGAGCATAAAATCTAGCTTTGTATGCAAGTATATTTTCTAAGTATTGTGGTAAACTATGTCAGAAAAACCATTCCTCAAGGCAATTGATGGACATTTCAGTTTCCTGCCAAAACATGAGGGTTCTGAAGTAGTGATTATATCAGTGCTTCCCAACCAAGCCTGCTGTAAGCAATGTGGGCATTGGCAATGGAATTGGTATGGAGAACACAGTAGTGGAGCACTTGGGAAGAAGAATGGATCAGAGGGAGACAGAAAACAAGTGCTGGAAGAAAAATAGTACTGAATTTCATCCAGTTATTTTTAAAACAGGGAACAGTACAGTAAGGAACCTGTGCCTTCTAAGCCTGAGAAAATTTCAAAAAGGCAACAGAGTACATATGGGCCATGGCAATGATTGCTATTAAGGGTGGGGTGGAAATCCAAGGCGAGAAAGAAAAAGTACTATAAAATGTTCTAGATTTCCTCAGCACAGTATGCTGTTTGCATCCCACAGCTACTTTTTTTATATAGATCAGCAGGTTCAAAGGAAGGTCTCCCAGACTCTTGGCTCAAAGTTTTAGGTTTGGGTTTTCAAAAGATAGCTAAGATAAAATGAAAAACCCACACTGAATGTTTGAAAATAGCAAAAACAATGGTTATACAAACAAGTACCACCTTTAACAATACAAGATGGTCATATCCATAACACACTTTCTCCTTAAATTTGTACATCAATACAAACTGCAGAACACCACACATCCCCAGGCTGTGATTTATTCTGTGAATAAGTTAAACTTACCGAAGACATTTATAAAATCCAGTTGATGTTAGGATTCCACCACGAGCTAGTTTGCTGCACGTGGAGAGGTATTCAGAGTACATTTCAGCTCGGGAGACTGAACAATCTGCATTGAGCTCAAAATGGGCATTCAACCTAAAGAAACAATTTGGGAGAGAGAAACAAACTATATAAGCACATATGCAAAAACTAACAGGCTTACTGTTCGGCAACCATGTTTTTCAAACTTTTTAAGAAGCACTTCCTACATCTACATAGACATAGAGCCTCTGTGCACTGCATAAGGTTCTGGATGCAACTCCAGTTCCATTAGGCACTGGCTGGTTTTTTTATCTCTTCCACTGCCCTGCAAAATAAAGTCCCTTCACTGCTTTGATATTACTTTGGAATGTTTTCCAGCTACACAGGCAGCCAGGTAAGCACCTGTACAGATGGCAATATATCTGGCACCTCTTGAAAAAGACTATACAGTTGCTTATTCCTACAGTATGATAATGAATTTTATATTCCAATGAATATAGCATAGGATGGTGCTAGGGTGGCCTAATGTAAAGGCTAATATATCCATGTTTCTTCAACAAAAATTATCACATTAAGCTGTGATTCCTTGATATAAACATTTCTGAACTACACACACACACACACACACACACACACACACACACACAGAGAGAGAGAGAGAGAGAGTGCTTATGTATGAAAGTGTGCAAATCCATGAAAACATTCAAGCACAGGATGTAACAAGAAAGAAAGAAAGAAAGAAAGAAAGAAAGAAAGAAAGAAAGAAAGAAAGAGTGAGCAGAACATACAACAGCCATCTTAATACAAGGGTGAAAATCAAGCCCCTTGCTGTGAAGATATAATTAAATGCTTTATGCTCTTATCTGAAAACCAAGACACTTAAAATAGAAAGGAATATTGTATCATTCAGCATTTCTTGAAAAGGCTGTGCACTACTACACAGCAAATGTTCAAATTAGTTGATTAATATTTATTCAAAACAACATCAGAATATTTTTATTTCTAAAATATACATCAACCTTTAAAATGAAAATATTTTAAATTTAAACATTCCCCTATGGTTGGCTTTCTCCAGCATTAAAATACTTGAATTATGTACTCACCACTGGCATGCAAATTTTTCACTGTCAATTTCTACTATTCCTGGTGGTGGAGCAACATGTGGTGCTCTTGATGCTATGGAATAGAAATAATAGTCAGGATCAAGGATTTAAACCATTACGTCACAACCCTTTTCATTTGTTTGGTTTCCACCCCTTACTATTTCTCAAACGTGCATTTTGGACATATTTTCCTGAGAGCAACTCTGCCTGAAGGTAGTGGAGTGTGCATTTATTTGGTGTCCAATGTCAGCAGTGCTGAATGCAAGCCAGGGTCCCAAAGGAACACTTTAAGGCTCCCAATTGTTCCTTTGCAGCCGTGGCTTTATCTAGCCCATACCTGACGTCTGATGAATTAACAGGTGGGTGTAGCTAGCTCAAAGCGGCCTGGTGTGCCCAACTGGGAGGCCTGGCTTGCCTAATTAGGTCAACAGGCTGGAGGATCCCCACCAATGCAGTAAAAGATGAACAAACAAGCACCATATAATATAATTTATATAAAATTTGTTTAGCAACAGCAATACTAACCTGGGGTAGTATGTGATGGAACCTGCTCCACTGAGAGTAGTTGGCTCGTACTCTTATGTTCAACAAGTTTTACTGCACTGAGTGCATCTGGTCCAAACATCTGGACGTCCATTGAGACCAGACATACTAATGTATCTGAATCATTAATATTAATCATATTAATATTAAAACAATAGAGACTGAAAGACAATTCATTCATGAAGCTTTCTCTATTCAACTGATGAAAATGAAAATAGCTCTATAAGTTTGGTATATGCATTCTTCTTGGTCTGGTATTTATTATTGCATTTATCTCATAATTTTATATACTACCTGATTGTAAAAAACCTCAAAGGAGGTATTATACTGAAATCATAATTGAAGAATCCAGATATCTGCTTTTGTCATTTAGTAAAATCTTCAGCTGGGGGGCGGGGGCAGAACTGATTCAGTTATTTGAAGAGAATGTTTCTTATGAATGTGCCAACTTGATAATAAAGTGTAGCATCAGACATAGAATCCAGTACTTAGTATGGATTCTTGAGAATCTAAGGCGTTAAAGAAACCAGATTCTAATGGACAAATATGGAAAGTATCAAAAGAGCCTCCAGATTACAAGATAGTCATTTGGTGTCCTCCAAGGCTACTTATCCTTTGTTGGTGGTTTTTAGTCATGCTATCCTGCATATTAATCTGCTACCTTTCATAGTTTACTATTAACTTTTCTTGCCTTTGTACCACTCCTTGCATCCACCCTCTTTCTGTAAATACTCAACTACTGAGATCAGAAAAAAGCATGCAAACTAAGCAAGTTTACGCAACTTACTTATTGGCATAATTTATTTTGTGCACAGTTTTGTGCAACCTTCCTCGTTGAAAAATATGTATTTCTTTGGTGCAAATGACAAAAAACTGCACTGCAACAGCCTTACTTTTATGTAAGTAAAAAGTAATTTTAATTTTCAAAAGTCCTTTACAATTCTTGTTTGTGTTGGGGTTTTTTTGGGGGGGGGTATGACTCCAACTTTACAAATGGGGAACGGTGTCTGCGAAATAGGAATTGGCTAAGATCACAGCACAATGAGTTTATGGCACAATGGGAACTTGAACCAATGCCTTTACAATCCAAATAAAATTCTCTACCCACTGAACTGTATTATCTGTTGTTTACTTAATAAGAAACATGTCTGGGAGTCTATAGCTAATGATATTGATAATTTCAAAAAATTGCTCACTTACCTATGCTTTTGTCAACTTTTGCTATCTTAGTACAAGCCACTTCACCCATTTCAGTGAGCATATAGAGCACTTCTAAAGCTGATATGACAAGTAACACATCAGGCAAAGTGAGATGACAGATGATTTCTTTGTAGGATTCTTGATCTACATATTCACAAATTAAGACACCATTGTCCTCAGCTTTACAAAGATTAGCCAAGATTTCCATGCCTGAAACAAAAACAAATATTTTAGAACCAAACATCTTTATCCTCAATTATCCAGACTAGAAGTAATAACCTCATAACAGCTTACCCCTCATTTTTAAGAACCTATCTCTTGCCATTAAGCATTTTGTAACAGTATGAAACATTAGATGAGTTGTTTTGAAATCAACAGGGTCCAATAGAAGCTGAAAAAGAAAGAAAGAAAGCACTTTTACCTGAGTGATGCACTTATAATGAAGAATAATATTTACAATCACTGAAATGATTAGAAAGATGTCAAATTCAATACTGAAAACATTTTCAAATGGATGCTACATCATTTCCACTACTGTGGATAAGTAAATTCTGTTCTTCATTAACTTTCACTGTTTTTATTACCATTAAATTCAGTCTCATGTATGAAATTTTGAAATCAAAAGGAAATAACAGTCCAAATCCATTCATTTCTACTAAAAATTCTCTCTGAGTTCAATGAAAATTATTGCCAAGTAAATATGCAGAGGATTGCACCCTAAGGTTACAGTTCTATCTGTTCTTATCTGGCACTATGCCCCAGTGAAAACAAAAGGATTTATTTTTAAGTAAGCATGTATAGGATTCTTCTGCAAGGCTTTGTTTGCACTACTTTTTGGCTTGTTTAGATTATATTGGAAGGCCAGCCAATAGCTTTAAACAGACCAGGAAAAATAAGCATTAAATGTACAGGACATTTCCAGAATTTGAAGAAATTAGTGCCCTTTTGAATATACCACAAAGGAAGTATAAAACAGACACTTTTATTGTATTAAGAGTGCACTGGGCGCAAGCTAGGAGAACCGTAGTCAATCTTCAGTGTTAAATGTAAAAGTATTGTTGACAATTTGGGGCTTTTGATTTTAGTCATGGGTTACATTTTGGGTGAGGGTGGGAAATCTAATTGTTTAATCTCACCCCAGACAAAGAACAGGGATACTACTTTAAAACAAAAACAAAAACAAACAACCCATATCTGTACATCCAAATGAGGCATTCCATGGTTACAAGTGCATGCTATGAAGAACACAGAGATACAATTTCAGTGGACTAAAAATATCTGCAGAAACTTACTGTTCTCGAAAATATTTGAAGAGATAATAAGAAACAACAGGAAAGAGTCTGGAAGATCTCCAGTCCCCTTTTATATGAGAATCCTTAATGTTTAAACTCAATCCAGCCTTGGGATTCAAGCCATTTAACTCACAAAGAGCATATTTTGAATTTTTTTCTTACCTCTGCAGCAATGTTTCCTAATGTGTCAAGCCCCAACTGTCTTAGAGAAATAAAATGACTGTGAGCAGAGAGTAATAAGAAACGAAGACAGGTACGATTAGCTGCCAACAGCTTTACATTTCCCTCCTCAAAGGAAAGATTTCGTAAAATCACTGCAATCTGGAGAACCCGCTGTCCTTCAATATCGTTAATGCCCAACTTGCGTGGTGGATGGAATAAAGACTCCCATATCCAGTCTTCTGGTGTAGCATCTATAAAAGATAACACATTCACTTGAGCAGTTTCTGCTCTTGATACCCCAGATATAACCCAATGCTCATTCGACGTAACTCACCTTGAGATTTGTTTCTGTCTGAAATGAGGTCACGTACTTCATTATCTTCAACAATATCCCTCCAAAACTGAACAAAAAAAACACAAACATTGATTTTTTTTTTTTTTTATTGCAAAGTTTCCTTTAACAAAGTAGCAGTCTGAAAAACCCATTGTGATGCGGGGGAAATGATGAGACTGATTACAGTATCAGTATGTGTATCTGATTACAATATGTGTATCTGAAGAAGTGTGCAAGCACACAAAAGCTCATACCAAGAACAAACTTAGTTGGTCTCTAAGGTGCTACTGGACAATTTTTTAAATTTTTTAAATATATTTCTACAATATTTTAGTTATGAAGCAAAAATCATGATAAAATTACAGTGCAGGTTTGTACACTCCTGACTCAAAAGTACGGTACTATTTTGCCTTCAGCATTTAGCTGCATAGCTACAGATGTGCAGTGACAGAATTATGCACTTCAAAAACTTATCCATGTTGTGCCTTTCTTTAACAAACAAATACCTTCCATTTTTTTAGGTTGGATGTTTGCATCTTTTTATTTAGTGTGCTCCATTTATTTTCTTTCAATCTGGGATAAGCTGCGAGCCTATAGATCAAGGGTAGGCAACCTAAGGCCCGGGGGCCGGATGCAGCCCAATCGTCTTCTCAATCCGGCCTGTGGACAGTCCAGGAATCAGGGTGTTTTTACATGAGTAGAATGTGTCCTTTTATTTAAAATGCATCTCTGGGTTATTTGTGGGGCATAGGAATTCGTTCATTTTTTTTTCCAAAATACAGTCTGGCCCACCACATGGTCTGAGGGATTGTGGACCGGCCCATGGCTGAAAAAGGTTGCTGACCCCTACTATAGATAGTCTTTAGACTATGACTCCATATTACTTCAATCACCGTTGATTATTGGCTATGCTTGCTGGGGCTGGTGGAAGTTGAAGTCCCAATAACAACTGGAAGGACATTTGCTCCCCATTCTTGATAGCCAATGCTACAGTATCATTTTAAATCAAAACAACCGCTGACGCAAAAATAATTTCATGTTTAAAAGTAAAGACATCAGCATGAATACCAAAACTCTAAGCCATCTGCCTCCTTTTGTTATATGCTTATTTTTAATCCTATCAGTCTTTTGTTCTTCTATCTTTAAATGAAACTCGTATGTAGTGTCACTGTAAGTATCATGGAAAGAAAGTGGTGCTAATTCACCCTTGGTTTGAAGAGGAAGCATAAAAAGAATAGCTTAAACACTATTCCACTATCTGGGGAGGGGGGAATCAAAGAAGAAAATAAAATGTAACACTATATAACAATTTATGCAAACATAATTTATTAATTATCGAATGTACAGTAATAGAAATGAAACGTCTAAAATCCACTTAATGCATTCCTTCGTTAAAACATGAACCAGTGAAGCATTTAAGTAAGGTGCACTATACTACTAAACATTAAAAAAGGAAAAAATAGAATTTCTAAAATATAGCTAATTTTAGAAGCAGTGTTACTAAATGGCATTCCTGAGTAATTCTTTTTAAAACTGTGCTATCATACTAGATACACTGTAACAATTATAAATAGATTTTGGAAAACATCCAAGCTTCCTATTAAAAAAATCCTCACAACATAACTGAAGCTCCTGTTACTGCTATCACTAAACAATGAGACATTCCTGGACTATCTTTCCTCAGACACAAATATTCAATGGATGTAACAGGTCAAACACATATAATTTGGTACATTTCTATATGCACCCCTAGCAATAACTATTTGTGGCCTTTTTGATGTAACGACCAAATGGCGTGGGACACAGTTCTTCCCCCTGGAAGCACAGCACCCATATGTAGAAGGGTCCCCCAAAAGTTGCAAACAGAGCGTTCCCCCACCAAGCAATACAAATGCATAGTCATTCAGTGCACCAGGCTATTACAGTGGTACCTTGGTTCTCAAATGCCTTGGTTCTCAAACACTTTGGTTCTCAAACGCTGAAAACCCGGAAGTAAGTGTTCATGTTTTCAAACGTTTTTTGGAAGCAGAACGTCCGGTGTGGCTGTTGGCTATTGTTTCCAGGGCATCTGCACCAATCAGAAGCTGCGCCTTGGTTTTCAAATATTTTGGAAGTCAAATGGACTTCCTGAACGGATTAAGTTTGGCGCTTTTGTTTTTGCTATTTATTTTGTGTTTTTGTTTTTGAGGCTTTTTCGGTGAATTTGTTTTTGTGACTGTGTGAAAACCCAGTTCAGGTACTGATTGATCGATTGATTGATTGATTGATTGATTGATTTTGTGACTGCGGAAATGGATAAAAGTCCCCCATCCAAACAATGACTATCATCAGTGCAGGTAAGGGGGGGGGAAATAATTTTAATTTTTATCATCTACAATACTGTCTTATTTATTTTATAGTACAGTACATTGATTATTGCTTTAATTTAATGGATCGATGGTTTTGTTAGATAGTAAAATTCATGTTAAATTGCTGTTTTAGGGGTTGTTTTTAAAAGACTGGAATGGATTAATCCGTTTTGCATTACTTTCCATGGGAAAGTGCGCCTTGGTTTTGGAACACTTTGGTTTTGGTACAGACTTCCAGAACGGATTAAGTTTGAGAACCAAGGTACCACTGTACAGCTACCAAATTCTAGCCCATTCCACTTCCTCCAAGCTTGTACTGTTTTTACCTGAGTGGAGAATGTGGGCTGGGAGGCAATACGAGATTGCATGCATCCTTTCCCATTAACAACTTTTGCAGTGAAGGGACATGGCCTCAATTTTAAGTGGTGCTGTGCTATAATTGCTAGACGTAATTGAATAAAACTTTGGACACTTTTCTCAAACAGAAGTTTTTATTAGAAAACTAATATTTCAATGAGATAAAGATAAAACCCTAAGTGAGAAACCATTTTTAATTACTGAATGCTACCAATTTCGATATGAAGGCAAATTGACATTCTCCACATTTCTCCTATTATTATTAATCTTATTTTCTCACTTTATACTTTTTTCTCTATGAAATAGATTTATATTTAAAATAGTAATAGCTAATTGCCTGGAAAATGTGATATATGGAAAGTTTTTCACTAGTGCCTAAGAAATGTTAAATCTGGGCAGAAAAGTCACATTTACTTCATAGATACAGAGGTCCTTTTTAATTCCACACACTTCTGTCAATAAAATTAAATTACATATTTTAAAATGTGTTTCGCTTTTATGATCTCAAGTGGCTCAAACTTGGTTTCAAAAGTGTCAAATTCTGCATTATTTTCATCAACACATCAACATATATAATAAAATCCACCTGTACTGTCATTATTTGCTTGTTGCAAAAACAGATGAAGTAATTAATAATTCGTACATATTAACACAAAAAGATGCTTTACCTTAAGTTTTCTTGTTAGTGGATTAATACAGCTGATCGTGCCCTCTAGTGGGCAAACAAATGTTTTGGGGCTCTTAAATAAAGCATCTCTAATACATCCACTGTGTGCATAAAATGCTATATTTTGGGGCCTAGTATATAGTGCTCATGGCACAGTAACTACCTGAATTGTTTATCACACATATAGATCAAAATATGGCATACAAGGCTGAGTGGTGGTGTGCAACATGCAATAATGCAATCTCTTCTCAAGGAACAGTACACAGCCTATCGTGAACACTATTCAGGCTCAACAATATAACTGACACGGGTGTGCAAACTTGGTTGCGTGAAACTTAGCTGAAGTTGTACATACAACTTTGGAGCTGCCTAAGGAGACTTTCACACATTCTAAATGCTGTTTCTCAATACTAATCTACAATAACACAGTCGCTGTATTATTACCTCCAGCAGCACTTACTGGGGAGAAGGAAGCTTTCAATCTATCCCTGCACCTACCTACTTATTTGAAATCTCTGAGAGCTCTTTATCTGATCCACTCTAAATAAAATTCCCTTTTTCTCTTTAGTCTAGCTTTGTCACTACTATTTAAGCGCAATGTTTAAGCTGCACTGTTGAACTGTAAGGCTCTATCACACATTTTTTTTGACATGCTGTTTTTAAAACTATATTTTTAAAAATTACCTTAACAAAATCTCTATCCGTTTTCTCCTTCCATTCTTCACCAAACACAGTAGAAAATGAACCTAAAGCTATGAGTTAAAAAGCATTAAAGTTACAATTAAAAATTGTCCATAAACAGCTGTGACAATAACTATAGATAATTTGAAAACAGTGTAATTTTGCAGTATTGTGGCCAGCCAATCTTATTCAGTTGCAATATACTTTTCAAGTACCAATATTACCGTTTATTAGAAGTAGCATAAATATTTTTTTTTAATTGTTTTGAGTTGTGTCTTCTGCTTGGAGTAGGGTATTTACAACATGGAGAAGAGCGCTTTCTTTTGAAGGGCAATAGCCCATTATATCAACTATTCTAAAGCTGCATGAATTGGACTACAGCTAAGTAGAAGGGGGGGAGTTCTTTTATCAATCCTGAATAATAAAGGAACTACCTGCTATAATTATGCCACAGGCTAAACAAGCCAGGAAGAAGAAAAAAATGAGTGAAAAATCTATGCTGAAGAAGTAAACTCTGCGTTATGAAAATTCAAATGTTGTGCTTAAAAACATTATGCAAATAACATTCAAAGAAACTTGCTTAGTTGCATAAAGCTGTTCATTTTGCTTGCTTTGATCTGAATCTCATATTTGAGTTCTTGCACAAAGTAGAATTTTCTTGAAAGGAACTAGCATGACAAGAAGGGCATAACTTCAAGCCACATATTTCTTAGGTGCACACAATTCCCTGCATGTTGGTGTTCTCTGTCTACAGTTTCCAGCCTGCCTAATGATTACTAAACAGGGATTAGAAACCTACTTCAAAAAAACAAGTGGAAATGCAGACACCCAGAAATCTGTCCACATACAGAGCCTACAGTGTATGTAAAGAAATGCTCTTTTAGGCATCCAGGTTCCTTTCTAAATTTAAAAAGAGTATTGGCTAAACCGGGGGGGGGGGGGTGTTGTCAAACTGGTCGCTACTGCCCACTAGTGGGCATTTCAAGATTCTAGGTGGGTGGTGGGGGGGGTTCTACGGCACAAGCTGAATCCTCCTTCCATCGAGCACTAGTGGGTGGTAAAGAATTTTACCATAAAGAAAGATGCATTAGTGGGTGGTAGGAATAAAAGGGTTGACTACCCCTGGGCTAAACCCTAAAAGGTTCACTGAACTATTTGAGATAATCACAGGAATTGATGTAGTTAGTTCCAAGGCTCATCCTATTCTATGAACAAAGGAATGTTCTATGTGCACAAGAAATTGACATGTGTGAATGGAGTAGTCTCCTTTATTACAGAGAATGGGAAAGCTCTGCATACCTGAGCCTTTAGATACTTGATTTTTAGGATCTGGACAACTGACTTGTATGCTAATGCTGATCAAAGTTTGATAATAAGCAGCTGCATAGAATTCAAATCCTAAAATCTACTCTCTGGAATATGCCCGCAATATGGAATTTTCTTTAGGCAGATGTGACCCCCCCCCCCTCCAATGCATATCCTATGCTCTCTTTTTGGAGTGATAATAGTGTTGTACAGCTATGTTGAAACACACATTTCTCTAGGTACCATAGTAAAATTTTTCACAGGAAGTTTAGTTCTGTCTTCAGCTGAAAGCTGGCCAGCTGCAGACTCTCTGATTTAATCCAAATTGGCCTTTATGGCTGGAGTTCAACATCAAATTCTGTCAGTTTCAATAAATATAATGGCTGTATTCAGATGTCACACTCAACCATAGTTTAGTAAGACTCCACTCCTTTATCCTCTTCTGCAACAATGGAGTCTCTTCTCAGTCTCTTCTCCTTCGGGTGCAGCAGTTAATGCTAACTATGGTTTGTTTAAACTAAACAACCCAGCTGCATAATTCATGAAGCATTATCCATAATCAAAGTTTGTGTAGTTTGGAGACAACAAGCAGCAGCAAATCTAACATGGAAGTGGAAGTTTCCTAATTCCTCTTTGTAGCCAAATCAGAAGCAGGGAGAAGGGCAACAGCCCAGGGCTTGTTGCAGCTCATGCATCCTACATTAACCTATGGTTTAGTATGATATCCAAATGTGGCCAGAGGCTCCATACATGTCCTTTTACCAGTGGTTCAAAAGCACATCTCTTCAGCAATTATTCTCACCTAAACCTCTGGCTGCAAGAAACAAATAACCCCCCTCTCCCCAAAACCCAATTAGTTTGTTTATTCCAGTCTTCATAAACACATATTTGGCCATGATCCTTGTTTCTACTCTAGACTAACAAAGCAAGACATGTTTAACCATTTCAAGGAAACACAAGAGATACCTGAAATACTGAAACTTGTATGAAATTCAAACTATTGTGAAATATTAAAGAAAGAAAAGGAAGTTACAAAAACTTGCACAAGTGTGTGCTATAGAAGCAATGAGACCGGAGGGATCTCAGCAGAAGAACACTGCAGGATACAGAACTACTGGACAAAAAGTGGGTCAGCTTACTGGAGGTAATAGAATCAGCGTCATTTTAACTTTAATGTATCATCTCACCAGTGACTTGCGAGAACTTTAGGGTCAAGTACCAATCCAAAATATCCCCTCAGTTCAGGGGTTGGTTCATAGATGAAATTATTGGAATATTGTTTCTACATATTAGGCTGCTATTAATAGCCCTGTCTTGTGCACCTTTTCTCAGAAATGTAGTAACTATTTGTTTAAGGCTGAGGAAAGAAAGAAAATTCTATGTTGGGAACCATTAGGAAAGGGACTGAAAAGGAAATATCCTCTAGAATAATAGCGTTATAGACAATCAAGGATGTGCACAGATCTATCAACAGACTTAGTCATGGTAGCTAAATGGAATGTACAGATGCATGGCTGGGATTCCTCCGAATGCCAGTGGCTAGAAAGATACACAGTGGTGTTAAAGACTGCTGCCTTCACGGACTTTTGCAGGCATCCCAGAAACATCTGGTTGGCCAGTGCTGAAAGCAGGATGCTGAATCATCAGTCTGATTCAACAGGACTCTTCTTTTGTAGGATTATGAAACAGGTAGGATAGAAGATGGGAAAAGACAGAGCATGCAGAAGGAAAAGAGGAACAAGGAAACATCTCTGCTGCATAGTAGTACACTTGCTCATCAAAGGATTATTCAAAGTAGAAACTTACTGTCATCAAATACCCCAGCGTTAGCAAGCAGCAAAGTGATGATTTTGGGGTCCTTGTCAAGCTGCATAACATGTTTGCTTTCATTTGACAGAAGAGTGCACACATTAATAGCGAAGTCCACTTCATTTGGGAGTCCAGATAACAGAGAAAGCACCAATTTACTATAGTCATTTGGCGAATTAAAGTCCATAGATAGCCCATAACTTTGTCGAAGAAAATCTATTTATAAAGGCAAACATACACCATTAGCAATAATGTACCTGTAGGCTTTTTGTGCCACTTGTCCAACAGAAATCAAGGACAAATGGCACTACCATCGACTAATTTGTCAAAATTTACCTGACACGCTGTGCTGCTGGTAATTATAGGAAGATGGAATTGCACCTATAGGAAGTTGAGGCTTTGGATTGCCTGGTTGTACCTCCTCATCATCCTCTCCAAAGTGATGTACTTTCTCGTACTTTTCTAGATAACTGAAATGAAGAGCAAGGATTTTTCACTATGTAGAACTTCATACTGTACAATCATACAATGCTAAAAAAAACTGTAAATTGCTTTAATTTAGCAGCTCAGTGAAACTTAATAAATTGAAGACTTGTTAAATAAATAGAACACGCCCTAAATCTAGACTATTAAGTTCTGATTTGATGGGCACAATCATATTCCAAAACATCAACAAATGTATTTTATATAGGTTATTCTATAGCATTATATTTTAACTGCATTGCAGACCTTCAAATTGACTATTAAACTTTTGGAAATAAACCAGCCCGCCCCCACAAACACTAAATGTACATTACAGCAGTTCTACTAGATACACCTACAACTGAAAAACTGAGTATATTTTTTGCAGCTTGTTGATACCCACAAGCCTAATTCAGATGCTGCCATTCAAGGTCAACAGAATTAGTCACAGACTTGAACAAAATCTTCAGTGTTGATCACTACCCCCATTGCTTTAATGTTTGATATTACTTCACACCAACATCTAGAAGGGTGACCAAGATCAGTGCCCTACTTAATGTAATACTTTTCAAAACATTGCCAAACAAACCCAGTCAGCACAAAAGCAAGGATTAGCTCAGATGACCATCAAAATCATTGTTTGAAGAATTAGCAATAAGTCAAAGCTCCATTCTTCACTGCAGGGAATGCGAAGGCAAAGCAGCACCTAGCTGGATTGAACCCCACCACTGCTGATTTCAACCTGAGATGTCAACTGATTGACATGTGAGTGTGGTTTGGGGAAAATGGCCTCATGGGCAAAGACTGACCTGTGAGACCGAGGTTCCCCACCTGTACTTTAGAGGATTGGGATGAGATGTCTGAATTGGATCACTATATTTACACTCCCAGTGGTTCAGAGAAAGACTTTGTCCAAGAAAGGGATTTCAGAGTTTGTGGAAGACTTTTAGTCAGCAACCCTATGTAGACAGTGACACCCCACCCAACTAAACTCAGTGGGAATTACTTCCAAGTAAATATGAATAGGATCGGGCTCTTAGGATCAAAAAGGTGCACTCAGCCTCTCTTAAGGAAAAGTAGTCTCTTGGGGCCCAAGGAATTTCTAAGGCAAGGGCTGCCCTTTTAATTATGCCCAGTGGGATGAAGCACAGACTCTTAACACTTGTAAAATGAGCTTCCAGAGAACTATTCCCACCAAAAAGTTACCACATTCTAGCTTTAAGAACAGCAACATGCAGAGTACATTTTAAGAGTATTATTTTCCACTTGTACAAATATAAACTTTTACAAAAATGTTTTCAAAGTGGTGATTTCATAGTTGTGGTAAATATATTTAATGAACAAAAAACATTTATTTTACAGATTAATTCAACTTGTCTCCCATTCACACTCAGAGTGGTCTATGGGGACTCTCCCATTGAGGAAGACCAAACAGTCTTACCATCAGAGAAAGAAGTATATTGGACACCTTCAGAACTTTCTTTGCTACAAAGTGTTATCTTTTAATAACTATTTCTGGTCTAGCCAGCCACTTCAGAATCCCACCCAACTCAACCTTACTCTGTTTAAGCAAAGGGAGTAATATGTTCCTCAGTCATATATACAATTACTAAAATGTAGAAACATTAGCAGCCCCTTATCCTGTTTCCAGACAGTGAATATATGCATTGTATTTTATTCCATTTTATAGTTCTATCCAACAATCCTCAATGGAGTGAGAATACACCTGCAGCAACATACAAAAGAAGAAAAAAAAGGGGGGAGCAACTGAACCACTTAAAATAAGAATTCAAACATACTAAGTACAAAATGGAGAGCAAGGATGTTATTTTAAAAAAAACAAAAACAAAACAAACCCCACAAACTATACAAAGGCCTTTCTATAGCAGAAACAACAATTCAAACTCAAAAGCCTTTCTAAAAAGGAAAGTCTTGGCTAATTTGCCAAAGCTTGTAAAGGAGCTGGCAAGTGCACTTCTCTGGAAACTAAAAAAAGAGATAGGGGAAGCCACACAGAGAAGATCTAAGATCTAACTGCTCTCATTCTGCTTCCATGAACCAAGTAAGGACCCTCTGAAGATGCCAGATAATGTGAGGAAATGTCATTCTGGGTCCAGATTGTTTAGTCAAGACTTTTGAAACCCGCTGATGCGCTGGCTAGGCCAGTCTTCCCCAAAGGGTGCACTGGCTATGACTGCTGGAAGTTATAGCACAAAACATCTGGAGCACATTAGGCTGCTGTCAGTACTGGTCTGAGAGAGTACACAAATTGCAGGGGAAATCTATGGTGCACATTTTCAAAACTGGCATCATGAGATATCTCCAGGCAGTCTAGTCAAAAGTCTTACAGCTACTTTTTGCAACAGTTATGGTTTCACAACACACAAAAGACATGGAGCATGTTACAGTTGTGCAGCATAGAGAATGTAATTCTTGATGATTTATTATTATTATTATTCATTTATTGGCTCGGGGCACAATTTAACAGGAACATCGCCTACACAAACTTCAGTGAAATAGCAGCTGAGCTCCAATGCAAACTTACAATCATTTTGCATTTGTGTTACAAGCATTCCTGGTGGATTAAGCCCTTGCCCTCCTAATTCTGCCCCTTCCACTTTGAATTTTGGTTTAGCCAAAGCAGAGGGCGAGTTTTGTGCAAGCATTTTTATCATCAAAAGGCAAACCACTTACTTATTTACTTAAAGTACTTATACAGTGGTACCTCTGGTTAAGTACTTAATTCGTTCCGGAAGTCCGTTCTTAACCTGAAACTGTTCTTAACCTGAAGCACCACTTTAGGTAATGGGGCCTCCTGCTGCTGCTGCGCCGCCAGAGCACAATTTCTGTTCTTATCCTGAAGCAAAGTTCTTAACCTGAAGCATTATTTCTGAGTTAGCGGAGTTCTTAACCTGAAGCGTATGTAACCTGAAGCATCACTGTATACTGGTTTTCATGTCAAAGCTCTCCCAAGGCGGTCTACAGAAGTTAACTAAAACCATAAATCAATTTGGAAAACAGAAATAAAGCAGTAGTATTACACAAACTAAAAACAACTATGCTTTAAATCTAACTCACATCACTAATAGAATGCAAATTGAAGTTTTAAAGTAAATTTAAAAAGTAACAAATACATCTTATACATCTTTTGGGATCTTTTAAAAAAAAGAAAGCTCAGAGTCTGGGGCACCTGCACAAGGGCACCAATAGAAACCTTTACCCGTGCCATGGCACCCGCCAGGTTGGCGACCCCTGATTTAGAGATTTGACTATAGCACTATATAATGTTCAGTGTTTGCTATATAAAACACAGAGGCATCCTTTACAGTAAGATAAAATATGCCACATAAATCTATTATATTCCCCCTTTTTTAAAAAATGTAAGTGATATGTGTCTCATCCTCCAATGAAAAGCTCCTGCACACATCCTGCTTCTAAAACCAAACTAGATTATAGTGGAAGTAGTTACCCATTTATGTTGTGGCATTAAGGAAACTGTATTTTAACTGTCTCTGCGTTAGCATCAGTGATTGATTTCCCTACAGTCCACACTCTCCCACAAGCTACATTTCTGAATTTTGCTTTGCAAAGTAATGTTTGAGCAGATTTCTCATTTGTCTCTCTACTCTATTAATTGACGGTATCCACATTTTATATGTTTAAGGTTATCAACAAGTTTTATATGTTTAAGGTTATCAACAGGTTAAAAACATTAGGGTAGTATCCACCACTGTGCAAGCAGCATTCCACTAACACAACAGGATTTCCTTTTCCTTTCTTCTTGTGGGCCCCCAAAATCTGTTCCAGACAGTTCCCCAAGCAGATTATGAGGGTGTATGGGGATGCACACAGAGAAGAGGAAATTAGGAAGAAGTTTGGCCTCATTGAAGGGCAGTATTTCAATATGAGTAGGAAAATGAGAGTGCCCCTAAACATTTCTTTTAGAAAAAAGTACTATCTATCATATTTATATTCTTTTATAGACACATATTCATAATTTTAAAACTTCAATGTAGATCCCTTTTGAATACTGAAAAGTTTACAATTCTTTTTTAAAGGTTAAATTACAGCTTTCCACTTTTCTGTTAGAAGAAAATACCTTCTTCAATTTCTTCTGTATTATAATATAGAAAAACAAATCATCCTCTAAAAATAAATAGGTGTGTTTTTAACTCATAGCTCCATTAATTAAGATTGGCTTGCCCATTAATTAAAACCAAGCACATTTTAGAGTGCAATCTTACATGGGACAGGGTGTTAAAAGTTTGTGTGTGTGTGTGTGTGTGTGTGTGTGGTGGCTAGCTCCATATTCTAATCATTTTCTAGGATTTATTTTAAAAATGCAATGTATTGTTTAAATTGAGGACAGTCACCTGTCCTCTTGTTCTCTGTAAAACACAATTGGATACAGTGGTCCCAACTGCTATGGACCAAAATTTATTAAACTTAAAATAATAATAACATAATTAAATAAATACTATGCAATGTAAAAAGGCTTGAGGGTCCTGAAGCCACAGAGATGGCTTTAGTTTTGCTGCAACTAATAATATAAAATTATTTAGGAAGAGGACAGGCTGGGTTTTTTTAACCTTTTAGGAGGCTAAAGTATGCTAAAATTCAAAAAGACTTTAGATAGAAATTATTTGCAGAACAAGGCTAAAAAAATTCATATCATGGGACTCTGGGTACCTTCAGAGTGAACAGACATACTGTACCTGCCCCAGCAGAGTGCATGTCTGTAAGCTACAGTAAATATTCTTGCAGGGCTAATTTTCACGAGTAATGGGTGAGCCCTGCCTTGGCTATAAACCTGCAGGGTGGGCATGAGAACTTGGGACAACTTTGTTGCTCTCGTATGGTCTTGGATTAGAATTCTGGCTTTGCCCCTAGCTTGGTTACCTTTTCTATTCTGTTTGTAGAAGTTCTGGGACTAAATCAGCTTTTGCTCACTGCTGCACCCTGCTTAAATAAAGGTTCCTCTCTTACTCTCAAGTAAGAGTCTCTGCCATTGTGTCTGGGGTATGAGCTAGGATAGCATGTGATACAATAAAGCACTCTATGATTTAGAACCAAAGGAAGGACTTTATAGTTTAAAAAACATGGAATAGCACAACCCAGAGTACTACAATCTTGGTCTTGTAGAAAACTCATTTTAACACTGATGCTATTAATGGCATGCAAGCTATAGGACAAAGCTTTCCTATAAATCTCATCTGTTAATTCTCAGAGTGGCTAAAACATCTGTGCCCTGAGAACAGAGAATTTCCATTCTTGATATCACTAGTGCAATAAAGGCTGAAAACATGTACAAAGAGGGTTTTTAGAATGAATGTACACTAGCAGTACTGTTAGCTGTCCAATGCAAGCATAACAAATCAAAATAATACTGCAGCTACTTAATTTAATGTTTTAAAGTATGGCCTCAATGAGAAGCAGCCAAAAGAAATACACCGCTATACTACTTGGGGGAATGCTGAGATGGAGAAATGTTTTGGCTCAAACTAGAACCATTTCAACAGAAAGAAAAAGTGTTGCATTTAGCATATGGGGAGAGCAGAAGCAGCTATTCTAAACCAAACAGCTATCTCCACTATCCAACTCTGTTTTCCTTGTGACACTCATGACTATTGCTGAATCAAAAGCTGGCTGATAATACAACCTATTTGAAATTAAATTCAAATGGTCAAGTTCCATAAGGGAAACTACTGTATCTAATATGAATTCAGGTCAGATTTGAGAAAAAACTGGTTATCTTACACTGAGCGCTTGAAAAGAAATTGGTAACACTATGGTGCTAAGGCATCAACAATTGGCAGCCCTTGGGTAGTGTCATCTGGTCTCCCTATTGTCAACCCCAGACAGAAGAGAATGATACAGGGCAGCAACATCTGTGACAATGAGACTTGGTGGCAAACTATGGGACTTTCCCCCTCCTTATCACAGTGGTCCTCTGACAAAATTAGGTTTCTGACCAGAGTCCCAGGCCTTTAATAAAAGCAAAGAGCAGTAGCATCTTAATGACTTGGGAGAGATTTGAGGTGGAGTCTAAATGCACACACATTCCTTACACTAAAGAAAAGAAAAGGAGTTATGTGGCTGAACATTATCCTAATGATTACTATTCCAAATGATTGCAAATAAATTGCAAACTTATTTCTCTGTTGTACATTAATTTATCTTCTATAATAAGTTAATTTAGACAATAGTGCTATATTTTCTGAATTGTATAGCAGGATATGAAGTATGAAGTGACATGTAAGTTATTACTTGTTTGATTTACAGTGAAGGTTATTGGAAGCAGTGACAGCAAAAAGAGAGAGAGAGAACGAAAGACAATCTCTTGTTTCTTCATAGACCACTGAACTGGCATGAAGCATATGGGGGCAGCTGAGTCCAAGTTTAACAGATTCTTTCATCATGACAATGGCCGAGCACGGGGGTGGGAGAGGACTTTAATTGTGAAGTAGCAATCAATTTTTAAACTGTCTAAATTAAGAGTTTATGATAATGCAATATTGAATAAAGAAAAGACCTCCGTGTTGTGCTGTTCTTTTATTCTGGTACCACACGGCAGAACAAAACAAATGACTGAAAAAAGTATCACTTTTCCAGATTTGGGGGAATTTGCAAGTTTTTGCTGGTGTATAAATAGCACAACACAAAGCAATCAAACTACAAGTTTCATACATACCATTTTAAAAATCAAGTAACTTAGTTCTGTTTATTGTTCATAACATATAAAAAAAACCGAAATTCATTCAGCCTTTAACAAAGTGAGAATAAGTCAAAAAGACATCTTAGAAAAGGCTGCTCTCTACTGGAAAAATTACAAAATTGCTACATTACCTACTTTGCTAAAGCGTAAGAGAAAAAACAACCACCCTCAAGCAAAAGAGGAAAACGTGTAAAATACAAAATACATGCAAGGTGATTTTTCAACAAGTATTATTCCCAAGACAGATCTGTCAAGAATAGAAATATATTTCTTTCAATTACAGTTGTAAATGAAAGTCATGTTTCTGACTTTCTTTGTTCACTCAAATGAATTAGCCAGATGTAGCAAAAGAGAGGCCAATCTTTCATCATAACTGCTGGAGCCACTCATGAGCTCTAAACTCCATCTATGATTACCTCCTGCCTACTGAAACAAGTTTCTTAAAAGTACAGCATGTGTAGGAATAACACCCCTCCTCTCAGAAACCCAAACATTGTGAGCTGGTGAGTTAGCTGTCTACTTCTGGGAGAATTAACAATCCCACTGATAGCTGTCTTTTAATGGCTACAAAGCAGTATACAAGTTTTTTAAATAAAGTGACATCTTGAAGGCAGGGGAAAAACAAAACTAAAACAGTCTTATTTAACATATTTTTTACTTCTCCAATAAAAATATTATAAAGGAAAACATTAACATTGTTTCTTCCTTGCTATCAACTGAACTTTATTCAGACAATGGCTTTGTCAACATGACTTACGATTCCTTTCAGGAAAGGCAGGTTTCTTGCTTATGTTTCTATATATCAAACTTAAACACAGTCATTTCCAGAAGGGTAGCTGTGTTAATCTCTCACAGCAAAAACAAAAGCAAAGTGTGGAAGCTTATGTCATGATAAATGTGTTAGTGCCACGAGACTCTGGTGCTTTTGCTACAAATAGTTTACAAATGCAAAGCAACACATATTATGTGATGCTATTGCAGGAAGTGCCAATTTCTGAAGGTTTTGAGAATGAGATTGAGATTCTAGGATTGGTGGAGCACGCAGAGACTAGTCAGGAGTGGGCAAGGCTTCCTTGCCAAATCCAAATTCCAAAACAATGGCTACCAGAAGTCTATAAACAGGGCTGGCTTAACATTTTTGCTGCCTAAGGCAAAGGACATGATAATGCTTGCCTCCAGGACACTGCAAGCCGAATTTTTGTTCAGCCTAAGAGATAGAGCAGCATTCTCTGTTATAGCCAAGGTCAGTAGGCTACCTTAAGGGGTGCTGGGCAACCCATGTGGAACACAGTTCTGTCCATTTTCCCTAGGAGTTATCTTCTGAAACAGCCACATCCTTCTGCTTGATAGTAGGGCCAGCCCTGACTACCTAATAAAAAACCTTTATTGCTTTATTATTAAGACACTTTTGCCCTGAAGTTATGGAATGAAGCTGAACACAGATATATGTTCAAAGTATCCAGTATAATATTTTAAATACATTTTTTTAAATATTAAGTGCAATATTTTAAATATTTAAGTTAGTTTTTTTAAGACTTTAAAAAGTTTCCCTTTTAGTTTTAAATCCATAGTAATAGTTATCAGAAAGCATCAATGAAGGCCTATCATACAAAAGCAACAATAATGTTACACTAAGATCATAAATCACAAGAATGGAAGGAACCACGAGGTTCCAAGTTCAGCCCCCTCCAATGCAGAAATCGTTCACCAAATGTGGGGCTCAAAGAAGGAGTATGTGAACTAGTTCTCATAACCAGCTACTTTCTGGTTACAAATCTTGACTTGAATTTGGAATTTCAAGAACGATCTTGAGCCAAATTCTAATCCTGACTGGATTTAGGACTCACAACATAATTAGTTAGTAGAAATGAGTGCCTCATTGATTTATACACTTATAAATAATATTTTTAGGTTACCTCCACAATAGCCAGGAAGTAAAAATGTGATACATGCATAGACCAAGATATGCTGTTTCCCACAAAATTCTGAAGGCAGAGGCACGCACCGAAATCATCCCAAGGAAAGTTCTACTAGTACATGGCATCCATCCCCCCCCCCCATCAGCTCTGGACATCTGCAGGATAGCTGTTCCTAAGAGTGAAGGATTTACTTATTTTAGGACACATTTTACGGCAGGACTGGCTAATTTGTGGTCCTCCAGATGTTGTTGTACCACAACTCTCATTAGACCTGGCCAGGATGAGTTTGCCACCCTTGTTTCAGAGCCTAGCTCTCCTAAGGCTGCTTACATAATACAATATAAAACATATTAACCACCACCAAACCTTGGCCAGGTTAAGACAAGCACATTGAACTTAATAAAACGTTATAGTTGAGGGTCATCCCCTTCACACACTCCTTGAACTGGGGTAACTGTGATATATAGTGCCTGCTAAATATACACATCTGAAAATATATGCTGCACATGTGACATAATAAAGGAATTAACAACTCTCTAGACCATTTTAACAATCCACAAAGGGAAAGAGGGTTTTCAGGGGCAATCAAGAACATTTCTATGCTCACAAAATTTAAGCTGTGTTTACCAGCAATTTGACACAATTGTCAATAAATTTTCAAAAGCACAATATAGTTTGTTTATGTACAAGAGTTCCATCTTTTGGTCTAATTTGAAATAATGGAGCTCTTCCATTACTAAGAGCGCTGAGAAAGGAAAGAAGGTCCAATAAAGAGCACTCTTAGTTGTACGTTACAATGACCTGAGATCTAAGAACTGTGAAAGGTGTTCCATTTGCAGAATGGGATTTTCCTGATCCTATGGCCTATCTGCATGGTTGGGAGACTTATGGAAATTGTTTCTGATATGGAATAGGGGTCTGCAGATAGAGGAGTCATCAGAAAACACATTTAAGTAAAAACACATTTCAACATACACTAGATGCCTTGGGATTCAAGCCAACAAGCCCATATTTCTTAAAGTTTATCAAATAGCAAGTCTATAATATAAGCACAGTAACCTTCATAAAACTATTATAAGAAATTAAGTATTATTTACATTTTGACCCACACCATAACTCCCGGATGTCCTCCCGCAATGCTGCGCCCCCAGTGAAGGGAGCGGTCATATTATAAAGGTACCAAAAAAAGTTCATTAGAAAACTGTAATTTTGCACTCCTTCACGCACACATTCTGTCTGTTTGCCTATTTATCTCTGTACAAATAGAAAACAAACAGTGCAATCATAGTTACTCAGAAGTAACTTCCACTGTATTCGATGCAGCTTCCTCTAAAGTAAACTTGCATAAGCTGACAACCTTAAAGATACTTTCCATTTCACAGAAATTAGTGATGCTTGCAATGTGTTTAGGACTACAATATAAATTAACATTTAAAATAAAATTACAGATAGGAAATCGCAGGGTGCATACCCATGATAATATTTAGCTAGTCCTTTAAAAGCCAGTTCACATAAAGCCAAAGTTTGTAAATTGTGTATAGGCAGAGTATGAAAATGAGCTTCAGGTTGGTGTTCTCTCTTTGCTCAGAGCATTTTGCATGCATTGCAGCTTACACATGTACTTTTGCATACAAGTTGGTTTCACTTAATACACATCACCTACCTAAAAGGGAGCAGGTGCTTATAGCCTTCAGTTCACATACACACCCAAATTTACTGAAGTATGTCCCTGCTCATATGCCACAGAAATAGTGTTCCTCAAAAAAGTTTGAACTCCCAACCATCTGTCATTATACATTCTCCTGTCTGAGCCTCGCATTTCAAGATGAGATTGAAAGAGCTACATAAATATCTTAATTGGATGAGATAATCTGAAAAGTCCTAATGTTTGATTGGGTGCACAGAATATTTTGAACCCCATGCCTAGATTTTCAGAATTCCGATTTATTATATGATGTTGAAGAAGAATCAGGACACTGCCTTCTTTGGTTTTACAAGTAAGCCAAAATACCATTACTGACAGGGACTTCTACAAAACTTTTTTGTCTGTTTACAAGCCTGTTTCTTACCTAGGGCTTCTTCCCCCTAGCTTAACCTCCAGCTCCTCACGTCCCTATTATGGTGTTAAGATCTGCAATAAGTCTGCTACTTTTTCCCATCAAACAGAGAACAGAGGCTTAATGTTGATTTCAACCCAGCAGCCACACAGCACTAAGACTGGAGAGACTCCTGTGCCTGCTCCCACAGCCTGAACTTTGATTAATCTGATTGACAGCTGGGTGGCCCTCCCTTCCTGTCAAGATGCCCTGTAGAGGGTAGACCACTTCTGGATCTAGCCCTCCAATCTAGAACTGTCTCCAAGGGCAGCAACATTTTTTTTTCATATTAGAATAAATGCCAACAACCTGCAATGGAGGGTGGAGGAGGGGTGTAGTGTATTTATAGACACTGTTGGAAGTAGGGGCTAAGGTTACCTTACATTTCTAATGACCCCAATTATTTTTTCTGTTCTGAGAGAAACATTTCCCCCTCTCCTAAAATATTGCATATTTTAGCCACTTTTCTTTATCCAGTAGACTTTAATGGGAGCATCAGAAAATCATAGTCCCAAACATTGTCACCAACTTCATGCCCACTAATCCCCTTGGCTCATCATCCATTATTCCGTCATGCAGTCCAAACCGTTCACATAGAAACATGGCAAACCAAAGGCCTATACCATCTAGCAGACTTTTACAAAAACAATAAACCCGTATCAACACAGGAATTACAGGATAAATTAGGAGACATTAAAGTACCCTGGGCTAACGCACAATCAACAACACACCTTCCTAAACAACTCAGCAGTAAAAGCAGCAGTCACTAGGCCCTTGACCACCCTTGAAAGCCTTATTTTGTCAGCAGAGGGACATGGTAAGGGGATGGTATCCGCAATATACAAAATACTACTCCACAACCCCACAATCTCACTCAACACAATTAAAAAACAATGGGAACATGACATAGGTTATGAAATAAACTCTACCCAATGGACTACAAACCTCTCTTTAAATCCATCTCTTTAAAGCCAAAAGAAGGGAACACACTTTGAAACTTATCTATAGATGCCATCTGACACCGAGGAAATTGGCACTAATACCTCCAGGAACCTTACCAAAATGCTGGGGAGGCTGTACCTCTACAGGCACATACCTTCATATGTGTTGGGAATGTCCCCAAATCCAACCCTTTTGTACTGCAGTCCTACCAAAAATATTTAAGATAACTAAGCAGGTATTGGGACCCACTCCATAACTGGCCCTATTAAATATTTTCCAAGACAGTAATGTTCACTTACATAAAGAGATTATAACCCAACTACTCTCAGCAGCCAGAAACTTCATAGTTAGAGACTGAAGAGACTTGTCAGGAGTAAGCATGGACCATCGGTACAAAATTGTATGAGAAACGGCCTTATTAGAAAAGTTAACTGACAAACTAAAACTGACATGAGGACAAAAGAAAGAGGACACCTTCACCCCGGTATGGATCCCTTTTATTACACATACGGTTCAAACTGACAACAGTGATAGCAGGGATCTACCAACAATGTACAGATTAATATGGCTAACGACCTAATATTTCATCCCACCCCCTTCCGCAACCACAAACAAATCTCACTACAGTTCATCAGAGGCAGTAAAAGACACACAAACACGCCCTGACCCCCCCATCTTCTCTCATTGTTGATGTAAACCAATAAATATACAGAAAGAGAACCTACTCAATTGACACTGACATAAAACCCCCACATACATACAAAGTTGACAAAACGGCAGGATAGCATGTAAGTTTACCTCCCACCCTCTACCCTCTTCCCCTACCTTTGGATATCATATTGTTTTACATTTTACCAAAATACTTTATAATCTGATTAAGGGGGAAAAGTGAGAGACGTTGCACGTTCTTTGTAGTTCATGAAAATCTTCAATAAAAATTATTTCAAAAAGAAAAGAAAACCATAGTCCCATCCAGGATTACACTTCTTGGTTATGCTAAACTGACAAAGTAGTCTGGGATCTCCCATATATAATTTCAGGCCCCAGACCACATCTGTCAGTGCAGACAAAACTGGTAAACCCTGCAGAGCAAGTTCCTGAGACAACACAAAATTGTAACAGGCACAGAATACAATCCAGGATAGTATTAATCTATATCTGCTCAATACTGAGCAACAGTATGTGTAAAAAAAATCTTACATCTATACAACTGACTCCATATTTCTGATTCAGAATAAGAAATACAGTACTGTAGGGGTTTTTTTTTTTTACAATACTAGAAATCAAGATTTTAGAAATTTTTCAAATCAAATTGCAGAAAAAGTAAAAAACAAATACCCAGTAACAAAGCACAGATATACATGCACTAATGTTTTCACATATAGAATGGTAAAGCACTGCCCTTAATTCTAAGTTTAGCTTTCAATGTATTAATTTCAAACAGTGGGTACAAAAATTAAGAGAACAGCTTTTCTAATATGAAAGGGAGAACATTTATAAAAACTGTGACTTAAATCTGAATTTCAAAGGGAATGCAAGTTCCACTGGCTCATTAATAAGACATTACTAAACATAACACTTTTAGTATTCCTGTAGAGTTCTTTTTCTATCAGTTTTCCACTAATAAAATGCCAGAGTTTTGAGAGGAAGGATCAGTTTTTCTCATTTCACCTACCTTTCTTTC
>JAWWNF010001151.1:0-184329 GCA_034641395.1 Darevskia armeniaca | reverse complement strand
GTCTTATCATCACTACAACATCATAGCACTTGGTATTAGCATAGCCACTGTGACTAAAGACATTTGAAATTTTGAATGGTAACTAGCAAAATTGCAACAAAACACGTTGTTTACTGCAAGCTGGCTCTGCTGATTTTGATTTGATGTGGTTTCCGGTTCAAATTGGGTTTTGGTTTCAAATACCAGAGGGTGTATAGTCTTGCTGGATGAATTTGAAGTTATCGCAGGGGTCCTTTTGCCGCATTTTATTATTTTGCCTTGGGTCCTGTCCCTTGCCAGTGGATTCTTTATACTTGGTCAATAAAGGGAATTTTGTTTCTACCTGAGTTTTGATTATAGCAGTCTCATAGTGATTATAATTGGCTTAGCCAATTTAATTTAATTCAACAAATACATTATAAGTGGTCTTTTATTATACTGGTTTAATAAAGGCAATCAGCCTTCTTGATGGTCCAGCTCTCACTTCCGTACATCAGTACTGGGAAAACCAGAGCTTTAACTATACAGACCTTTGTCGGCAAGGTGGTGTCTCTGCTTTTTCAGATGCTGTCTAGGTTTGTCATTGCTTTTCTCCCAAGAGCAGGCGTCTTCTAATTTCGTGACTGCTGTCACCATCTGCAGTGATCATGGAGCCAAGAAAGTAAAATCTCTCACTGCCTCCATTTCTTCCCTTCTATTTGCCAGGAGGTGATGGACCAGTGGCCATGATCTTGGTTTTTTTGATGTTGAGCTTCAGACCATATTTTGCACTCTCCTCTTTCACCCTCATTAAGAGGTTCTTTAATTCCAACTCACTTTCTGCCATCAAGGTTGTGTCATCAGCATATCTGAGGTTGTTGGCCCCCCTAAAAAACGGCCTTTGGACATGCTGGCTTTAATCCCTTTTCAAACCGTCTACTACTTGAAGCATCCCTCCAGGGACTTGAGAATTAATGAGCTTTCAAGTGGGGGACACCTGGAGAGGAAAATTGCCCTTTCCTCCTTTGATCTTCCCTCCAGACATGTCTCAGAGGTGCTGCCTCCAGAGATAACACTTTCCTGCCAAGTGGCAAGCCCCCTTTTGGCATCCGCCTCTGCTTGACCCAGGAGATAGAGATCCCTGTAGCAGAGAATCTCCCAGCCCAGAAGGATGCTATTTCTGTCCTGGTTGGTTTGTCTCTCCAGCTCTCTCAGTAAGTCCTTTCCTCCTTCCTTTTTGGGTGTGCTGGGTTCAGGGGGCTGCCGGGGGACGCCTTCGCAAGTGACGCATGCGCAGGGCTGGATTTAGGTTTGATGAAGCCCTCAGCTACTGCAGGTAAAGGGACCCCTGAGAATTAGGTCCAGTCGCGGACGACTCTGGGGTTGCGGCGCTCATCTCGCTTTACTGGCCGAGGGAGCCGCCGTACAGCTTCAGGTCATGTGGCCAGCATGACTAAGCCGCTTCTGGCGAACCAGAGCAGCGCATGGAAACGCCATTTACCTTCCCGCCGGAGCGGTACCTATTTATCTACTTGCACTTTGACGTCCTATTGAACTGCTAGGTTGGCAGGAGCTGGGACCGGGCAACGGGAGCTCACCCCATCGCAGGGATTCGAACATCCGACCTGATCGGCAAGCCCTGGGCTCTGTGGTTTAACCACAGCGCCACCCCGCATCCCTGAGCCGTTCCTTTAGGTTCCCTTAAAGCAGTGTTCCCCAACCTTGGGCCTCCAGCTGTTTCAGACTACAATTCCCATCATCCTGACCACTTTTCTTGCTAGCGAGGGATGATGGAGTTGTAGTCCCAAAACATCTGGAGGCCCAAGGTTGGGGAACACTGCCTTAAAGGCTTTCCCGGGTGTTAAGCTGGCGCAACCTGAGTGTTGTGATTTGTAACTCTAGGCATGAGAGCCGCCAGCCAGCTCCACGAAGGAAGGAACCTCTTGCCAAGCACGGATGTTGCAGGAGGCAAGCGCGGTCCGTCTACATTGGACACGGTGAGTCGTCCGGAAAGCCAGGTTCTCTTCCAGCTGCTCTGTCTTCTGGTTCCCTCTGCTTGTTTCTTTTTAAACTTTCATATCCTACTTTTCACCCCACACTGTACATTTTGAAGGACATGAATCCGGGGAGCTGTAGTTGCGCCTAGTGAAACTACAGTTCCCAATACTCTTTAGGGGCAGAAGCGGTAGACTCGTAATCTGGGGAACCGGGTTCGCGTCTCCGCTCCTCCACGTGCAGCTGCTGGGTGACCTTGGGCTAGTCCACTTCTCTGAAGTCTCTCAGCCCCACTCACCTCACAGAGTGTTTGTTGTGGGGGAGGAAGGGAAAGGAGAATGTGAGCCGCTTTGAGACTCCTTCGGGAGTGATAAAGCGGGATAGCAAATCCAAACTCCTCTTCTTCTTCTTTAAATGCATAGCGTGGATTTGATCTCCGGCTTTAAAGAAACGAAACGCCACTCGCAAGGCTTTGAGGTGGTCGCAACCAAGGAAACAGCCTTGAGAGAAAAATGAAAGTCTCCCCTTCCCCCCAAAAAACGGAGGAATGAATGAATGCCAACAATAAAAACATGGGGGGGGGCGGAAACAGAACAGGCAAGGAGCAGCCAAATATATTGCCCATCAAATGTTAATTATTACGAATTTAAAAATACGATTCATGAATCGGCGTCACTTTTAACGGCTGGGCGAACCAATGTGGTACAGTAGTTGAACATGGAGGTGGGTTCGAATTCATACTCTGCCCTTAAGCTTGGGCCAATCACTCGCTCTACGCCAGGGGTCAGCAACCTTTTTCAGCTGTGGGCTGGTCCACCGTCCTCAGACCTTGTGGTGGGCCGGACTATATTTTTTTGGGGGGGGGGGAATATGAATGAATTCCTATGCCTCCCAAATAACTCAAAGGTGCATCTTAAATAAAAGCACACATTCTACTCCTGTAAAAACACCAGGCAGGCCCCACAAATAACCCAGAGATGCATTTTAAATCAAAGCACACATTCTACTCCTGTAAAAACACCAGGCAGGCCCCACAAATAACCCAGAGGTGCATTTTAATAAAAGGACACATTCTACTCCTGTAAAAACACCAGGCAGGCCCCACAAATAACCCAGAGGTGCATTTTAAATAAAAGGACACATTCTACTCCTGTAAAAACACAGGCAGGCCCACAAATAACCCAGAGGTGCATTTTAAATAAAAGGACACATTCTACTCATGTCAAAACACCAGGCAGGCCCCACAAATAACCCAGAGATGCATTTAAATAAAAGGACACATTCTACTCATGTAAAAACACGCTGATCTCCCGGACCGTCCACGGGCCGGATTGAGAAGGCAATTGGGCGGATCCAGCCCCTGGGCCTTCGGTTGCCTACCCCTGCTCTACGCCTAACCTCGTTCACGGGGTTGTGAATTAACGAAGAAGGCGGAGAACCATGTAAACCACGTTGAGCTCCATAGAGGAAATTTTTGGGTGTAAATGCAATCACTGATCGATGGACCGGTCAAATAAAATTAGCTAACAGGACCAGTGGTCAGGGATGATGGGAATTGTAGTCCCAAAACAGCTGTAAGGGCCAAGTTTGGGCATCACTGCTTTATGCCCATCGGGGATGTTGTGTTTCTTTGCCACCAGAAGGTGGCGTTGGTCCAAAAGATAAGGGCAGCCTTTGCACTTCTGTCTCCCGGCAAGATTGTATTCCATGAACACGGTTTTAACTGAGTCCGTAAGTGACTGCGGAGGCCAATTCTGGATCCACACGCCCTTCCACAGTGGGGACATAGGTTACCGGGCAGGAGTTGATCCCGGTGAGGGTTTGCCAAGCGTGCCTTCCTCTTAGCACGTCCTGAGTTCGAGTGTCTTCAAAGCCCACGACACCTTTGGTAAAGGCTGTTCTCCAACTAGAGCGCTCGCAGGCCAGTGTTTCCCAGTTGCCGGTGCTTATACTACACCGGGACCCAGGTGGCGCTGTGGGTTAAACCACAGAGCCTAGGCTTGCTGATCAGAAGGTCGGCGGTTCGAATCCCTGCGACGGGGTGAGCTCCCGTTGCTCGGTTCCTGCTCCTGCCCACCTAGCAGTTCGAAAGCACGTCAAAGTGCAAGTAGATAAATAGGTACCACTGCAGCGGGAAGGTAAACGGCATTTCAGTCTGCGGGCAGGGAGTCTGCGGGCAGGTAGGGTCTCAGCCTGCGTACCAGATGGAGGTCTTCTAAAGGTCTGGTAGTTGTTGTTCTCTTTGACATCTGAAGGGAGGGCGTTCCACAGGGCGGGTGCCACCACCGAGAAGCCCCTCTGCCTGGTTCCCTGTAACTTGGCTTCTCGTAGTGAGGGAACCGCCAGAAGGCCCTCGGCGCTGGACCTCAGTGTCCGGGCTGAATGATGGGGGTGGAGACGCTCCTTCAGGTATACAGGACCGAAGCCATTTAGGGCTTTAAAGGTCAGCACCAACACTTTGAATTGTGCTCAGAAACGTACTGGGAGCCAGTGTAGCTCTCTCAGGACCGGTGTTATGTGGTCATGGCAGCCACTCCCAGTCACCAGTCTAGCTGCCGCATTCTGGATTAGTTGTAGTTTCCAGGTCACCTTCAAAGGTAGCCCCACGTAGAGCGCATGGCAGTAGTCCAAGCGGGAGATAACTAGAGCATGTACCACTCTGGCAAAACAGTCCGCGGGCAGGGAGGGTCTCAGCCTGCGTACTAGATGGAGCTGGTAGACAGCTGCCCTGGACACAAAATTGACCTGCGCTTCCATGGACAGCTGTGAGTCCAAAATGACTCCTAGGCTGCGCACCTGGTCCTTCAGGGGCACAATTACCCATTCAGGACCAGGGAGCCCCCCACACCTGCCCGCACCCTGTCCCCCAAAACAGTACTTCTGTCTTGTCAGGATTCAACCTCAATCTGTTAGCCGCCATCCATCCTCCAACCGCCTCCAGACACTCACACAGGACCTTCACCGCCTTCACTGGTGCTGATTTGAAAGAGAGGTTATTCAATACTTAACAACCTTAAGTATTTTATTCCAGAATCCCCTTACCTCTGGGCATTCCCAGTACATATGGGAGAACCAGCCCTTGGCTTGTTCACAGTGCCAGCAGTTTGGGTTTAATCCTGATACCATATTGGTTCTTGGCTGTTAACCAGAAGGTGGGTGATATGAGACAACCCAGGAACATCTGCAGGCAGGATTCCTGCATTTGCAGGGGGTTGGACTAGATGACCCTCGGGTCCCTTCCAGCTCTACGAGTTGGATTCTACGAAAGAACGGCCCCCTGCCCCCCGCCAAGCTACACACCAGGTCCTTCAGAGGAGGTACAACCCCCTGTTTCCCAGACACACACACAAAAACCACCTATCTTCCAAAGACTCCAGCACAGTATATTTTCTGTGCTAACATCTACCCAAGAGCTATAACCATCTTAAATGCTGTAACCAGATAATATGACCTTGGAGAGTTGTGATGGGAGTGTACGCATGTGCATGTGTGGCTGAAAATGGGGGGGGGGGGTATGTGTGCTGTTTTTTTTGTTTTGTTTTATGGGATGGCATCCAATTTCGTTGCACTTGTACAACATTTTACTTGTACAATGACAATAAAGAAATCTTATCTTATCTCCCTGGTCCTGAATGGGTTAACTGTGCCCCTGAAGGACCAGGTGCGCAGCCTGGGAGTCATTTTGGACTCACAGCTGTCCTTGGAGGCACAGGTTAACTCTGTGTCCAGGGCGGCTGTCTCCCAGCTCCATCTGGTACGCAGGATGAGACCCTCCCTGCCCGCAGACTGTCTGGCCAGAGTGGTGCATGCTCTAGTTATCTCCCGCTTGGACTACTGCAATGCGCTCTACGTGGGGCTACCTTTGAAGGTGACCCGGAAACTGCAATTAATCCAGAATGTGGCAGCTAGACTAGTGACTGGGAGTGGCCGCTGGGACCACATAACACCGGTCCAGAGAGACCTACATTGGCTCCCAGTACGTTTCCGAGCACAATTCAAAGTGTTGGTGCTGACCTTTGAAGCCCTAAACGGCCTCAATCCTGTATACCTGAAGGAGCATCTCCACCCCCCATCATTCTGCCCGGACACTAAGATCCAGCGCCGAGGGCCTTCTGGCGGTTCCCTCACAGCGAGAAGCAAAGCTACAGGGAACCAGGCAGAGGGCCTTCTCGGTGGTGGCGCCCGCCCTGTGGAACGCCCTCCTAGCAGAGGTCAAGGAGATAAACAACTATCTGACATTCAGAAAATACCTGAAGGCAGCCCTGTTTAGGGAAGTTTTTAACCTGTGATATTTTAATGTATTTTAATATCTGTTGGAGGCCGCCCAGAGTGGCTGGGGGACCCAGCCAGATGGGCAGGGTACAAATAATAAATTACTATTATTATTTTATTATTATTATTATTATTATTATTATTATTATTATTATCTTATCTTATCTTATCTTATCTTATCTTATCTTATCTTATCTTATCTTATCTTATCTTATCATCTTGTGGCCTCGCTCCAGCAGTTGCAAGCACTTTTTAAAAAAATCCATACAGTATTTTCAGAAGAAGGCAAAGCCACACATTCACGGCATTTCAGAACATCATTTTATAGCACTGCCCTGAATTGCTTCCCCCTCCCCCTTAATCACTTGGTCAGATTTGTGCCCCTCCCCCCCCCAAAAGGAGGAAAACTGTACGTTTCTTAGCTGGTCTTTTTTAGCGTTCACCTCCTTCATAACAAAACTGAAAGGGCAGCCTTGGAAGCAAGAAAACCTTTATTCAGAGATGTGCTTGCAAGCTCATCTCTGCTGCCCAGCCCCCAGCCCTCCAGATCTGATCCTTTTGTCTATTTGATACTCTGCAGATTACTGGTCTCCCACCGGTTTGCTAATCTAATACCTGGTCCTGGTCTCACACCCTATTAACACAGCTAAGACAGTGAAAGGAATGGTAAATAGTAGTTGCAAACTGGTCTTAGGTGAAATGTCTGGATGTTCTTTTTGTTTGTTTTTGTTTTAATAACTTTTTAATTTGTTGTACATCTTTTTTTTTTAACCTTGTCCTTCAACCGAAGCGCATTTCTTCCCCAAAGAAACCTGGGAACCATAGTCTGGCCCTTGTTTAATAGGCGCAATATGGGTATTGAGAGTCCCATGGACGGCAAGAAGACCAAACCTCTCCATTCTGAAGGAAATCAGCCCTGAGTGCTCACTGGAAGGACAGATCCTGAAGCTGAGGCTCCAAGACTTTGGCCACCTCATGAGAAGAGAAGACTCCCTGGAAAAGACCCTGATGTTGGGAAAGATGGAGGGCACAAGGAGAAGGGGATGACAGAGGACGAGATGGTTGGACAGTGTTCTCAAGGCAACCAACATGAGTCTGACCAAACTGTGGGAGGCGGTGGAAGACAGGAGTGCCTGGCGTGCTCTGGTCCATGGGGTCACGAAGAGTCGGACACGACTAAACGACTAAACAACAACAACAACAACAACAACAACAACAACAACAACAGGCAGATAGATAGATAGATAGATAGATAGATAGATAGATAGATAGATAGATAGATAGGCAGTGGAAGGCAGGAGGGCCTGGCGTGCTCTGGTCCAGGGGGTCACGAAGAGTCGGACGCGACTAAACGAGTAAACAACAACAACAACAGGCAGATAGATAGATAGATAGATAGATAGATAGATAGATAGACAGACAGACAGACAGACAGACAGACAGACAGACAGACAGACAGACAGACAGATAGATAGATAGACAGGCAGTGGAAGGCAGGAGGGCCTGGCGTGCTCTGGTCCAGGGGGTCACGAAGAGTCGGACGCGACTAAACGACTAAACAACAACAACAACAACAACAGGCAGATGATAGATAGATAGATAGATAGATAGATAGATAGATAGATAGATAGATAGACAGACAGGCAGTGGAAGACAGGAGTGCCTGGCATGCTCTGGTCCATGGGGTCACGAAGAGGCGGACACGACTAAACAACAACAACAGGCAGATAGATAGATAGATAGATAGATAGATAGATAGATAGATAGATAGATAGATAGATATAGATAGATAGGCAGGCAGGCAGGCAGGCAGGCAGGCAGGCAGTGGAAGACAGGAGTGCCTGGTGCGCTCTGGTCCATGGAGTCACAAAGAGTCGGACACGACTAAATGACTAAACAACAAATGTTTTTATATGTTGGAAGTTGCCCAGAGTGGCTGGGGCAACCCAGTCAGATGGGAGGGGTATAACAACAACAACAACAACAACAACAACAACAACAACAACAACAACGAGAAGAAGCTATGTCTTCTGGGATCCAGTGAGATCTGTGAGATTGTGCCGGAATCTGGAAGCAGCAGCCATGCAATCCCAGAAAGCAAGGTTCAGCGGAGCGTCAGTGGGAGGCAGTGAAATGGGTCACCTCTGTAGGGTGGCACTGTGGTCCAAACCACAGAGCCTAGGGCTTGCCGATCAGAAGGTCGGCGGTTCGAATCCCCGCGACGGAGTGAGCTCCCGTTGCTCTGTTCCAGCTCCTGCCAACCTAGCAGTTCGAAAGCACATCAAAGTGCAGGTAGATAAATAGGAAGAAGGTAAACAGCGTTTCCGTGCGCCCTGGTCTCTGTCACAGTGTTCCGTTGCACCAGAAGCGGTTTAGTCCTGCTGGCCACATGACCTGGAAAAACTGTCTGTGGACAAACGCCGGCTCCCTCGGCCTGAAGGCGAGATGAGCGCCGCAACCCCATAGTATATATTCTACATCAAATATTGAGGGTTTTGTTTTGTTTGTTTGCTAAACTCCAGCAATATAAAATAAATATATAAAAAATTCCTTCCAGTAGCACCTTAAAAGGTAAAGGGACCCCTGACCATCTGGTCCAGTCGTGTCCGACTCTGGGGTTGCGGCGCTCATCTCACTTTATTGGCCGAGGGAGCCGGCGTACAGCTTCCAGGTCATGTGGCCAGCATGACAAAGCCGCTTCTGGCGAACCAGAGCAGCGCACGGAAACGCCGTTTACCTTCCCACCGGAGCGGTTCCTATTTATCTACTTGCACTTTGACATGTTTTCGAACTGCTAGGTTGGCAGGAGCACCTTAGAGACCAACTAAGTTTGTTCTTGGTATGAGCTTTCGTGTGCATGCACACTTCTTCAGATACACTGAAACAGAAGTCAGCAGACCCTTAGTGTATCTGAAGAAGTGTGCATGCACACGAAAGCTCATACCAAGAACAAACTTAGTTGGTCTCTAAGGTGCTAATGGAAGGAATTTTTTTATTTTGTTTTGACTATGACAGACCAACACGGCTACCTACCTGTATCCAGCAATATAGATCCTAAGTGCGTGCAGAACTCAGCCGTGGAGGCTTTGCAAAGTGAAATGTCTTCTGGTAAGGAGAAGATCGTCCCAATTGCCCGGTCTTGCTGTTGGAGGTTTCTCCAAGAGCTTTTCATGGAGATACAAACATTCCTTTCCTTTGTTTTTCTACCCAGATCTCTCTGGCAGCCCGGTGAGCATTGACATGGGCATCTGCCTGGCGCACTGTGGTGGTACCCGAAGAAAGAGCGCATCAGGTTTCGCCGGCGTCTACCAACAATCCTCCATGCTGGACTTCCTCAAAACCAAAAAGGTACGGTGTCTGTTTCTGTTTTAAGAGCACAGGAAGCCAGTGGACACTGGTCTGTTTGGGCGACTTAACAACCAGAGCCCTGGCTGACATTTTCCTCCTCAGTGGAAAACTCGGGACGTGGGTTAAACCACGGAGCCTAGGGCTTGCCAATCAGAAGGTCGGTGGTTCGAATCCCTGCGACTGGGTGAGCTCCCGTTGTTTGGTCCCTGCTCCTGCCAACCTAGCAGTTCGAAAGCATGTCAAGTGCAAGTAGATAAATAGGTACCACTGTAGCAGGAAGGTAAACGGCATTTCCGTGCGCTGCTCTGGTTCGCCAGAAGCGGCTTAGTCCTGCTGGCCACATGACCTGGAAGCTGTACGCCGGCTCCCTCGGCCAGTAAAGCGAGATGAGCGCCACAACCCCAGAGTCGGTCACGACTGGACCTAATTCTCAGGGGTCCCTTTACCTTTACCCTAGGCAGGTAAAGGTGAAGGACCCCTGGACGGTTAAGTCCAGTCAAAGGCGACTATGGGGTTGCGGCGCTCATCTCGCTTTCAGGATGAGGGAGCCGGCATTTGTCCACAGACAGCTTTCCAGGTCATGTGGCCAGCAGGACTAAACTGCTTCTGGTTCAACGGGACACCGTGACGGAAACCAGAGCGCACGGAAATGCCGTTTACCTTCCCGCCACAGCAGTACCTATTTATCTACTTGCACTTTGACTTGCTTTCGAACTGCTAGTGGGACTGAGCAACGGGAGCTTACCCCATCGCAGGGATTCGAACCGCCAACCTTCTGACCGGCAAGCCCTATGCTCTGTGGTTTAACCCACAGTGCCACCTGCGTCCCTTTCCCAACGTATAACATGCTGTAAATTTTAAATCCCAATTCCATAACTTCTCCCATGCTGTAAGTTGCATATAATATCCAAAAAGGTTAGCTTTCCCCGCTTTCTTCTTGTTCTTCCTCCCAGCTACAGGAGAGGCTCCCCAGTTCCCTCGCAGGATCCGAACCCTCCACCAGGTTGGAGCATTCCTGCCCGGCGAGTTACCGCTGCGAGCCCAGCAGCGTCCGGGTGCAAGAGCTCCTGCTTCTGGAAGGCTTTCGACAGGTGGAGGTGATTGAGGGCTGTCAGTGCAACGCTAGCCCGTCCGAATGTCTCCGTCTGCCGTCTCTGAAAACCTTCTTCCCAGACTCCCCTCTGGAACAGACATTGGACGTCGGCAGGTGTTCCGATCCGGAACATTCCAAAGGTAACGTGAGGCAGAGGTGTTGTGGATTGGACCTTTTTCAGAGCAAGAGCAATGATGTCATCTGCCGGGGAAATCGACAGGTATAGAAATTGGAGTTCTTGGTAATATATAGCAGTCAAAATTATAGAATGCAAGAACTCTGGCCAGGCAGTAGATCAGTTTTTGAATCTTCAAACAGATTTAATATTATAGTATGGCAACAAATTCCAGTTGAAATAAATTCCTGTTCCAGGACCAGGCCCTGTTTCGCTAATTCTTCGTCAGCTGGAATGTTACGAAATCCTACTCTTTTGTGAAAACCCTCTCTTTCCCCCTCGGATCTCTTTTCAGAGGGGCTTTCCTGCCTGCCCACAGATTTCGACTCTGTTCTGATGAAGACCCCAAACGGGCACCGTGCGGTCCAGATCCTGGGGAGCTGCCAGCTGAGGGAGCCCTGTTACCGGGTCTCCCACATGGAATACTACTATGAAGCGGTGCTCAACTCTGCGGGAGAAAAGCTGGAGCTGATTAAGGTGTGGATGCTACTCTTTCCTGCTCACATTTATTGGGTGGGCTCCCAACTCCCATCAGCCCCAGCCAACCAAGATGATAAAGGAAAGCAAGTCTCCTCTAGGCCAGGCATAGGCAACCTTGGCTCTCCAGATGTTTTGGGACTACAATCCCCATCATCCCTGACCACTGGCCCTGTTAGCCAGGGATCATGGGAGTTGTAGTTCCAAAACATCTGGAGAGCCAAGGTTGCCTATGCCTGCTCTAGGCTAAACCTATCCAACTCCCTCAACTGTTCCTCATATGGCTTGGTTTCCAGACCCTGGATCATCTTGGTCGCCCTCCTCTGCACACCTTCCAGCTTGTCAACATCCCTCTTAAACTGGGGAGCCCAGAATACTATTACTTCCCTCAGTTTGGACGCCATGCTAGCCTAGAATTGCTTTTTTTGCCGCCGCCATGCTAGCCTAGAATTTGCTTTTTTTGCCGCCGCATCTCGCTGTTGGCTCACATTAAGTTCATGGTCGACTGAAACCCCTAGATCAGGCACGTCCAACAGGTAGATCACGATCTACCGGTAGATCACAGGACGTCTGTGGTAGATCACTGGTAGACTAAACGCCCTTGACTCCGCGGTCTTGTGGGGAAGGTACAAGGGAGTTCCATACGCCCAGAGAACCTGTCCTTGTACTATGGGCGCAGTTGAGTCTACCCAACATATCCTTCTGTCTTGTCCTCTCTATGCAGAACTTAGGCAAAATCTTATAACTCCACTTTTACGTCAATCTAGCTTTCTACCCAGAGAAAGACAGGTTTTATATTTACTGAATAATGTTACTAGAAATACAGCCTCCCTGGTGGCTAAATTTCTTTTTTTAGATTCTAAGCGTCGCAAGATTTTAATTGATTGTATCGATATGGGGCCATTTGTTTAGTTCCATTCTATTGTGGATTATGTTTCCTTTTTTTCAAAGTTTTCTCAGATGCTTTTAATTCTGTACAAATGTATTCTTCTGACTCAACATTTTTGCCCTGCACCCCCCCCCAAACGGGGCTTTCCTCCTCCCTAAGAAAAGCTCAACAACTTTGCCCTGAAAGTTTTTAACTCTCTGAGTAGATTGCAGTTTCTTGGGAGTTTGCCACCCCTGCCCTAGATCATTTTCGCACGTCCTACTGTCAAGCCAGGTACCCCCACCCCCTCACATCCTATTATTCTTGCATCTGTTTATTTCTAAGTGCAGGACCTTACATTTGTCCCTGTTGAAATTCATTTTGTTCCTCTGGGCCCAATCCTCCAATCTGCTAAAGTCCGCTTGTATCTGGATTTTACCTTCTGAGGTATGAGCTGCCCCTCCCAGTTTAGTGTTGTGTGCTCAACTTTTAAGGACTCTCCTTTTCTGTGTGCTGTTTTCCGCAGTGATAAAACACCAAAATAATAATTTCTCTGGGGATGATGTTTAGCTAAATGTGTCCCCCCCCCCCCGGGTTTTCCTGTTGCAAAGACAAGCTGTGTTTGCCTTCTTCATTTAGGGGTGGGGGGGTGGTCCTAGAAGGTGCATTTGTGAATGACACATATCCTTTTGAATTCCCACCATCCTGCCAAGACAGTGGGAGGCTGGCAAGTGATTTCCCCTCCTCCTTTTGTCTTTCAAATCTTCCAGGAAATTGACGTGGGAAGGTGCTTAGGGCAATGTGGCCCTGGGAGACCCTGCCTGCTAAGGTAAGCACAGCTGCCCCCAAAGGTGTGAGCACAGGTGCTAGCTGCACATCCAAAAAAACCCAGTGACAATTGCAGTTCTAAATGCATGCTCTAAGGTGTGCAAGCACAGGAGATGCACACACACACAATGGCAACACCTGAGAGCTGAATCCAAATAGATTGTTCCTGTTAATTTCCCCCACTGATTGACAGCAGCCCGTTTATTGCCTGTAGATTGGGCTCAGCGACAGACTGGGGGAAAGAGGTGCCCCCCAAGGGAGGTTTTTAGAGGTGGAAAGTGGGTCATTCACCCAGCATGTGCGTGTGTTCAGTCATGTCCGACTCTTCGTGACCCCCTGGACCAGAGCACGCCAGGCACTCCTGTCTTCCACTGCCTCTCGCAGTTTGGCCAAAATCATGTTAGTAGCTTTGAGAACACTGTCCCACCATCTCATCCTCTGTCGTCCCCTTCTCCTTGTGCCCTCCATCTTTCCCAGCATCAGGGTCTTTTCCAGGGAGGTGGAAAAGACTCTTCTCCTGAGGTGGCCAAAGTATTGGAGCCTCAGCTTCAGGATCTGTCCTTCCAGTGAGGCTGATTTCCTTCAGAATGGATAGGTTTGATCTTCTTGCAGTCCATGGGACTCTCAAGAGTCTCCTCCAGCACCAGAATTCAAAAGCATCCATTCTTCGGCGATCAGCCTTCTTTATGGTCCAGCTCTCACTTCCGTACATCACTACTGGGAAAACCATAGCTTGAACTATACGGACCTTTGTCGGCAAGGTGATGTCTTTGCTTTTTAAGAAAGCATACCCCCTCCCCAAATGCTGGCTTCATCATCCCCACACTTGCACTTGCCAGGGATTATGAACTTTGGACCGCAACATTGGGAACCCCTCCAAACCTGTGCCAAAGGTTTATAAAAGGTAAAGGACCCCTGACCATTAGGTCCAGTCGTGTCCGACTCTGGGGTTGCGGCGCTCATCTCGCTTTATTGGCCGAGAGCCGGCGTACAGCTTCCGGGTCATGAGGCCAGCATGACTAAGCCGCTTCTGGCGAACCAGAGCAGCGCACGGAAACGCCGTTTAGCTTCCCGCCGGAGCGGTTCCTACTTGCACTTTGAGGTGCTTTCGAACTGCTAGGTGGGCAGGAGCTGGGACCGAGCAATGGGAGCTCACCCCGTCGCAGGGATTCAAACCGCCGACCTTCTGATCAGCAAGCCCTAGGCTCTGTGGTTTAACCCACAGCGCCACCTGGGTCCCCCAAAGGTTTATATATAATTATAAAGTACATAAAGTATATATAGTTATCAAGTACATAATTACATAATAATTTAAAAAATAATTTAATAATTTATTATTTGTACCCCGCTCCCAATCAAGTGTTAAAAACAATACAGCATTAGATATTAAAAGCTTCCCTAAACAGGGCTGCCTTCAGATGTCTTTTAAAAATAGGATAGCTGCTTATTTCCTTGACCTCTGATGGAAGGGTGTTCCACAGGGTGGGCGCCACCACCGAGAAGGCCCTCTGCCTGGTTCCCTGTAGCTTTGCTTCTCGCAGTGAGGGAACCGCCAGAAGGCCCTTGGAGCTGGACTTCAGTGTCCGGGCAGAACGATGGGGGTGGAGACGCTCCTTCAGGTATATATATGGAGCAGGCAAAGCCAACCTTGGCTCTCCAAATGTTTTGGGACTACAATTCCCATCATCCCTGACCACTGGGCCCTGTTAGCTAGGGATCATGGGAGTTGTAGTTCCAAAACATCTGGAGAGCCAAGGTTGCCTATGCCTGATATGGTGCCAGCAAGTTGCACACCAGGGATCGCCTGTCTCCCCCCCAGCAGTCTGGACTTGGCGTTTTGCACCAGCGGGAGCCTCCGGATCAGGCCCCATGTAGAGTTGTAGCCTTACAACCCCTGGAAGGAGCCAGGTTGGTATAACAGGGTGCCCTAGCCTGGCGTTGGCTCTCACTGCCAACTGCTTTGTTTCTCAACACAGGGATCCACAAAGCCGAGACAAGTGCGAAGACATCTCCAGCTCCTGCACCCCTCACCAATACGAGACACATACCTTCCGGAGCCGAAGTGGGGAGCTGCGCACCATCTTTGCCGTCCAAGCTTGCAAATGCGGGGCCTTAAAGGGTCTGGAACGGGCGCCCCCCAAAACACGAGGTTTAATTTAACAAGCCAAAGGGGGGAAGATTCCGCTTGCCATCGTCTCCCCCAGATGTAGTTCGTCAAGAGGTGGCTAATACATGAATAAATGTGTGTGTGTGTGTGTTTTGGGGGGGGGCATTTCAGTTATTTCAACCTTCGAGACTCGATAGCGCACCTGCTTATAAGCAGCTAGAATGACCATTGCATGTTTTGGGGAGAAGTTTAGACAGGGCCAAGCTTCCTGCTTGAGATATTGTCATGCTGGGAAAACTAATAAGCTGGGCCAAATGAAAAAGGATGGTTTAGGACCTGTTTGGTCTGACTTTATTTCCTCTGTAAGCAAGGAGGGACATGACCAAAGATGCTCCCCCCCCTTGACCTATGATCAAATATGTATGCCTGAAATAGTGACTCGTTGTTGTTGTTTAGTCGTTTAGTTGTGTCTGCCTCTTTGTGACCCCCTGGACCAGAGCACGCCAGGCACTCCTGTCTTCTACAGCCTGCCTGCCTGCCTGTCTATCATCTATCTATCTATCTATCTATCTGCCTGCCTGTTGTTGTTGTTGTTGTTTAGTCGTTTAGTCATGTCCGCCTCTTCGTGACCCCATGGACCAGAGCACGCCAGGCCCTCCTGTCTTCCACTGCCTATCATCTATCTATCTATCTATCTATCTATCTATCTATCTATCTATCTATCTATCTATCTGCCTGTTGTTGTTGTTTAGTCGTTTAGTCGTGTCCGCCTCTTCGTGACCCCATGGACCCGAGCACGCCAGGCACTCCTGTCTTCCACTGCCTCCCGCAGTTTGGTCAGACTCATGTTGGTGGCTTCGAGAACACTGTCCCACCATCTCATCCTCTGTCATCCCCTTCTCCTTGTGCCCTCCATCTTTCCCAACATCAGGGTCTTTTCCAGGGAGTCTTCTCCTCTCATGAGGTGGCCAAAGTATTGGAGCCTCGGCTTCAGGATCTGTCCTTCCAGTGAGCACTCAGGGCAAATTTCCTTAAGAATGGAGAGGTTTGATCTTGCAGTCCATGGGACTCTCAATAGTGACTCAGGGCATTTTAATACTTTAATAACTTTCATTTGGTATAACTGGGTCCATGTTTTGTACTCCTTTCTTGTTTAACTATTATGCCAACGTTATAGTTATACCTCCCAGGCATTCATATGCTTGTGTTTTGTTTATTTTGGTTTTTATTTTATACCAGCATGTGTCCGACAGCAGTCTCTAGCTGTATGTGGACTGTGTTGTCTCTTGTCCCCAGATCCCTGTTTGAGAACACCGTGTCTTGCAAAAACCTCTTACAATATCAGTCTGTGATGTATAATAATAATTTTATATGATGGAATTTTAAGCTATGATTTTAGACAGATCAAGATTGTTTAGAGTATGTTTTAACTAAATTAATTGCATTTTACTGTTGTCCAATTTAGTCATTCTGTCTTGATGGTAGATGTACGAAGTATGATGTATGAAGCATTTTATTGTTTTGAAATGGGCCTATGGCCGTAATAAACAAACTATGGGAACCTCTTACAATAACCTTTTCCTGGGATTTAATTAAAAAAGAAAAGAAAAACGAAACACCCCTTGAGTTTACAAAGTCTGTCACCAAAAGCAAACGCATCTGTTGGATCCACATTTAGTGAAGCTTGAAATCAATGGGACTCCATGAACATTTCCAAGGATTTGAGTCTTTTTCTAAAGGGTAGAAAATAGAGCCATTACTGCTTTCGCTATTCCACTATCCAGGGAGATCATTTTTCAAAATATTTTCAAATTAGCAGGGCAAACCTTTTGCATGTCTATTTGGAAATAAGTCCTCCTTAGTTCAGGTGAGTGAGACACGGGTGGCGCTGTGGGTTAAACCACTGAGCCTAAGGCTTGCCGATCAGAAGGTCGGCGGTTCGAATCCCCGCGACGGGGTGAGCTCCCGTTGCTCGGTCCCTGCTCCTGCCAACCTAGCAGTTTGAAAGCACATCATAGTGCAAGTAGATAAATAGGTACCGCTCCGGCGGGAAGGTAAACGGCGTTTCCGTGCGCTGCTCTGGTTCGCCAGAAGCGGCTTAGTCCTGCTGGCCACATGACCTGGAAGCTGTACGCCGGCTCCCTCGGCCAGTAAAGCGAGATGAGCGCCGCAACCCCAGAGTCAGACACGACTGGACCTAATGGTCAGGGGTCCCTTTACCTTTACCTAGTTCAGGTGAAGGCTTCATGCTTTGCTGCCAGGGCATCCCAGCGCAGTACATTTATATTCTGTACTAAGCCCCAGCGAGTTCAGAAACACAGCCTTATAGACCATTAAAAAACCTGGCGGGAACATTTTAAATTTTTTAATTAATTCAGCATTGTTGAAGCAGGCCAAAGATCCACCCACATTTCCCACAGTAGCCCGACCAGACGTTTCCCAGGAAACCCACCAGCAAAGCCTGGAGGCGATATCCCGCCGCCCTGTGGGTATGTGCTTGCGAAAGGTAGACTGCCCCTGGCAACAGAGGCTCCGTTCAGTGATGCCAAGTGAAGCTGTCAGACGAGACCCTCCCCCTTCAAGTTCTCCCTCTAAGATGGTAGAGAGGGAAAGGTTGGGTGGTACATACCCTCCTGCAGGAGGGAGTTCCGCCGTTTAACTCTGCACTGCACTGGGTTTTTTGAACATGGCAGGAATGGTGGCGGAAGATGCTTCTTCGGGTCCGCAAGTGTGGCTGGGATTTAAGGAGTTTCTGAAGGAGCACCCAGTTGTTATACACTAACAGTTCCTTTACATTTGGGCAGCCTTGCACATTTTGTGTCAGGGGCGTGCATGGTTTCCAGAAGCCTTTAATCTGATTCATTGGGGGTGTGGGGAGATTTGTTCTTAAGTGAGCTGCCTGAGTTGACAGCCTTTAGATTTGTTCACTGTCCTAGTGACAATGCACCTGACATGGCCCAGTGCTTCATATGTTTTAGGGAGCTGGAGGGATGGGAGCTGGATCAGACTTTATTCACATAGCCAACAGGCCATAGCAACTAAAATACAGAAAACAACAGATAAAAGCATTGGAAAACGACCAGTCAGGAACAGAAGTATATAGATGTACTGATAGATCATATAGAGGTCAATGAGGCCCCAGTTTGGCGGCCTGAGATGATCAGTGGGGATGGTAAGGGTCTCTCGTTCATCAGGGCTATAGAGATAAGCTGATTGTGACATCTATAAGCCTCAGGTACATGGGCTGGTCATATATGCTGAGTTGACTTTCAGATTGTGGCCCTTAATCTCATTGCCCTCTCGATGAATATGGCGACTTTCTCTGTTGTCAGGATGTTCTGGTCCGATAACAAGTGAAACGTCGTGGCCGCTGATGAGCGACCTGGGATGGAAAGTAAAAGGGGGGGGGGTGATAATCTCACTCCTCAGGTCTTTATACAGAGGGCAGGCCAGAAGATCATGCGACACCTTCCTCTCCATGGCTGTGCAACCAGCTCCATCTGGTACGCAAGGCTGAGACCCTACCTGCCCGTGGACTGTCTCGCCAGAGTGGTGCATGCTCTAGTTATCTCCCGCTTGGACTACTGCAATGCACTCTACGTGGGGCTACCTTTGAAGGTGACCCGGAAACTACAACTAATCCAGAATGCAGCAGCTAGACTGGTGACTGGGAGTGGCCGCCGAGACCACATAACATTGGTCCTGAGAGAGCTGCACTGGCTCCCAGTACGTTTCTGAGCACAATTCAAAGTGTTGGTGCTGACCTTTAAAGCCCTAAATGGCTTCGGTCCTGTATACCTGAAGGAGCCTCTCCACCCCCATCATTCAGCCCGGACACTGAGGTCCAGTGCCGAGGGCCTTCTGGCGGTTCCCTCACTACGAGAAGCCAAGTTACAGGGAACCAGGCAGAGGGCCTTCTCGGTAGTGGCCCCCACCCTGTGGAACGCCCTCCCTTCAGATGTCAAAGAGAACAACAACTACCAGACCTTTAGAAGACATCTGAAGGCAGCCCTGTTTAGGGAGGCTTTTAATGTTTTATAGATTATTGTATTTTAATGCTCTGTTGAAAGCCGCCCAGAGTGGCTGGGGAAACCCAGCCAGATGGGCGGGGTATAAATAATAAATTATTATTATTATTATTATTATTATTATTATTATTATTATTACTACTACTACTACTAGAGAACCAAGCACAAATACAATATGTAAGAATGATGGAATTTTGATGGAATTGACAGGTGGGTCTCAAGCATGCCCCTGTTTTCATCTCTGTCCCTCTGTGTCTCTCTGTGCAATCCATGATGTACACTCTGGTTTTTTTTGGGGGGGGAATAATGTTGCTTGCCTCCTCTTTTTTCCTTTTTGCTTGGGGCACCTTGTGTATTCGCCTTTCCCCTCCTGCCTCCTTGCAGAAAGGCTGCCTTAATCCCCACCTGCGAATGGCCCCATTAGACACCCGTTAGCCTCCCGTGGAGAGCAAACGCGCCTTTGCCTACGGAATAAACTTTGGGGGCCCGGTTTGCCAGGACCACCCCCTTCTCCTTCCTGCCAAGCCCAGGCTCACGTCCCTCTTTTCTGGAAGGAGATGTCAACCCTCAATCCACAAAAAGGCTGGTGCGTTTCTTCGCACCTTGTTAGCGCGCAATTAGTCCTTCCTGAGTGACCCATTAGCAGGGGGAGCTAATCCATGCCTCATTGTGTGCGCAGCAGCCAGGGTTATAAGTGCAGCCTTTTAGGGGAGCCAGATGGAAGGAGAGGGACAGAAACCAGCCATGCTCCATCTCCAGCAACTGCTTTTCCTTCTCCTGGCATGGGCGCCCGCCTTCCCTGGCAGACCCTCCTCACCTGCGCACCTGGAGTCGGCAGGGGACACGGAGCGCACGCGAGCCCAGGCGCTCAAGAGGCTGCTGGAAGTCTTCGGCATCGGGGACCCCCCTCAGTCGCCCCAGCACATCACCCGGCCTCCCCAGTACATGGTGGACCTCTACAACACGGTGGCCGATGACGACGGCGTCACCAAGGACCCAGACGTCTTGGAAGGCAACACAGTGCGCAGCTTTTTGGATAAAAGTAAGTGGCAACGCAGAGGGGGGCTTTTTAAAGCTCTTATAGTTTTAAGGGTCAAAACCAGATAATATGACCTTGGAGAGTTGTGATAGGTGTGTGCATGTGTGGCTGAAAATGTGTTTTTTGTTTTGTTTTTATGGGATGGCATCCAATTTCGTTGCACTTGTACAATGACAATAAAGAAATCCTGTCTTATCAAAATCCATTCAGTGTATCTGAAGAAGTGTGCATGCACACGAAAGCTCATACCAATGACAAACTTAGTTGGTCTCTAAGGTGCTACTGGAAGGAATTTTTTTTTTTTTTTTTTTTTTTTGTTTCTACTAGGGCAGACCAACACGGCTACCTACCTGTAACTATCAAAATACCACACACTATCATGCTATCCTGTAAAGTTCCAGTTACAGGTAGGTAGCCGTGTTTGTCTGTCATAGTCAAAACAAAGTAAAAAATAAAAACATTCCTTCCAGTAGCACCTTAGAGATCAACTAAGTTTGTCCTTGGTATGAGCTTTCGTGTGCATGCACACTTCTTCAGATACACTGAAACAGAAGTCACCAGACTCTTAGTGTATCTGAAGAAGTGTGCATGCACACGAAAGCTCATACCAAGAACAAACTTAGTTGGTCTCTAAGGTGCCACTGGAAGGATTTTTTTTTATTTTTTATTTTGTTTTGACTATGACAGACCAACACGGCTACCTACCTGTAACTGTAGTTTTAAGGGAGTCATCCTGTCTTTAAAATGCAATAGGGACAAAGGTTCACCCCCCTCCTTTTAGAAAAAAAACAAAGCCCCCAAATTGAAACAACATTGCCACCACTGCAAGCAGGCTATCCACATTTCTGGGATGGATTGCCCAGACACTTTGCCTCAAAGATGCTCTTGTCTTCTGCTTCCTCCTAAGAATTCTCCTGGGAACAGTGTCTGTGACCAATGGGATCCTGACACCAAAATATCCCACCCAATCCTGTTCCCTTTAGGAATCCTTCAGCTGGTTCCGAAGTTCCTTTCTTTGAACCAGCTACCTGATTTGCAGCAGTATTCTCGACAATCCCTAAAGTTTCAGTGAAGCAGATGAGCGGATAAAGAGAAGACTTTGTTGTTGTTTTTTTAAAAAATTATATTTATTGGGTTTTTAACATAAAACAGAAACTTAAACATCATACATTATACATAATAAAAAATACACAATACAGAAACACAAACATACATCATCATTTCCCCTTCATCATGTCTAATCATATTGGGGTGACTTCCTCACGTCCCCCCTACTGCGTTTCATTATCAATCATCTTTAGTAATTTCTTAACATCTTTAAATCTTACTTATTATTAACACTTATGCCCTTTTCTTATGCAAGTCTTAACCCATAATCATATGTTTATATTACTTAACCTGTTTTTCTATTCTGTAAGCTGTCATTTCTTCCAACTTTAAAGAGAAGACTTTGAGGTTAGGAACTCAAAGGGACTTTCTTTTAAATGCCAGGAATAGGGTTTTGCTGCAAGACTGAGCCCTTTCCTTTATTTTTCCCTGTTGTCAAGTTTTTAAAACGCCGCTCCTTTTTACAGTGTGTGTATATATATATGTGTGTGTCAGCATATAAATTATTTTATTGCAATTGCACAGAGGGGGGCTGTTGTGTATTGATTCAGAGTGTTATCATATCTGTATTGCTGAAATCATTAACCCACACTACAACAGGGGCGTTGGCGAGAGGGGTGCCAGGGTCTCTGGGGCAAGGAGGCAGGCTTTATTGGCTAGGTTTACCGGAGTGAGGTGATGTTTCCCTCCCACCCTGCCCCTAAAAGCAGTAGCTTCAGGATGGCTAGGTAAAGCCCAGGCGTGGGGGACCTTGCACCCTCTAGACATGATGAACTATAATTCCCATCACCACCGCCACCCCAGCCCCATTGGCTGGGGTCTGTTGGAAGCTGCAGCCCAGCAACACCTGGAGAGGCAAAGATTCCCCCCAGCTGGCCTAAGATCTAACGCCTTGTGATGAAGGCATTTGGCCTGTTTTATTTTATTTATGCTTTTCAGCTTTATACATGTCATTAATTTTACAATCGCTTTAACATTTCAAAACTCAACTTCATTCCCCCTCTTTTCTGCGCAGGGTGGATTTGATTTAAATCACGATTTAAATCACTAGTCAGTAAGACTTGATTTAAATATGTTTTTTACAGAAAGACTCATTCTTGCTGGTATAAGTGGTATAATCTTAATATTTACAACCATATGAAGGTTTCATTTTTGGAATTATAAATTTTCAGAGTAGTTTTTACAGTTATATCAAAAATTACTGATTTGGTTATACTACTAGAAATACATAGACAGATAATTATGAAATTATGGTGAGGTTTAATAAGTTAACCGTTTATATTTGGACAACTTTTCTGCTGTACTTTATTGGAAGGAGAAAAATAATCATTTCCTTAATAACCATTTAAACAATTTATTTAACTAAAACAATAACATGATAGCATATGTATCCATGTTTGTTAACTGATGTGGTTAAACATTAAAAAAAAAAACTTAGACTGAGTTTTAGCACACTTGATAAACTTAAAACAAATCCTTATTTCCTGATGAATAGCCTTTGGACTACAATGTAACTTAAATAGAAGACTATATTTAGAAAGATTTTTCCTCCAAAAGCATTTTATTTTAAAAATCCAATTTAAATTTTAAAAAATCCAATTTAAATAAAAAAAAAATCTGATTAAAAAAAAAAATCGTTGATTTTTATCTACCCTGTTTCTGCGGTTCCTTAAATTTATTTTTAATATCCTTTCTGCATATCCAAATTAATTTAATTTACCCCTTTATTCACCGACTTTAAATATGTACTCTTATGAAACTGCAGGTCATTACAATAATCCTGCCAATGATAATATTATCTGTTTACAATTTATCTGTAAATATTCACTAACCCATTTCCATTCTTTTATAAAAAGTTTGTTGTCTTGATTTCTAATCCTTCTGCTAAGCTTCACTATTTCTGCTTGTTCCGTAGGTTTTTTCATTCATTCTTCTTTTGCTGAAACTTCTGCTTCTTTGCATTTTGGGGCGAGTGCAGGGTGGATAAAAATCAACGATTTTTTTTTATTTAAATCTGATTTTTTTTATTTAAATTGGATTTTTAAAATAACATTATTTTGGAGGAAAAATCTTTCTAAAGATAGTTTTCAATTTAAGTTACATTATAGTCCAAAAGCTATTCATCAGGAAATAAGGATTTGTTTTAAGTTTATCAAGTGTGCTAAAACTCAGTCTAAGTTTTTTTAAAAAAAAAGTTTAACCACATCAGTTAACAAACATGGATACATATGCTATAATGTTATTGTTTTAGTTAAATAAATTGTTTAAATTGTTATTAAGGAAATTGTTTTTTTCTCCTTCCAATAAAGTACAGCAGAAAAGTTGTCCAAATATAAACGGTTAACTTATTAAACTTCACAATAATTTCATAACTATCTGTCAATGTATTTCTAATAGTATAACCAAATCAGTAATTTTTGATAACTGTGAAAACTACTCTGAAAATTTATTATTCCAAAAATGAAACCTTCATCAGGTTGTAAATATTAAGATCTACCAGCAAGAATGAGTCTTCCTGTAAAAGTCTTATTGACTAGTGATTTAAATCAAGTCTTTCAAATCCACCCTGGGCGAGTGACATTCTTGCCGCTGCAGTAGCATACATGAATAATTTTCTATACGATCCCCCAAAGAACATTACAGGTTGCTAGATTCTTGTTTTCAGTTCTCTCATATAAAAGACGCCATGGAACACTCCAAGAATATTGATATTATATTATTCAATAATTTCAACTTAAACGGCCTTGTAATATTACCTTCATCATTTTTGCCTGTAAAATTGAGGAGAATGGGTGTATTCTTCTTTTAATTGCTGTGTCGTTGTTCATAATGTGTTTGCTTTTGTAATCTGAATGTTATTTTATTTTATTCTGTTTTTCTGTTGTGGGCTCATAGCCGAATAAAGACATCTATCTATCTTCCTGTCATCTTATCCAATTCTGCATAGTCCATTAACTCCTGCGGCTATGGTATGGTATGGTATCTTTATTACGGCCATTGGCACATCACATAAAAACAATGTGCAGAGAAACAACAATTTAAACAATTCCGGCCCAATGGGAGTTTCAATAACATCGATCGACTCCTAGCTAATCAGGTAGTTGTTACAGTTCTAATTTGTCAACCATTCCAAAGTATAAAGTTTAGGGCTTGAGATTTTCTAAGTCAGACAGGGATCCGTTTTTCTTTTTTAGCGATAGAACCCTGATCAAATATCTAGCAACTGCGAGCGTTCTGTTTGCATCTTCATCATTCAGTAGGAATTTCAATTTGGCTCCATTAGATACCTCAGCGGATCTCGCTATATAAGGAGCGAGATTCCTGGAGAAGGAATGGAGTGGACAGCAGAAAAATATATGTTGTAACGATTCTGGTGATCCACAACCGCAGTCACATAGAATTGATATATCACATAGAAGTGACAACTCCTGCGGCTGCTAATTTTATTTGCACGGAAAGCGCTGCAGAAACACACCTCTGTTTACCCCTGCCCTTTAGCGCTGAATCTGAACAAATGGCAATCGAGTGTGGACGGGTCTTAAGAGCGACAAAAGGACATTTTTAACAACCTTCCCTTCCTCCTTATCCAGCTCACGGTGATCGGATGCGTTTCCTCTTCATCCTGTCCAGCGTGGCAAAGAACGAGAGGGTCCTCACGGCTGAGCTGCACCTCTTCAAGCTGCGGACGAAGGCGGCAGACGGACCTCTCCCCAGGAGGCAGCACTTTTGCCAGGTAAATGGCCAAAGCCTTCCCCGGGAGCTTCGCTCTTTCCATGCCCAGAGGCACTCTTGACTTCTGAAGAACCAGTTGCCGGGAATCGCAAGGGCTGCTGCACTCCCCATAGAATTTGGGCCAATGATGGTCAAGTCTTTCTCGTGCGCAACGTAGCACGGAAACACCCCCATCGTTCTGCCCGGACACTGAGGTCCAGCGCCAAGGGCCTTCTGGCGGTTCCCTCGCTGCGAGAAGCCAAGTTACAGGGAACCAGGCAGAGGGCCTTCTCGGTGGTGGCGCCCGCCCTGTGGAAGGCCCTACCGCCAAATGTCAAAGAGAAAAACAACTACCAGACTTTTAGAAGACATCTGAAGGCAGCCCTGTTTAGGGAAGCTTTTAATGTTTGATTGATTATTGTATTTTAATATTCTGTTGGAAACTGCCCAGAGTGGCTGGGGAAACCCAGCCAGATGGGCGGGGTATAAATAATAAATTATTATTATTATTATTAGTTACAGGTAGGTAGCCGTGTTGGTCTGCCGTAGTCGAAACAAAATAAAAAATAAAAAAATTCCTTCCAGTAGCACCTTAGAGACCAACTAAGTTTGTTTTTAGTATGAAGAAGTGTGCATGCACACGGAAGCTCATACCAAGAACAAAATTAGTTGGTCTCTATTATCTATATATATAAAATCGTTCAAGTTGGATGTTTGTTAACGATCGCCTTTCTCCGTAACCCCTTGATCGATTCCGTTCAAATTTGGACACAACGTTCCATGCCCATATGGGAGTGATCATATGTACATACATTGCACAAATACCACACCTTTCCCAGGTAAAAATGTGATTTTCTGCAAAAAAATAGCGCCCTCCAGTGGACGTTAAACAGCATAGCACAACACACGCTTTCTCTTTCATACTGTATCTTACTTTTGCATTTCACCAAATCAGCCACAGCAAGGCGTGGCCTGGTCAGCTAGTTATTATATTGAAAGAAGCCGTGAAGGATGTTTCTGGAGAGCATGCGCAGAGTGCTTTTCCCCGCTGCCGCACCTCGGGGTGAGAATGGACATTTGCAAACTGGAGCACTTTGGGGCTGGTGTGAGCGAGACCTGGTTCCTTTGGCTGACCTTTCTCTCTCTGCAATTAATCCAGAATGCGGCAGCTAGACTGGTGACTGGGAGTGGCCGCCGGGACCACATAACACCGGTCCTGAGAGATCTACATTGGCTCCCAGTACGTTTCCGAGCACAATTCAAAGTGTTGGTGCTGACCTTGAAAGCCCTAAACGGCCTCGGTCCTGTATACCTGAAGGAGCGTCTCCACCCCCACCATTCTGCCCAAACACTGAGGTCCAGCTCCGAGGGCCTTCTGGCGGTTCCCTCACTGCGAGAAGCAAAGTTACAGGGAACCAGACAGAGGGCCTTCTCGGTGGTGGCGCCCGCCCTGTGGAACGCCCTCCCACCAGAGGTTAAAGGGATCAACAACTACATGACATTTAGAAAATACCTGAAGGCAGCCCTGTTTAGGGAAGTTTTTAATCTGTGATGTGTTAATGTATTTTAATGTTTGCTGGAAGCCGCCCAGAGTGGCTGGGGAGACCCGGCCAGATGGGCAGGGTACAAATAATAAATTATTATTATTATTATTTATTATCTCTCTCTCTCCATCCTTTCAGGTGAGCATTTATCAGGTCCTTGACAAAGACAGCCTGGATGCCCCTGAAGGGAAGAAGCTGCTGTCTGCTAAACTCCTTGCCGTGCAGGGAACTGGCTGGGAGGTCTTCGCCATCACGCAAGCGGTGAGTTTTTTCCGATGCCTTTTTTAGAGTCGGCTCTAGGTTGACCCCAGAGGTTACCAGGACTGCAGCTGAGCAAAATGATGATGTAAAATGAGCCACGGAAAGAGAAGAAGGGAAGTCATTGGAGATTTTTAAAGTTTGCAAAATGTTTATTTGGAATTTGCAAAATGGAAAATTTAATAAAGGTTGTTTAATAAAAGTTGTTTAAAGTTGTTTTTAAACAACTTTAATTTTTTAAAGTTGTTTAAAAAAAATAAAACCCCGCAGGTTGCCCTAAAAAGTCCCAAAAGGATCTTCTAAAATGTCCAGCTGGAACAACTCTGTTGCTTAAGCGTTTGAGAGTAAAAAAACAGAGCAACACGAGACCCAGAACAATGTAGTATGAACTCTAAAGAACTTTAGTAATATCAATCTATATATATAAAATCGTTCAAGTTGGATGTGGAAAATTGTTTGACGGGAAGTCAAACTTATGTACTAAATATATTGTAGAAGGACTTATATTCTTTTGTTGGATTTTTGCTTTGACAAAACTGACTTATGTAAAATAAGGAAGATATGTCTTTGATGTACAGATGCAAGTATGAACAACAGAGCGTATTAAAAAAAGAAACTGCAATATGGGAATCAGATGCTTGCATGAGAAAACTTTTGATTTGAATATAATACGTTGCAATAACTGAGACTATAATTATATTTTGGTGTACGGTAATTAAAGTATTTTTTTGTCAAAAAGAAGAAGAAGAAAATAGAGTCGCAGTCTGACCGGGCACGGCTTGGCTCGCTCTCTTGAGCCACACGGCTCTGCGTGCAAAACATTAACCGGTCTGACGTGACGTTGCAGGTCCGCTCCTGGATGGACGAGGAGAGCAGTAACCAGGGGCTGTTGGTGACCGTGCGGTCCCTCGGTGGGGCACCCCTAGACGATGGAACCGTGCAGTTTGCGTCGGGCAGAGATCACCACGAGAGCAAAAAGCCCATGCTGGTTTTGTTCACCGACGACGGGCGTCGGGGAGCCCTGTTGCCCACCAACCCTTTCTTAGGTGAGTAAAGAAAGATGTGTTTTTGTCTATCGGTGTGGCAGGATCCAAGACGTTGCTGTAATAAGGGGACATACAAGACTAGCAACAGGGACGCGGTGGCGCTGTGGTCTAAACCACTGAGCCTAGGGCTTGCCAATTGGAAGGTCGGCGGTTCGAATCCCCGCGACGGGGTGAGCTCCCATTGCTCGGTCCCTGCTCCTGCCAACCTAGCAGTTCGAAAGCACGTCAAAGTGCAAGTAGATAAATAGGTACCGCTGCAGCGGGAAGGTAAACGGCGTTTCCGTGCGCTGCTCCGGTTCGCCAGAAGCGGCTTTGTCATGCTGGCCACATGACCTGGAAGCTGTACGCCGGCTCTCGGCCAATAAAGCGAGATGAGCGCCGCAACCCCAGAGTCGGACACGACTGGGCCTAATGGTCAGGGGTCCCTCTACCTTTACCTTTGAAGGTGACCCAGAAACTACAATTAATCCAGAATGCAGGAACTAGACTGGTGACTGGGAGTGGCCGCCGGTCCTGAAAGACCTACATTGGCTCCCAGGACGTTTCCGAGCACAATTCAAAGGGTTGATGCTGACCTTTCAAGCCCTAAATGGCCTCGGTCCTGTATACCTGAAGGAACATCTCCACCCCCCATTGTTCAGCCCGGACACTGAGATCCAGCACCAAAGGCCTTCTGGCGGTTCCCTCATTGTGAGAGGTGAGGTTAGAGGGAACCAGACAGAGGGCCTTCTCGGTAGTGGCACCCACCCTGTGGAACGCCCTACCGCCAAATGTCAAAGAGAACAACAACTATCAGACCTTTAGAAGACATCTGAAGGCAGCCCTGTTTAGGGAGGCTTTTAATGTTGAATAGATTATTGTATTTTAATGTTCTGTTGGAAGCCGCCCAGAGCGGCTGGGGAAACCCAGCCAGATGGGCGGGGTATAAATAAGAAATTATTATTATTATTACTACTACTCCGATCTCGTTCTCTCCTGCTTAGATTTGTCCCTTCCTGGGCACCTGGCAGGCCCCAAATCCAACGGCACCCGGACCCCTCGCTCAGTGGATAACCAGCTGCCTTGCCAGAGGCTCCCGCTCTCCGTGGACTTTGAGGAAATCGGGTGGTCCGGCTGGATCATCTCTCCCCGGGGGTACAACGCCTACCATTGCAAAGGTTCCTGCCCCTTCCCGCTGGGGGGAGAACATGAGGCCCACCAACCACGCCACTGTCCTCTCCATCATCAACGCCCTGAAGCTGAGTCAGGAAGTCAGTGGCCCCTGTTGCGTGCCGGATAAGCTCTTCTCCATCAACCTGCTGTATTTCGACGACGACGAAAACGTGGTGCTCAAGCAGTACGACGACATGGTGGCGGGGAGCTGCGGCTGCCACTGAGCCCCACATATCGCCTCCGTCATGTGGGAATGTTCAGGGAGGCAGGAGAGGATATATTGTTTATTGATCTCCTTCCTAACTTGCGCTAAAAAGTCCCTTTTACTTAGAGTTTTACATTCCCCTTTTAAACGCACAGCAGGTACCGGTAGCTGGTTGCAGGCTTGTTTAAGCCTCTCAATATTCAATCAATCAATCAAATCTTTATTACGGTCCAGAGACCCAACAATTCATTACAAAACAATACACAATTTAGACAGCCCGCCTTCAGGTTACACAAGCATTTTGTTCAGGCTTAGGAATAGAGATCATTGGTTCTTGCAACCACCGATAGAAACTTCGCCACAGCTAATGTTCTGTCATTTGTCTGGTCTTCCAGTAGGAAGCCTCTGATTTTCCCGGGAAAGGTACTAGCAAGGGTAATATCAGTGCAGCCCTGGCTTGCTCAAATTTCACACAGTGCAGCAAAATATGTTTTATAGAGTCAATGTCTTGGGCACAGGAGCACAGTCTGTCCTGGTATGGAACTCCTCTCAATCTGCCATCCAACACTGCAGAAGGAAAAGTCTGGCTTTTGTGAATAACCTTCGGTAATTTGGAACTGTCAGATTTTTAATATAAGATGTTAACTTAAAGGCATGCTCTGCCTTTATTAGGTTCCTGGAAAGTTCCCTTATATCCCTCTTAAAAGAATAAACACGCCACAATCTTGTGTAAAGTATATAAGAGGTTTACTCGCATCATCACAGTTGGATCCCTGAATCAGACTTAGTTACAAATACAGTGGTACCTCGGGTTAAGAACTTAATTCGTTCTGGAGGTCTGTTCTTAACCTGAAACTGTTCTTAACCTGAGGTGCTATTTCTGGGTTAGCGGAGTCTGTAACCTGAAGTGTCTGTAACCCGAGGTACCACTGTACGTACATGTGGATCTACCCCATATTATGGGGGTTAATCCCAGTGACTGCAGACTGGCAGTCACTGCAGTTCACACAACGAAAGGAAGATGGAAAAGGAGGAGGAAGTCAAAGAGATGGGGTGTGCTTCGTGCCTTGCCCTTTTGTTACCTGGGCAGGTAAGGCCACGCCCACCTCTAGTAACATGCAAAAGGAAGTATGTCCCAGCCCAGGAGGAAACAGTAAGTTTTCAGGCTGAAACAAACATCCCCCTGCATGTCCACTCTAGGAAAACGAGGAATGTTGTACTTGACTGCTACTTATGTATCACACCCCACACTCTCCACATAAAAAGGCAGCTTGAAACTACCTTGCAGTGTTTCAAGCCACAGATGTGCACATAAGCATAAGAATTCCACCCAATTTTACCCTTGGCCCCACCCCGACACTTGCATTCGGCCCCCAGAAGGTTCATCGCAAGCGAATGCGGCCCTCGGGCTGAAGAGGATTCCTCGCCCAGGCCTGATTCTTAATTTTATTCTTTCCTGTGTGCACAAACAGCTCTGTTTATTCTTATTTAAGGAAAGGAGGGGGGTGAAAGACCAGACCGACACAGGACAAAGCACCCAGCCTCCTTTGGGTTGGCAAATTCGCTTTGGCGCTCGGGTTTTATTGCCCAGCTAAATCACAGCAAATTGCCCAGCATCTTTAAGCAATTGGGCTTCTCACCATTGGGGTCTCACCATTGGTGGCCCCCGCATTAGAAAAACCAGCCGGCGCCTGTTCTCCAGGCCTGATTTGGCCCCGCCGCCAACCCCTGCATGCAACCTCCATTCTCCCGGGCTTGTAGGGAAAGCCACCGTTCTGGAATTGAGTGTTGCTTATTCATAAACCTGCTATTGAATGCAAATTTCCTTTTTGGGGGGAGGTGGGGGGAAGAGAGGTAGGAGTGGGTGGGTGTAAAGCAAAACATGGTCTCAGGCCAAAGGGTCTTCTCGATACAGAATGTACTATACTGTAAATATCCAAAGTGTTAATATATATGTGTGTGTATGTGTATGTACAGATGATGTTGTTTTCAGCTACGTCAGACTCAAAGAGTAGACCAACTGAAGTCAATGGAATTAAGCGAGTCACACCCAGATGGGCCTGGGTCTAGAGCTGGAAGGGACCACCAAGGATCATCTAGTCTGGCCCCCTGACATGCAGGAATCTTGGCTAAAGAATCCTTGACAGATGGCCAGCCAACCTCTGCTTGTTAACATGCGATGGAGGAGAGAGTCCATCATTTTCTGAGGGCCTACTCTGAGTAGGATTTAGTTGGATACAAATACTGAATGCTCCCTGTACAGAGGCACCTGTAAATATTTGTAAAATATTGTTATGGCTTTCATTATTATTTTGGCGTGTGCCTGTCGTGTTTCAAATGGTACTGTTTTGCTATTAAAAAACTAGACTTTTTTCTCTAAAGAGTATTTTTGTCTTAAGTGGGGGGTTGAGACAGGAGAGAAGGTGGTTCACCAAGATTTGTGAAACTGCAAAGGTAAATTAAGCTCTAAATCCAAACTGGGGGGGTAGTGTATTGGCGTTTCAACAGCTGCTGTCCCGTGACTGATTTATGGTCTGCCCAGCCCTTTTGGTGAGCCCTATTTGCTCACCTAAATAAATTCAAACAGTGCAACAAACTAAAAAATACTAGAAACATAGAATTGTAAAGTTGGGTGGGGTCTCCACAGGTCATCTAGTCCAGCCCCCTGCAATGCAGGAACCACAGCTAAAGAAACCCTGACCGCCACCTTCTGAGAAGTTCTCTGGAGTCTCCTTTCTTGCAATTTGAACCCATTGGTTTTGGCCTGGCCCTCTAAAGCACCAGAGAACAAGCTTGCCCCATCTTTCATGTGGCAGCCTTTTATATAATAAATAATAATAATAATAATAATAATATTTTATTATTTGTACCCCACCCATCTGGCTGAGTTTCCCCAGCCACTCTGGGCGGCTCCCAATCGAATGTTAAAACAATACAGCATTAGATATTAAAAACTTCCCCATACAGGGCTGCCTTCAGCTTAAAAATAGGATAGCTGCTTATTTCCTTGACATGTGATGGAAGGGCGTTCCACAGGGTGGGTGCCACTACCGAGAAGGCCCTGTGCCTGGTTCCCTGTAGCTTTGCTTCTCGCAGGGAGAGAACCGCGAGAAGGCCCTCGGCGCTGGACCTCAGTGTCCGGGCAGAACGATGGGGGTGGAGACGCTCGTTCAGGTATACAGGACCGATGTCGTTTAGGGCTTTAAAGGTCAGCACCAACACTTTGGATTGTGCTCGGAAACGTACTGGGAGCCAATGTAGATCTCTTTTAGATATTAGAAGATGGCTCTCGTATCATCTCTTTGGTGATGCTTCCCAGTTAGGCTGTCAAATTACTGCTGCTCAGAGGGGGCTTTTAGTGCCATGAAAGCTGGCCAGAAATCAAACCAGAACATTTGTGAGGTTTCCTTTAAAAAAATAATAACGGGGCTTTATCAAGAAGTATCTGTATATGCACCGATTGCAAATGAAGCGAAGCTTTTGCAGGCACTATAAATAGTTGAAAGTGGGATAGCATCATGAGCAGAAATTGCCATGGATGCAGGGGGAAAAAAGGAAATCTGGAGGGACCCAAATATTCTGTCTTCTTCTTGTTACACTATTGCACTATATAGCCCCTCGAAGACAGTACTGGGGAAGCGTCGCAGAACAAACTGAAGCAGAAAAAAGTGCAGTGTTATTGTGTCAAGACTACACTGCAGAATTCACCAGCAATAAGTGGGTCTGGAGGGGCACAGAGTCCCCATATTTCAAACAGCGAAAATCCGGACAGAAAAGTTGTTGAGCTTCGGCACTGCCAACATAGACTGCCCTACGTTCGGATTTCCCCAGAAATTTGACCAATTTGTGCCCGGACGCTACAGCAGTATTCCGGATATGTCTGGGAGATTCTGGACGTATGGCAACTTTAAATAAAACAGTGGTCACACAACAATACAAGCTTAATTTAGAAGAAATCTTTACAGCAGGAGCCAGCAACAGAAAACAGTAAAAAAAGGGGGGGCAAGGAGGAAAAAGGAACAATGTCAAGAGAGACATAAAAGATTCTGGAATTGAACCCAGAGGGTGCGACTCCCCCCCTGATTCTTCTCCTTCACCTGGGAATTAAAAGATCCTGGCAGCCTCATTGTGGTCAGGCTCTATGGCTCAGAAACCCTGAACTGTCGAGACATTTAATCATTTAATCCTAGATTAGCGTGCTCGCTCCAGCTTGCTCCCTCTTTCAGTGGATGCAGACTTTATCTTGCTGCTGCAAAAGTTGCAAAATGTTTGTATTATCGAGACCAAATCACTTTCCAAGAGCTTTCTAGTCTGTTTCAGTGGCTCTCTGGAATGCATCAAAGTTCCTTGCTGGTTTGCATTTATAATAATAATAATAATAATAATAATAATAATAATTTATTATTTGTACCCCGCCCATCTGGCCGGGTCTCCCCAGCCACTCTGGGCGGCTTCCAGCAAACATTAAAATACATTAACACATCACAGATTAAAAACTTCCCTAAACAGGGCTGCCTTCAGGTATTTTCTAAATGTCAGATAGTTGTTTATCGCTTTGACAGGGCGGGCGCCACTACCGAGAAGGCCCTCTGCCTGGTTCCCTGTAGCTTTGCTTCTCGCAGGGAGGGAACCGCCAGAAGGCCCTTGGAGCTGGACCTCAGTGTCCGGGCTGAACGGTGGGGGTGGAGACGCTCCTTCAGGTATACAGGACCGAGGCCGTTTAGGGCTTTCAAGGTCAGTACCGACACTTTGAATTGTGCTCGGAAACGTACTGGGAACCAATGTAGATCTCTCAGGACCGGTGTTATGTGGTCCTGGCGGCCACTCCCAGTCACTAGTCTAGCTGTCGCATTCTGGATTAATTGCAGAGAGAGAAAGGTTGCACTGTGCATATCGCAAAAAGTGCCATTTTCAGGACTAACAATGTGCCTATGAAGTGACTACGGTGAAAGGGGGTCCCCTGTTGCAGGCTGAGAGTCAGAGGTGGGTCTCTGGGCTGGACGACCCCTGCAAGAGCACATTGCCAAAGGGGTGAAATGCCACCATTTACAATTTAACTCCAGGGTTTCCCAAACTCACGAGTCTCCAGTTTTTTTTTTGGTACTACAATCCCCATCATCCTTGACCACTAGTCCTGCTAGCTAGGGATGATGGGAGTTGTAGTCCAAAAACAGCTGGCGACCCGAGTTTAGGAAACCCTACTCTAAACAACCCCATGTTATCTGCCTCCCCCGCCAAACATCCATTGCTCTGAAACCTGCGGGCAGCCAACCACTGCAGATCAGCTAGTGCCAGATTTACGTATAAGCTAAATAAGCTATACCTTAGGGCCCCACTCTCTTGGGGGCCCCCCAAAAAATGTAAAGGAAAAAAAACTGGATGTACATTTCCAAAACATAAGATAAAAAACAAATAAAACAAAACAAATAAATAAATAAAATAAAGCCTACATACAGCAACAGTGTTTTGTGTTGTGTAGGCTCCTAGGGACCCAGGTGGCGCTGTGGGTTAAACCACAGAGCCTAGGGTTTGCCGATCAGAAGGTCAGCGGTTCGAATCCCCGCGACGGGGTGAGCTCCCGTTGCTCGGTCCCTGCTCCTGCCCACCTAGCAGTTCGAAAGCATGTCAAAGTGCAAGTAGATAAATAGGTAGCGCTGAAGCAGGAAGGTAAACGGCGTTTCCGTGCGCTGCTCTGGTTCGCCAGAAGCGGCTTAGTCCTGCTGGCCACATGACCCGGAAGCTGTACGCCGGCTCTCGGCCAATAAAGCGAGATGAGTGCCGCAACCCCAGAGTCGGACACGACTGGACCTAACAGTCAGGGGTCCCTTTACCTTTACCTTTTAGGCTCCTAGGATGTAAGTCATGGGCCCTGCCTGCTAGCCTGCTCCCTAAAATATCCCTGGTTTCCTCATTTCTACCGGTATATATAGGGTGCCTACATTCTGCATTTTAAGTTAGAGCTTAATAATTATTTCACTATTAATAAACTTCTTCTTAATTGTATTTCTCTATTAATATACTTCTTAATTGTATTTCAGTTCAACAATTACTTTGGTAAAATATTTTGTTATGTGCTAATGGCTTGAGATACCTATTAGGTCCATAAATTACCATATAGCATTTATTCGACACAAAAAACAGCAACAATTTGTCAAAGAACAGCTGGACATAGAAAGGGCCCCATTACCTTCAGTAGGTGAGGGCCTCATCAAACCTAAATCTGGCCCTGGTTCAGTCTATACCGGGGTGGCTAACCTTGACACTCCAGATGTTTTGGGACTACAACTCCCATCATCCCTGACCACTGGTCCTGTTAGCTAGGGATGATGGGAGTTGTAGTTCCAAAACATCTGGAGTGCCAAGGTTAGCCACCACTGGTCTATACATTTAAATACACACAATTGGATCCTGAGGTTTACCCACTTTAGAGCTACATTTCCCAGCACCCATAGCAAACTACAGTTCCCAGGATTCCTTGGGGGGGGGGAGTCATGTGCTTTAAGTGTGCGTGCAGCCTTTGTATTTAAACTACAGCCCCCAAAACAGAGAGCAGACCCTCCAGGCCTCTCTATTTTCCAGGGACAGTCCCGGATTTACAGAAGTCGTACTGGTTTCTGATCTGTGTTATTGGGTTGTTGTTTTTATTCTGATGGTATACGTTGTGATCTATTCTGTGAACCGCTCTGAGACCGCCCGGTATAGGGCGGTATATAAAATCAATATATAATAATAATATATTAATAATAATAATAAATGCGGCCATTTGCAAACGAAGCAAACCCTCCTAAAAATACCACGAAACTCTCTCCTCCTGCTTCTTCTACTGGCTCCCTCACCTGGCGTGAGAGGGCAGCCGCCGCGACGGCTGAGGGGTGGGCCGCCCCGACGGCGGCGCGAGGTGGGTGTTGAGAGCCTCTGGGTGGGCACGGTGATGCTGCGGTTGGGGAGCGAGGTGGTCCGAGCAGTGGACGGGAGAATGGGGCATTTGGGGGTGGGGGTGGGGGTGCCCCGGCTGGCGGGTGACGGGGTGGCCCCTGCTGAACGGGATGGTACCCGTGCCGGGCCGGGGCCTGATGGGAGGCTTGCTGGCCGGGGATGATGTACTCAGAGCAACAGCAGTCGTTGAACTTCCTCCAGGCTCTCGCCTTGAGGTTGAGCTTCCGCGAAAGCTTGAGCGACAGGGTGGTCTCGTTCTCGTGAGACTTCAGCTTGGCGTAGTAGTCGGAGAACTTGTTGTAGAGGATGGAGATGGGCATCCCGTTCAAGATGATCCCGAAGGAGATGCAGCCGAAGGCCACCATGCGCCCCAGCAGTGTGTCCGGAACGGTGTCCCCGTAGCCCACCGTCGAGAGGCTGACCTAGAGAGGAGGAGGAAGAAGAAGAAGAAGAGGAGTTTGGATTTGATATCTCGCTTTATCACTACCCTAAGGCAGTGTTTTTCACCCTCTTCTGGGCAACGGAACACCTGTCTCCTGGAAAAAATCTCGCGGCACAGCACCCACAGCACGCGGCTTTTTTTCCATGGGGGGGGCGGCACAGTTTTTTTTCGGGCCTTCGAGGCCCAGCGCGGCTTCTTCCCGCGCTGGGGAGGCCCGGCGGGGCTTTTCCCCGCGTCGGAGAGGCCCGGCGGAGCTTCTGCTCACGCCGGGAGGACTCCGGCACAACTTTTTTAATCGGGCCTCCGAGGCCCAGCGCGGCTTCTTCCCGCGCTGGGGAGGCCCGGCGGGGCTTTTCCCCGCGTCGGAGAGGCCCGCGGCACAGCAGCCGGTGTCTCGCGGCACACTAGTGTGCCGCGGAACACCGGTTGGGAAACGCTGCCCTAAGGAGTCTCAAAGGGACCCAGGTGGCGCGGTGGGTTAAACCACAGAGCCTAGGGCTTGCTGATCAGAAGGTCGGCGGTTCGAATCCCTGCGACGGGGTGAGCTCCCGTTGCTCGGTCCCAGCTCCTGCCAACCTAGCAGTTCGAAAGCACGTCAAAGTGCAAGTAGATACATAGGTACCACTCCGGCAGGAAGGTAAACGGCGTTTCCGTGTGCTGCTCTGGTTCGCCACATGACCCGGAAGCTGTACGCCAGCTCCCTTGGCCAATAATGTGAGATGAGCGCCGCAACCCCAGAGTCGGTCACGACTGGACCTAATGGTCAGGGGTCCCTTTACCTTTAAGGAGTCTCAAAGTGGCTCACATTCTCCTTTCCCTTCATCCCCCACAACAAACACTCTGTGAGGTGAATGGGGCTGAGAGACTTCAAAGAAGTGTGACTAGCCCAAGGTCACCCAGCAGCTGCATGTGGAGGAGCGGAGACACGAACCCGGTTCACCAGATTACGAGTCTACCGCTCTTAACCACTACACCACACTATTTCCACACTGGAAATGGAATCAGGCCTTGTTTGCATGCAGCGAAGATGCATGTCTGGCTTCCGGCTCATCGAGAGCATGCCAGAAAGTCCCCCGATTCCTGCATTGCGAGACGAGCCTTCAGAATCCCTTCCGAGTCTACCATTCTATGAGACAATGCACCCAAACCAGCTTGGCTTGTTCCCTGCCATCTCATGCCCTAAGCACCCAGTGAGCTAAGCCTTTTTCTGCCCACACGGAGCAGAGCCAGACCACCAGGTAAAGGTAAAGGTAAAGGGATCCCTGATCATTAGGTCCAGTCGCGGACGACTCTGGGGTTGCAGCGCTCATCTCGCTTTAGTGGCCGAGGGAGCCAGCGTACAGCTTCCGGGTCATGTGGCCGGCATGACTAAACCGCTTCTGGCGAACCAGAGCAGTGCACGGAAACGGCGTTTACCTTCCCGCCGGAGTGGTACCTATTTATCTACTTGCACTTTGACGTGCTTTCGAACTGCTAGGTTGGCAGGAGCAGGGACCGAGCAACAGGCGCTCACCCCATCACGGGGATTCGAACCTCTGACTTTCTGATCGGCAAGCCCTAGGCTCTGTGGTTTAACCCACAGTGCCACCCGCATAAAGGTAAAGGACTCCTGGACGGTTAAGTCCAGTCAAAGGCGACTATGGGGTTGTGGCGCTCATCTCGCTTTCAGGCCGAGGGAGCTGGCGTTTGTCCACAGACAGCTTTCTGGGTCATGTGGCCAGCAGGACTAAACTGCTTCTGGTGCAACAGGACACTGTGACGGAAACCAGAGTGCACGGAAACACCATTTACCTTCCCACTGGAGCGGTACCTATTTATCTACTTGCACTGGCGTGCTTTCGAACTGCTAGGTTGGCAGGAGCTGGGACGGAGCAACAGCAGCTTACCCCGTTTGCGGACTCGAACTGCTGATCTTCTGATTGGCAAGCCCAAAAGTCACAGCGCCACCTGCATTCCTAGACCTGTTTTGCTCAGCATCCCTTAAGCACCGAGCAGATCGCTGTGGTCTGCAGGAGGCAGGCTGGGTGGGCCAATGGTCCAATTCCACGCGATTAAATCAGGAGCAGGGGGAGCTGTGACGGGTGGGCAAGGGCCACTCATCCATCACCTGATTGACCCATGTCAAAGGTGACCCACAGGCTCAGGGTGTCAGGGACTGGTAGGAAGCAGAGGAATGCTGGGAGGAACCAGCTGGGACCCCACAAGGGAAGAGGTTTCAGAGCCCGGGAAGTGGAGGTGGGACACCAATGAGTGGTCAGAGAAGACTGCGAGGAGGTTTGGAAGCTGAAGGGGCAACAGGGCTTAGTGAGCTGGAAGAGTCTGCAACAGAATCTAGGTCCAGAATCTAGGTCCAGAATCTAGGTCCAGAGTCTAGGTCCAGAATCAGAGGCAGAAGCTGAAGCAGGGGAGGAGGGAGGCCAAGAAGCAGAGATGAGTCAACCTGGTGAAAAGACACAGGACTCTCTTCCTCTTGCTGTGACAAGCTCCCCTCCTCCCTTGTCCCCCAGAACCAGGAGAGGCACGAAGCGAGAGGAGCAAAGACAGGCACGCAGGCAGTCTCCAATTGCTTGGGGGGGGGGAACTTTGGAGAGGAGGAGACTGACGGCTGGGGGGAGGTGGGGACCTTTAGTCTTGGCAAGTGCTTCATGGGGGCAAGTCTTACCGGGGATGAGTTGCTGTGTTCATTAGGCCTGACACTCTTTATTGCCAATAAAGAGTTAACTCCAACCTGCTCGGTGTGATTTACTGCTGGCTCGCTCCTGTCGCGGGGTCTGTTTCACCAGGGCGTTCCCCACAGGGGGCGCACTGTTAAAGCAGCACCCGGCAGGGTTGGACCCCGTGACCATCGGCTGACGCCACCCAGTGATTGGCAGCGGGCGTAGTTTGGGGAAAACGGCCAAACCGGAACCCCCCACAAGAATGGAGGTTCCCCCACCCGTGGAGCAGGTAACCAGAGGCACTCACTCACCGCTGCCCACCACCAGGCGCTGGGGATACTGGTGAAGTTGGTGCCGGGGACGTCATGCTCCACGGAATGCATCAGCGCCGAGAAGGTGAAGACGCCCATGGCGATGAAGAGCAGGAGGCAGCAGACCTGCTGGTAGCACTGGCGGATGGTGAAGCCGAAAGCCCGCAGGCCCGTGGAGTGCCGCGCCAGCTTGAGGATGCGGAATATGCGCATGAGCTTAATGAGCTTGAGGACCTTCCCCAGCTTCCCGACGCTGCGCATCTTGTGCAGCTCTTCGTGGTACTCGGAGTCCCCCTCGCCCAGGTTCTCGAAGAGGAGCTGGATGTAGAAAGGCAGGATGGAGACCAGGTCGATGGCGCTGAAGGCGGCCCGCAGGAACTGCTGGCAGGAGGAGGCGGAGATGAGCCTCATCAGGTACTCAAGGGTGAAAAAGATGGCGCACACCGTCTCCACGCGCTCCATGCACTTCTTGCTGGTCTTGTGCTGCATCTCCTCCACGGTGCTGAGCGTCATGCCCACGATGGAGACCAGCACGCAAACGCTGGACATGATGGCGATGACCTTGGCGGGGATGGAGGAGAACGGGTTCTCAACCAGGTTCCAGACGGCCTTGCGGAATGTGCCCAGGAACATGCCCTCGAAGTTCACCTCGCTCTCCAGGGGCTCCAGCTCTGCTTCCAGCTCCCGTTGCACCTTCAGGTACTCGGCCATCTCGTCTTGCTTCTCCTCAAAGAGGATCCGGCAGCACCGCTGGGCGTACTTCATGTGGACCCCCCAGTACTCGATTTCCTCCACGAAGTTGGACGGGCAGAACTCCTGCATGATCCACATGACGCCGCTGCGGTAGAAGTGGAAGACGTAGTGGAAGATGAGGGGGTCCCGGTCAAAGAAGTACTCGTTCCTCGGCACCGAGTAGTCGTCGCAGAGCTCCAGCTTCTTCATGGGGTCGGTGGAGACGGCCAGCTGGCCGATCCTCGTGACGGGGTATTTGGCGGCCAATTTGCACGCTATCTGGAAGCACTTCCCGCCGACGTTGAGGTTCAGGAAGTAGCGGTTCCTCCGGGGAGGGATGCCATGGCTCTCCTGGGCCCTGTCCGCGACGTTGTGCATCGACCCCCATTGCTTCACCAGTCTCTCCTGAGCGAAGGGGATGTAGACTTCTTCCTCCTCGGGAGTCAGGCAGCATTTCTTGTACTCACCGATTTTCAAGTTGGCCGAGAGGCTGGCTCGCCTCTTCATAGGCTTCCTCATCGCTGTTGAGTGGTGCGTACGGACTGCGGTTCCCCGGCTGCCGGGAGCAGCCTAGTTCCGGGGCTCCCCAGTCCTGCTCCCATCCAACGAGCGCTTGCTAGGGGACACGTCAAACGCCTCCTAACAGCTACTGAGTGTGCCCAGTCTGGCTTCACCCCCTGAGCGTTTGCCCCCCCCCAGCTGACTGCTTCTGCGACGGAGACGCTGGGTGTATCTGGAAGCAGCTATGCCCAAGCTACTTAAAACGTTAATAAGCTTATGGGGTTAACCTTTCAAGTTAAGAAGCTATTTTTGGAAGCCGGGTCTTCCTTTGATTTATCTGACGCTCCCATCTCCCACGATGGGCCCTCTATCCCGTAAATGCTTTTGATCCTTGGAAACTTCCAGTACATACAACACACAAACACACACCCAAACCTGTTGCGACTTTAAAGCCAAGTGTGGAGAACCTCTTGCCCTCTAGATGCAACTTATCCTCGGCCATTCGCCAGGCTAGCTGGAGCTCATGGGAGTTGTATTTCAACAGCACCTGGAGGGGGCAGAGGCTTCTGCTGCCTGCCTTCCATCAATCAATCAATCAATCCAGGAAGGGGCAGCAGTATGACAGCTGTCAGGTTTACAGCTGTCAGGTTTCAGGGTTCTGCCCAACCAGTCACAATAGTTATGTGCTACTTCCAGTACCATAGAGTTGGAAGGGAACCCAAGGGTCATCCAGTACAACCCCCAATGCAGGAATCTCAGAAGGGTGGTGGGAATGGGTGATAGGCTGATAGCTGTGGTAAACCTGTTGACGACTGTTAACGACTGCAATTGGTCTAACAGGAAAAAGCAAGGGGTGAGAAGGTTAAAAATAGCTTTGTCATGTATGAGATAAGAATCCAATGTCTTTATTCAGACCAGGTCTCTCCATGGTTTTATGTTTGGTAATGAGTTGCAATTCAGCAACTTCTCTTTCCAGTCTATTTCTGAAATTCCTTTCTGAAATTCAGTAGTGTTTTTGGGCGATTGGATGGTGGTAGTCTGTCTGTTGATTGGATGGTGGTAGTGACATCAGGAGAGGAGGAGGAGTCAGAAAGAGGTGTGTTGTGCTGTGCTGTTTAACGTCCACTGGAGGGTGCCATTTTTTTTTTTTGCACAAAATCACATTTTTACCTGGGAAAGGTGTGGTATTTTTGCGATGTAAGTACATATGATGACTCCCATATGGGCATGGAACGTTGTGTCCAAATTAGAACGGAATCGATCAAGGGGTTACGGAGAAAGGCGATCGTTAACAAACATCCAACTTGAACGATTTTATATATATAGATATTGTCAGGATGAATTTCCCTTTGAATGTTATATTGATTATTGGTATTACTAAAGCTCTTTAGAGTTCATACTACATTGTTCTTGGTCTCGTGTTGCTCTGTTTTTTTACTCTCAAACGCTTAAGCAACAGAGTTGTTCCAGCTGGACATTTTAGAAGATCCTTTTGGGACTTTTTAGGGCAACCTGCGGGGTTTTATTCCCAACAGGGCTCTGGGCTCCTCACTCTTTGGCCCGATTCTCACAAGAGAGGGATGCAACCATGGAGGTTTGTGCAAGGCAAAACACTGTGCTTGCACGAGGCAAGGTGACCTGAACAAGGCACCAAAAAGTAGAGCTTGAGCCTGGGATGATTAAAAAAACAACAGTTTTCGCTACACAAAGATGCTTGCTGCATGCAAAACTAGCATGGTGCCATGGCGGTTCTCTTCCGTTGCTTTTTGCCACGGTAGGTAGGAAAAGAGAGTCACAGATTTACCAAGGGCCAAGTCTCTCCTATGTGTGCCTGTGAAAATAAATCAACTGAATCTCTACAGCATGTAATGTTCAATTGCCCTATGTACAGTTCGATCCGTGCCAGTATATTAAATCCAATAATTCAGTCCATTGCTGATAAGCCAGCTGACCTACGTCTTCCTTGGATGCTCCAAGATGTGGACCCTTACATAACTCTACAGGTTGCTAGATTCCTAACAGCCGTTATCTCGTATAAGAGACGAAATGGAATGTCAGCCGATTATTGATAGTTATAAATATGTTTTTTTAAAAACGAATTTAGACATTGATTTTAGTTTTGGTGCCTAAATTTAAACTTTAAAATTCCTCTGGGATATGTTTTTACGGAAATGCTAATATTGGCCCTTGTGTGATGTGTTATCTCATTTGCGTATTCTCGTTTGTTTGTTTGTATTGTATGACGGGCGCAAATGCCGAAATAAATGATCTAAGAGGCTGGGGGAAATGTAGGGAAAGGTTTTAGCCAATTGCCCAACGCAGAGGAAAAACAACCTAAAACGGCAATTCAAATATGCAGTTTCCACCAAAGCCTACTGGATAATAATGCTGTTTTTATTAATGCGCCCCACATTTCCCAGTACCCCTTTGAGCCTCTGTTCACAGCTGCAGTGGCTAAACTCAGCGGCTCTTTGCCATGGAAGATCAAGGAGCCAGAGAGCAGAAATAAATACGTTTTGAGATGACGAGGACCAGCGACAGGGAGGTCTCCCTTGAGAAAGCGATTGACCTTCTAACTCGGATGTGCACCTGAAGTTCTCGACTGAAGGCACCTGTTGAAAGGTGGTGGGAGCAGCAAGAGGGCCCGGCAGGGACTAAAAGGTTGACCGTTCTTCTCAGAGGATGTGTTGAATCAGACGCCATGCTTCTGAAGGCAGGCCAGCTCTGGAGATCATAAATGAAATTATTGGTAAGAGTAGGAATCCATGAAACACGAATCATTTCCGCTTTTCCGATAGCAGGGGAGGCCTTCCCCGTCTCAAATCCTTCGGGCGCCTCCGATCACATGACTCCCCCCCCCAATAATATTACAGCATTATAATTGAGTACAAAATTCTGTGTGTATGCGTGTATATACTGGTCATTGACCGTAATAAAAGGATATATATATTGAGTACAAATACCAGTACCAAGGGACACAGGTGGCGCTGTGGGTTAAACCACAGAGCCTAGGGCTTGCTGATCAGAAGGTCGGCGGTTTGAATCCCTGCGACGGGGTGAGCTCCCGTTGCTCGGTCCCAGCTCCTGCCCACCTAGCAGTTCGAAAGCACGTCAAAGTGCAAGTAGATAAATAGGAACCGCTCCGGCGGGAAGGTAAACGGCGTTTCCATGCGCTGCTCTGGTTCGCCAGAAGCAGCTTAGTCATGCTGGCCACATGACCCGGAAGCTGTATGCCGGCTCTCGGCCAATAAAGCAAGATGAGCGCCGCAACCCCAGAGTCGGACACGACTGGACCTAATGCTCAGGGGTCCCTTTACCTTTACCTTTTACCAGTACCAATACAGCTTCAAATACCCACAAATACCAACACAATGCAAAAAACTAAATTACAAAAGCAAACCCTAATAAGAAATAAAAACAAAAAACAAAAACCCCACAAACTATATAATCGCAAGTAAATAAATAAATAAAAATTCTTCTAATTTTATCAAAAAAAGAACCAAAACAAAAAACACAAAAAAACCATGTACAACTCGACTTCCTGTCCATCCCTTCTGTATACTCTTTCATAAAAATAAATGTACATCTTTTGTTATACACTTCTTACTTTAGTTCTGTTACATTCAAATGTCTTTCAATACCCTTAATTATATTACCAAACTAACTCTATCGCCAAGATCACTCGAATGCCAACATTCTCCATGGTCTCTCCATGGTTTTAAGCTTGGTAATGAGTTGCAATTCAGCAACTTCTCTTTCCAGTCTATTTCTGAAATTCCTTTGCAATAAGACAGCTACTTTGAGATCTTGTATAGAATGTCCTGGGAAATTGAAGTGTTCTCCTACTGGTTTCTCCGTCTTGTGATTCCTGAGGTCAGATTTATGTCCATTTATCCTTTGGCGTGAGAGGGACCCAGGTGGCGCTGTGGGTTAAACAACAGAGCCTTGGGCTTGCTGATCCGAAGGTCAGCAGTTCGAATCCCTGCGACAGGGTGAGCTCCCGTTGCTCGGTCCCTGCTCCTGCCCACCTAGCAGTTCGAAAGCATGTCAAAGTGCAAGTAGATAAATAGGAACCGCTCCGGCGGGAAGGTAAACGGCGCTTTCATGCACTGCTCTGGTACGCCAGAAGCGGCTTAGTCATGCTGGCCACATGACCCGGAAGCTGTATGCCGGCTCCCTCGGCCAGTAAAGTGAGATGAGCGCCGCAACCCCAGAGTCGGACACGACTGGACCAAATGGTCAGGGGTCCCTTTACCTTACTATCCTTTGGCGTAGAGCTTACAGATTGGGGTTGAATCCTGACAAGACAGAAGTACTGTTTTTGGGGGACAGTGTGCGAGCAGGTGTGGGGGACTCCCTGGTCCTGAATGGGGTAACTGTGCCCCTGAAGGACCAGGTGCGCAGCCTGGGAGTCATATTGGACTCACAGCTGTCCATGGAGGCGCAGGTTAATTCTGTGTCCAGGGCGGCTGTCTACCAGCTCCATCTGGTACGCAGGCTGAGACCCTACCTGCCCGCAGACTGTCTCGCCAGAGTGGTGCATGCTCTGGTTATCTCCCGCTTGGACTACTGCAATGCACTCTCCGTGGGGCTACCTTTGAAGGTGACCCAGAAACTGCAATTAATCCAGAATGCGGCAGCTAGACTGGTGACTGGGAGTGGCCGCTGGGACCACATAACACCGGTCCTGAGAGAACTACATTGGCTCCCAGTACGTTTCCCAGCACAATTCAAAGTGTTGGTGCTGACCTTTAAAGCCCTAAACGGCCTCGGTCCTGTATACCTGAAGGAGCGTCTCCACCCCCACTGTTCAGCCCGGACACTGAGATCCAGCGCCGAGGGCCTTCTGGCGGTTCCCTCATTGCGAGAAGCAAAGCTACAGGGAACCAGGCAGAGGGCCTTCTCGGTAGTGGCGCCCGCCCTGTGGAACGCCCTCCCATCAGAAGTCAAAGGTACTAACAACTATCTGACATTTAGAAGATGCCTGAAGACAGCCCTGTTCAGGGAAGTTTTTAATCTGTAACATGTGTATGTATTTTAATGTATGTTGGAAGCCGCCTAGAGTGGCCGGGGAGACCCGGCCAGATGGGCGGGATATAAATAATAAATTGTTATTATTATTATTATTATTACAGTCTGAATTTCGACTCTGGACAAAGGCAACAGAGATAGAACTGTAGAGTTGGAAGGGGCCACTAGGAACAACAGGTCCAACCCCGCCTGCAATGCAAAAACCTGTTGCCCAACGTGGGCTCAAAGCCACAACCCTCAGATTAAGAGTCTCATGCTCTACTGACTGAGCTGGGAAGAGGCTTCTAGGTTTAATCAGGGCACTGGCCTGCGGGTGAAGAGAAAGTGAAAAAAAATGAGTCAAATGCGTAACTCAGGTGTACCTCGAAGGAAGGAGTCTCTCAAGGCTGGTGTTTTGCCATCAGCTGCTCTGACCCGTGATCCCACTTGAAGCTTGCCAGATGCCTCGCTTTTGCACGGCTCCAGGCAGAGGCAAAAACAGCAGCCACCACGACAGCCAGGAACGCTATGGAATGAAGGAGAGAGAGGGATGAAGGTTCTGGCATCAGCGCCGGGTGCAACTGCAGCAGCGGCAAACGGCAGCCTTCCCCGCTGGACCAACAGTCCTCCACCCCAGTCCAGTTTTCTGTGTGTGGATGTGCACAGCATCAGTAAGGACGGGGCAAAGCAACCAGATGCACCCCACTCCCTTTAACAGCTCCCCCCCCCGAGAGGCGGCTGCATCACCACGGCCAAGGTATGGCTTCCTGTGCAGGAAAGATCATTGCAAAGAAAAAATAGAAATAGAAATATAGAAATAGAAATATAGAAATAGAAGTAATAGAAATAATAGAAATAGAAATAAGAGAAATAAGAGAAATAAGAGAAATAGAGAAATAGAAATAGAGAAATAGAGAAATAGAAATACAAATACAGTGGTCCCTCAACATACGAATGACCCGACTTCCATATTTTTCAAGTTACGAGTGAAAAAAGTGGCCACACGCTTACGATTTTTTTCGACCTCTGAATGGAAATCGTTGCCGTTTTAGATGTGGTTTCCTCGACCTACGAAGTTTTGATGCGGTTTTTTTCGACGTACGAATTTTTTTGGATATTTTTCTCCCAATGCATTCCTATGGGGACTCGACTTACGATTTTTTCCGACCTACGAATGGCCATTCGGAACGGATTACATTCGTAAGTCGAGGGTCCACTGTACTTTATTGTCACTGTACCACATTTACAGTGAGATTAAATGAGCCCCCCTCCCCCTCACAATCTCTCAGTCCTTGTCACACTCTGTGTGCTGTCGTACTACCACTGACCCCTAACGTCAGCTGCAATGTTGCTGTCTTTCATTCAGCAGCCTCACGGCCCACGGGTAGAAACTATTCTTTAACCTGTTGGTGGGGCTTATCATGTTTCTATATCTCCTGCAGGAGATTAAACAGGTGCTGGCCAGGGTGTGAGTCATCCCTGAGAATGTTCCTCGCTCTTCTGAGGCAACGGTCTCTCGCGATAACATCTAGCGGACTCAGGGGATAGCCCACGATATCCTGTGCTGTCTTCACCACCCTCCGTAGGGACTCTCCGTCCATGGCTGTCAAGCCAGCATACCACACCGTAATGCAGTATGAGAGAACACTTTCTATCGTGGGCAGATAGAAGGAAATCATCAGTTGCTGTTCAACTTTGTTCTTTCGCAAGACCCTTAGGAAATGAAGTCTCTGTTGGGCCTTCCTGAACACCTGGGCTGTGTTGACCTTCCAAGTTAGGTCTTCACTAACATGGACTCCCAGGTATTTAAAGGAAGAGACTCTCTCCACACAGCCCCCCCCCCGATGTACAACGGGGCTAGCTCCCCTCTCTTCCTCCGAAAGTCCAGCACCATCTCCGTAAAATATTCAAATGGCTGTTCTTCCTGCCCGAAACCGGACACATGGTTTCCTCTCTGTGGGTGTGCATCTGGTACGTGTGCAAACGGTGTCTGCATATGCAGGGTGTCAGCAATTTGGCCCCAAGAGGATTAGTCAATGATGGAGATGACACCCACCCTGGCAAGTCAAAAATGGTTAGCCACCTTTGGCACAGAGCAGGGTTGGGAAAGCTACCGTATTTTTTCGTGTATAGAACTAGGTTTTTTAACCAAAAAATTAGGTTTAAAGTTGGGGCTCGTCTTATACATGGGGAGCGCTGAGGGGTGTTTTTTTAATTCGGATTCCCCAAAAATAGGAGGGCGTCTTATGCATGGGGGGCATCTTATACATGGAAAAATACGGTATTTGGCTCTGCAGGCCAAATAGTGATCAGGATGGGTAAACGTTGACAGATGGGTGGGGCTGACACTGCATGGGTTCAACCCTGTTTTCTGCAGCAGCCAGCAGAGGCTGGAGGGCGTGGTTTTGGGGAAATGGCCCAGTGGGCCAAATCTGCCCGGCTTAGGTTTCCATAAGAAATGGCTCACTATTAAACACCAGGAAGATGGAAGGATGCTTTTGCCATTACGACTTACCGACGACGGAAAGAACCACTAAATCTGTAGGCATCGCATTTCCAGGGACAGCCACGCCACCTTAGAAATGTAGGCAAGGGGGGGGGGACACAATATGCAGGGTTAATTTTTTAAAATAAGATTGAGTCTCATGTTGCAAAATAGGGTTTAAATGTGAGTTTCGAAACGCCAAATAGGATCCTCCAACTTCTAAGCTTCTAATATTACTTTTCATAGAATCATAGGAGTTGGAAGGGACCTTAAGCATCATCTATTCCAGGGGTTGGCAATTTTTTTTAGCCGTGGGCCGATCCACTGTCCCTCAGACCTTGTGGCGGGCCGGAGAAGTGGCACATATATTTTCGGGGGAGGAGCTGTTAGTGGCTGGGAGCCAGGGAGTGCCAGGTGTCCAGGGAGTTAGTGGGTGACTGGCACCACCCAGCAGACTTGCGCGGAGGGGGAGGCGTCAGTTCCGGCGCATATCTCACATAGGAGGAGAAGGTGGCAATTTAGGATGCCAAGGTTTTGGTGTTGGCGCCAAAACAGGAGGGAGGCACTTCCGGATTCTGCTAGTGACTGAGCAGACATGATAAACTGAATTCTGCACCGTAAATAGCTTTGCACAAAATAAAGAGACAAGATGGCTTAGTCTTAGTATTGAACAATCAATAAGAGAATCTGACAATCCCAAATAATTTGGGGTGGTGTTGGGGGAGTCAAGGACAACTTTATATTTAAAAAACCCCTTTTAACGTGAAGCAAGCAGAGACAAAGGGGAGGAAGCAAAGGAATTCTGAGTCAGCTAAAGGAGGGGGTTACGGTAGAGATGGTTGCCAGGATACCCATTTGCCCCCTGAAGCAGATTGCTGCACACCTTACCTGTCTGAGTGGCTGGCGGCGTTACCGAAACCGCTGGGAAGTCCAGAAGGCAGCCTCGTTCATCCCTCTCGTCCGGACAATCAGAATGGCCATCACACACAAACGCCAGGGGGAAGCAGTCTGCCCCCGGTTCGCATCGAAACTCGTCCTTCAGGCAGGCTGACGAAGCCGTGTCTACCTGATGCCTGCAGGCGTCTAAGGACTCGTCGGAATTGTCTGGGCAATCACCGTGGCCGTCACAGATCCTCTCCAAGGGCAGGCAAGGGCCGTCGCTGCCGCACCGGCTCCCACGGGGTCCGCATGAGACGTTGCCAGCTCGACAGCCTCTCTCGTCGCTGCCGTCGCCGCAGTCCCGCTTCTCGTCGCACCGCTGGCACAGCGGAACCTGCCCGCCGTCCTCACACCGGAAACTCCCGAGGGTGCAAAGGGAACGTTCTGAATTGTGAAGGGAGAGACACACAAACAAACAAACACACAAGAGAGTCGTGTGGACGGCCAAGAACATCGGAGCAACTCCAGCAGCTCAGCTATGAAAGAGGCAGGATTTACAAACGCTCAAAAACCTGTATTTTTCTCAGCGCCTGCTAAGAACGTTCCTGTTTAGTTCAGCCACTTAGAAAAGCTGGTGCTCATTTCAATCTGCTTTAGCATTTTAAACTTCTTGTTATGTTTTAATGCAGGCACGTCCAACAGGTAGATCGTGACCTATTGGTAGATCACTGGACATCTCCGGTAGATCACTGGTAGATCACTTGACAACTTTGACTCCCCTAAAAAAAACAAGCTCAACAACTTTGACCCCTGGAGCCCTAAAAAAAGGGCCTTCCTAAAAAAAACTCAACAACCTGACCCCCCCCCCACAAATGGGGTAGATCACTGCCAGTTTTTAAGCGCTGGCGGGATTACTTATTGTTTATCGATTAATGGCACACCCCCTCCCAAGAGTGGCAGAAATATTTGCTGGTCAACAACTTTGGCTTGCCCCCTAAAAAAAATTGGGTAGATCACTGCTATTTTTTTTTAATCTGGGAATAGATCGCAGTCTCTTGGGAGTTGGCCACCCCTGTTAATGTATCGTAAATCTTTCCCGATCTTTTCTTTTTTTGCAATCCTTTTGTTTAAACTATCAAGTGGTGTGCAAGTTTTTATGAATTAAATGAATAAATAAATTTACTGGTCACATTTTTTTTTTTTTACACCAAGGTAACTCGAAGTGACTTACATCATATAAATGAACGTACCTTCAAGCTGGCATAAAAGTAGGGAAAACACACACACACAAAGAAAAATCTAAAAGGTAAATAATGGGAATATTTCACCCAATCGAGGTGACAGATAATTAAGAGCCAAAGGCCTGGCAACAGAGAAATATTTTGGCTAAAAGCCTAAAGTTATGTAATGATGGCACCAGGAGAGCCTCCCTGGGAAGAGCGTTCCGCAAATGGGGAGCCGCCACTGAAAAGGCCCTGTTCTCGTGTTGCCACTATCTGGACCTCCTAATCACGGCTTATTTTTATGGGCAAAGAAAAACATCACATGTTATTAGAACTGGACAAAAACGCCCCTTGTTGGAATTTTCTTATTGGAACAGGATTTTAACAGAGGACTTTGGCTGCACAATCGTTCATAATAGGAGCAGCGGGGGTGTTTTTCGGTTGAGCATAATAAAGGTTATATATCCAGTATCCCTAGGTGGGATTTTTATTGGAACTGGGTTTGAATAGAGGGATTTAGCTGCGCAATAATAAAAATAAGCTCTGAAATATCACAGGAATGAAGAAATAGGAAGATTGTGGTTTAAGTGCCAAGTAATTTTTTTGGCAGGAAAAGAATATCAGTAAATGACGCCAATGAACAGGGAAGGGTCAGGAGACCAAAAGCAAGCAGTGAACCAGTAGACCCACTGATAGACATAACTAACATGGATTCCTGCATTGCAGGGGGCTGGACTAGATGCCCCTTGGGGTCCCTTCCAATTCTTACAATTTCAGTTACAATGGACCTGCTCTTAGCAGGTGTAACATAGGACCTAGTCTAAGGAGACGTAAGACCTGGGTTCAAATCCACACTCGGTCATGAAACTTGCTGAGTGACCTTGACCCAAGTCGCTCTTGCTAAGCCTAATCAGTCGTGCCAAAGAGCGGGGAGAAGAATCGTTTCTTCGGCCTTGACCTCTCCCATGAGGGATAACTGCATTCATTAAATTAAAAAGACTGGCTGCAAGTTTCCTCAACCAGTATTTGAAGCACGCAGCTTCAACCCAAAGAATATCAGGATCTGTAGGACCTCCGAAACGGGTGTACTACAATTCCCAGTACTTCGGCAAAGGTGAACTACAGTTCCCAGGGTAAAAAAAGGGGGGGGGGAAGCCATGTGCTATAAGATGTGCGATGTGGATGTGTTCATATACTGCCTGTATAGCTTAATGGTTAATGCTTTAGGGATGCATCTAGCTTCAGTCCTACTCTCGCTGAAATTAATGGAAAATATAGACGTGTGGCCATTAAGTTCTCCTCTGGGTAGAACTTAAGTTGGATAGGCCCCTTAAGGTGGGAGTTCTGTTCTCCATTAATCCATGAAGCTGACTGGTGCCCTCTGACTGGGGGGACCCAGCCAGATGGGCAGGGTACAAATAATAATAATAATAATAATAATAATTATTATTATTATTATTATGGGCTTTACTAACTTTATGCGGCCTACCTCACAGGGTTGTTGTGAGGGGGGGAAACAAAAATGGGGCAGAAGCAGGAAACGTTGCCCTGGGCTCCTTGGAGGGAGGGTGGGGTATAAACACATAACACAATTCTAGAATTATAATTCCTAAACAGTGTTTGTTATTCATACATTTCTCTCCTCAGCCTGAATGTAAAGGCCCCGTCTCCATGACAACCCGAAAGAGGCCCCACCCACTACCCCTCCGTTATGCGCAACCAATAGAAGGGCCGAGAGGCCAGAGCGCGGTCGCAGGGGGAGGGGCGGGCCTCCATGTGGAAGCAACCGTCCAATCGCCGCCTCTCCTAGAGCCGAGGAGCGCCTGGCCAATCGGCGCCGGCGGTGGAGGTGGGCGTGACCTGAGTTGAGCCCCCCACGTGCGCCGGCATTCCTGCCCGAGCCAGAAAGGGGCTCCCCGTGCGCGTGCGCGTATGCGCGGGTTGTGCTCACCTGCGTGCAAAGCGGTGGCGGCTGTTAGGAGCAGCGAGAAGAGCAGAGCCCGCTCCATGCCAGCGGCGCCGTCCCCGAGAGTGTCCTCTGCGCGTGCATTGGAGCCCGCCGGGGGAAAAAAAATACCGCGTCGGAGCGTGACGTCACGCGGGCGAGCTGCTCGCCCCGCCTTCTCACGCATGCGCATGCGGGCGGTAGACTAAGAGGGGGTGGCTAAACTACATCTCCCATCAGCCCCGTCGGGCAGGGTCAATGGCCAGGGGAGATGGGAGTTGGCAATTGAGCCACTTCCGGGTTCGTTTGCACGTGCTGTCAGATATTTATTTATTTGTGTTTTCGCATTCCTTTTATTTATTTTATTTGATTGCATGCATAGTTTGGATCGATCGATTATTGCATATATAGATTTATTTATTTATTTAATTTATAGATTGCTGCATTTGTAGATTTATTTCTCTTATTATTGCACTTATAACCGACTTTTCCTGCAAGGAGCTCACGGTGGTGTGGATCAGGCGTAGGGAAACTCCGGTCCTCCAGTTGTTTGCGACTACAACTCCCACCATCCCTGACCACTGGTCCTGTTAGCTAGGGATGATGGGAATTGTAGTCCCCAACATCTGGAGGGCCGGAGTTTGCCTATGCCTGGCGTGGATGGTTTATCTGCAAGCAGGTGAAGGAACATTAGGAAGAACTTCCTGACAGTAAGAGCTGTTCGACAGTGGAATTTGCTGCCAAGGAGGGTGGTGGAGTCTCCTTCTTTGGAGGTCTTTAAGCAGAGGCTTGACAGCCACCTGTCAGGAATGCTTTGATGGTGTTTCCTGCTTGGCAGGGGGTTGGACTGGATGGCCCTTGGGGTCTCTTCCAACTCTAGGATTCTATGAACAGTGCAACCGGATGGTCGTCCTGCAGGTTTGGGGTTTTCTTTGTGTGTTGGAGGAGTGTTGACACAGAAGTAGATCACGGCATTCCAAAATGGAACCAGGGGAAATATAGTTTTGCTTATTGGGTGTTGCATTCAACTTCAGACCCACTCAGAGCCAGACTGACTGAAATGAATGGACATGACTTGACTTAAATGCCACTGTATTTCAGTTAGTCTGCTCCGGGACTGACCGAGTTGTTGTGGGGGGGAACCAATGGAATAATCTTAAGATCAAAGCCGCCTCTGTTTTTGTACTCAAGATCACTCTACCTGTTAAGTTAACCATTGTTTCCAACACAATAACTGTATTCCAATTTGAATTTCATAGGGGGGAAAATACAATCTGACAGGAACAAAAGCAGTAAAAAAATAAAGTACACACCCCAGAATACTTGGCTGAAGGTTACAAACCAGTCTCTGAATCCCTGTAAATGATTACAAGAGATTCAGATTACGTTGATATGTCAAATAGGAATGGAAAGTCCCAGTGAAATGTGGCTTCATTTGGTGGAACAGTATTCACAACCTTGGCTTTGTATTCTCTTTGTGTCAGGTGAATTCTGTTGGAACATCTAATTCATTGTGTAATAGTCTCTTGAGAATGTATTTTATGAGGAACCCTTTAAATTAGACTTGGACTTAGACTTGGTACATTTGTCTTTTCTTTTTGTCATCCCCCCCCCCCCACTGGACTGTTATTTTAACTTTAGAATGATGTTATGAATTTATATACATATATATAAACCAATAGCAAGAGATTCAGATGACGTTAAGGATCGAGTTTAATCAATCAGGTACCAATCAGAACGTTGTGAATGGTCAGAAATAAAGTCCACCCACAAAAATATTTGCACGGAGTTTTGCACCATTGCCTGCTCTCCTTCCAAAAGCGGCATCTGCCTGGCAGCTAGGTTCTACTATTATTTCCTTTCAACAAATGTATAGTATGTACCCTGTTTTCCCTATTTTAAGACGTAGTCATAAAATAAGCCATAGCAGGATTTTTTCGCATTTGCGAAATATAAGCCGTACCCCGAAAATAAGCCATAGTGATAGGCGCAGTTCTGGAGGGTGCCAAGGAAAAGGCTGGGCTGGGCTTATGTAATAAAAATAAGACATCCCCTCAAAATAAGCCATAGTGTGTTTTCTTGAGGAGAAAAAAAAATAAGACGGTGTCTTAAAATAGGGGAAACACGGTATGTGAAAGATACAAGAGCCAATGGATTTGAACAAGAAAAAACAATACTTGAAAAAACGGTGATAGCAAATAAATGTTAAAAACTTGTCCAAAATGTACGACTATTTATTGGAATGGAACACCAAAGACGAACTGGTCAAAAGCGTGATGATAAAGTGGGCGATTGATTTGGGCCATAACATAGATTATGACGAATGGTATAAATTATGGAATTCGGGTTTAAAATTTACGGCGTCAACACTGCTGAAAGAAAATGCATATAAGATGTTATTTAGGTGGTATCTAACCCCAACTAAACTGTCTAAAATGTATAAGACTGGAAACTCTTAAGTGCTGGAAATGTGGCTTAAAAGAGGGAGATTTCATCCATACCTGGTGGCACTGTGAAAAGATTAAAAATGTTGGGGAAAACATACACAACGAACTGAAAAAGATATTTAGATATTCATTTAAGAAAAAGCCGAGGGCCTTCCTGTTAGGAATGGTGGGGGATGACATCAAGAAAAATGACAAAAAATTGTTTTTATATGCAGTGACAGGTGCCAGAATACTTCTAGCCCAGGTGTGGAAGCAAGATCAAATTCCAACAATCGAGGAATGGCAGCAGAAAATGGTCGAATATACAAAAATAGCTAGAATAACATCTATAATCCGCCAGCAGGGAAATGAAGCATACGAAAAAGAATGGAAAAAGTTTATGATTTATATTGAAAAGATTATGGGGAAAAATGGTATCAGCAGAATGAAGGAGATTATCACAACTGAAGTTTTGTACCTCTTTATTGGTAAATCAAGTGAAATGGAAACATTTACAGACTAATGATCAAAGCAGACAATAGCAGGAAAATGCAATAAGTTAAGGACATTAATTACGAAGTATGATTTATTACATAAAGAGCGCAAACCGCGTTAAGTTAAACTGTCTTTACAAAGCAGAGGAAGGAAGTGTGGAAGTCAATTTTTATTTCAGGTTAATTAATTAATTTATGTTATATTAACTGCAAGATTGTATACAAATATTTTGTCAAAGAATTCGTCAATGGAGTTAATTTAATTTTTTGTTATAGCAAATGTTTGGAATTGTTTTTTTTTTTTTTTGCCATACATTTATCTTTATTGTTTCTAAGTATTTATAAAAAAAACCAATAAAACTTTAAGCACAATGTATCAATTTGGCTACTATTTCAAAGGTACAGCTGTGGCTTTGAATATGCCAGAAGATCCACATTAAGGAGAAAGGTGGCAGTACAATGTACCAAAAACAGCTTCCATTCATTGTATAGTGTAAGCAGCAGACTGAATTAACCCAGAGCAAGACTAAGCAACAGGATGCCTGCCAGATGTTGTAGGACTCCAACTCCCAGCAGCCAGCATGGCCAATGGTGAGGGATGATGGGAGTTATAGTCCAGTAGCATACAGAGGATTACAAGCTCTGGTTGAAAGCACCTTTGGAACATTACAATATCAACTCCATCACAACACCAACAACATCACCACCACCAAATGTCTGACAACAATTTAGGAAGTATGTACAAGAAAGTTGGGTACCGATATTAAAAAGAAAACACAAGTAATCTAGACATTTAAAGTGTAGCCTCCGTTTTCAACTTCCAACTCTGACGAGTGCCCTCACATACAAGCTATATTTGGTATTTTTGTCTGGGATCAGTGGGTTTCATGCTCTTTGGGACAATTCTGTTTTTCTGGGGTATCTGTTACTTGAGGAGTCTGGTACATTAAGTGCTGCATTGCAAGTTCTTCTTCAGATAGAGGTGAGATCTCCATTCCAGTGTGGTGCTGTATTTCCTGAACCAGTTGGACTTCCGCCGCTCGGTAGAAATCCTTTCTAGCTGCTCACACAACATTTTGTAGCGAGACTTCACCAGTGACAGCTGCTGTATGACAACCAGAGGATTCTCCTCTTTAGACAGTCCGTCAGCATGCCCTTTCACCATTTCAAACTCCAACATTGCCTGAATGTAATTCAGGTCGGATTCGGCCTTCTGGAACATGGTCTCGAGCGTAGTAACCACCGTCTCCATGTTGAATAGTTGACATTCCTCAGGCGGTGGCATTCCCCCCGTGCGGAGCGGCCTCCTCTCTGCCTGCCCTGGTGTTGCTGGCGGCTGCTGCTTTTTAAATCCCTTCTGCACCCAGGAAAGAAGGACCGGAGGGGGAGGCAAGTGGGGTGCCGCTTTTCCCCGCAGACCTGTGAGAAAAGTAAACAATTCAGCTCCAGATTCTGGGAAACTGCCATGATCATTAATCAATCAATCATTAATCATCCCTGGGGGGGTGTGACAAAATCCCTCTGGGCGGATCAGTGCTAGCCTCCCAACTCCTCCTCACCGTGGATCAGGGTGGACACAGCCGCGGTGCTGGCGGATCCACCGCCTGATCCGCGACCCGAACGGCTTCCTCTCCGTCAGCAACCCATTGCTGGCACTGGGTTGCGCTGGTGTTTCTGGCGGTGCTGATCTTTTAAAGACTTTACGGACCCAGAGGAAGCAGGACCGGAGGGGGAGGCAAGTGGGGGTCTTTGGGGGCCTCGTCTTCCTGCAGACCTGTGAGAAAAGTAAACAATTCAACTCCAGATTCTGGGAAACTGCCATGATCATTCATCAATCATATTAATTAAATCTGTATGCCGTCCTTCATCTGAAGCTCTCAGGGCGGCTTACAGCATAAAAATACAAAATAAAAGCACAGCATATGTATTAAAATCAAAAGCGAACTCCTAAGCCAACCTCCCAATCCACAAGCATGTTTAAAAGGCCATGCATTGTTCAATGAGCCAAAGGCCTGGTTCTAGAGCAGAACTTTCCAAGCTTTTCATGTTAGTGAGACACTATGGAGAGCATTCTCCTGCCTTTCAAGGCCACTACCATTGTGCTATGAGCCCGGCTAGGCACCTCCCAGAATCCGCACTCACACCACAACCTACCTGCTTCCCCTCTCCCGCTTCTTCCCCTGGGCTGGGGGGCAGAGACTGTTGGTCGTCCCCTAGATGTTTTGTTTTCTGGGGGCATTTCCTTGGGGGAGGGATGTCCTGGGGTTCCTCCACCTGCAAACACATGCAAACAGATAAATTACAAAACAAATCCTGAACCAAAAGCCACCCAGGAGAAATATCTATCGTTATTTTTTAAGGAGCGGATAAGCCACTCATCCAACACACATTGAGGGCTCCCGCCTCCTCCTCTGGGCTGGGGGGCAGAGAGTGCTGGTCCTGCAGCTGCAACTTCAGCCCCATGGCTGTGGCCTGCTCCTCCGAGTCCCTTCCATGCTTCCCCTCCTGGGGACACTCCCCGCTCACGTTGGCCGCTGGTAGAGGAGGGCTGCCGTGGGGTCCCTGCCCCTCCAGCCTGGGGCCCCCACTCGCTTTGTCCTGGGGGAATTCCATGCACATTGGCTCCCAGTACGTTTCCGAGCACAATTCAAAGTGTTGGCGCTGGCCTTTAAAGCCCTAAACGGCCTCGGTCCAGTATACCTGAAGGAGCATCTCCACCCCCATCATTTAGCCCAGACACTGAGGGCCAGCACCCCCACTGCGATAAGCGAAGTTACAGGGAACCGGGGCCTTCTCTGTAGTGGCACCTGCCCTGTGGAACGCCCTCCCATCAGATGTAAAAGAAATAAACAACCACCTGACTTTTAAAAGACATCTGAAGGCAGCCCTGTTTGGGGAAGATTTTACTATTTCAGGAATGATTGTATATTTTTGTATCCCCCTCCCCTTCTGCCAATTGGCCCTTAGGCCGCTGCCACTTACCCATTGAGAATCAAGCAAATTGCTGGACTCTGGGGTTGGCATCTCCTCTCCTTTCCCTTCGTCCTCCGGTGGGCTCCCTGGCTGTTCAATTGGGTCGTCCTCCTTGGTACCCTCCGACCCTGACTGTTGGGACGGACACGATGGAGGAACCAGCCCAGATGTGGTGGGGAGAAAGGAGAAAGACAGAAAGACAGCATTGAGTCGCTAGCCAGGGAAGCCCTGTCGCCATTGGGGGGCTGGTCCAGCAGGACGATTGGGGCAGCAAGCACAGCCTGGCCTTAGCAGCCCCCTGCCTGTCTGCCCCCTTGATCACAACAGGTCCAGAAGGTGGCCTGGTTGGCCGGCCAGCTCCCTCCTCCTCCTCTTCCTCCCCAGCCTCAGGGTTGCCCTTGTGCAGCTCTGTCTGCTACGTACCTCATTGAGTGAGTCGAAAAAGGATTCCAAGGAGGACAGCGACCCCACTGAAGCCAGGGAGGAGAGGGAACTCATGGGGGAGAGTTTTGGCACCTGCGAGGAAAAGATTCCAAAGACGAGTAATTAAAAAACATTGAAACTTAAGGCACCCATTAATATAGCCCGCCGGGGGGGGGGGCAGGTCGCCCTCAAAAGGCCTCCAGCTGCCTTCCATTCTGCGTTGATATGCCCCCTCCCCTTCTGCCAATCGCCCCTTGGCCGCTGCCACCTACCCAATCAGGGCTCAGGAGATCCATTGTTGGTGTCTTGGTCTCCTCTTTTCCTTCGCCTTCTCCCTCCAAGGCACTGCCCGGCTCTTCCTTTGGTTTGTCCTCCTTCCTAGCCACATCCTCGGAGTCTGACTGCTGGCAGAGACAGGACCCCAGAGGTGGTGGGGAGAGAGGAGAAAGACAGAAGCCCCAAATGAGACAGACTCTCCTGCCAGCATTGAGAGGCTAGCCAGGGAAGCCCTACATGCCCTGGCGCCATGAGGGGCTGGTCCATCAGGACAAGTGGGGCAGCAAGCACAGCCTGCCCTTAGCAGCCCCCTGCCTGTCTGCCCCCTTGCTAATGACCAGTCCTGCAGGAGGCTTGGCTGGCCAGCTGGCTTCCTCCTCCTCCTCTTCCTCCCCAGCCTCAGGGTTGCCCTTGTGCATTTTAGCAGGGCTTCCCTCCTGCTCTGTCTCCTACGTACCTCGCTCCATAAATCAAACGAATCAAGTGAGGATAATGAGCTGAGGGAGCTGGACGTGCTTTGTTTGGGAACCTGCGAGGAAAAGATGCAAAAAAGGAGCAATTAAAAAACACAACCAAACATCAAATCTCAAGACACCCATTAATATAACCCCGGGGGGGGGGGGAGAAGGTCGCCCTCAAAAGGCCTCCAGCTGCCTTCCATTCTGCGGTTGATATGCCCCCTCCCCTTCTGCCAATCGCCCCTTGGCCGCTGCCACCTACCCAATCAGGGCTCAGGAGATCCATTGTTGGTGTCTTGGTCTCCTCCTTTCCTTCGCCTTCTCCCTCCAAGGCGCTGTCCAGCTCTTCCTGTCCACTCAAAGCCATGCAGGAAGAAAGCCTGTCCACTCAAAGCCAACCCCAGGCTTCAACTGCAAAGTGAGGTTGGGATTCTGAGCCGATGTCACAGAAAAGGTTCCGATCCGTCCATTTTCTCTAAGGGGGGGGGAGCTGTTTGCCCTTAGGGTGACCGCTTAACACACCACCCAAGAGAAAAAGAAGGAGAAATCTTCATCCGAGGATCATATGCTTGCTTGACCTCCGCACTCTAAGTTATAAGGTCCCAGTGAAACATGGCTTGATTTGGTGGCATTCACCACCTTTGTTTTGTGGGTTTATTAGTGGGGTTCTGTGGGTTTATGAGTGCCACGTGACGTGGCATGCCAGGAGGAAGGTTGCGCAGGGCACCCTGGGAATGGCGAGGGAAAGGCTGTGAGGAAAAGCCTTCTCTCTTTCTCCATCGCTCTTCGTCAAGTCTAAATGGAAGACTCCAAACACATCTAGAGAAAAATAAAATGATAGGAAACAGAAGGGGCAGCAAAGCATGCTGGGAAGAAGGAAGTGAGGGAAGGGAAACCGAATAAAGGATGATTTGTCAATAAAGCTAATAAGTGAAACCTAAGAAAAGACATCTTGGGATTGATTGATTTAGTTATACATTGGAAAACGGATAAATGTCAATTATAGGAAACAGGATCATTGTTTGTGAGAAGACGGGGTAGCAAAGCATGCTGGGAAGAAGGATGTGAGGGAAATGAAATGAAACCTAATAGAGGTTAATTTATCAAATAAGCTAATAAGTGACACCTAACAAAAGACAGCTTGGGATTGATTTATTTAGTTATACATTGGAAAACGGATAAATGTCAATTATAGGAAACAGGATCATTGTTTGTGAGAAGACGGGGCAGCAAAGCATGCTGGGAAGAAGGACGTGAGGGAAGGGAAACCGAATAAAGGATGATTTGTCAATAAAGCTAATAAGTGAGACCTAACAAAAGACACCTTGGGATTTATTTATTTAGTTATACATTGGAAAATGAGTAAATTTCAATTATAGGAAACAGGATACTTGTAAGAAGATGGGGTAGCAAAGCATGCTGGGAAGAAGGAAGTGAGGGAAATGAAATGACACCTAATAAAGGATAATTTATCAAGAAAGCTAATAAGTGACACCTAAGAAAAGACATCTTGGGATTGATTTATTTAGTTATACATTGGAAAACGGATAAATTTCAATTATAGTACACATGATCCTTGTTTGTGAGAAGGGGCAGCAAAGCATGCTGGGAAGAAGGATGTGAGGGAAATGAAATGAAACCTAATAGAGGTTAATTTATCAAATAAGCTAATAAGTGAAACCGAACTGAGATTTATTTATTTGGTTATACACTGGAAAAACAAGTACATTTCAAATTAATCCGGAACCCTTGCGCAACGCATGCTGGGAATCGAATGTTGGCGCAACAGAGCTGGCAGTGCATGCTGGGAACTAAACTGCGCCCCCCCCCCCAAATGTGGATCGTGACGGCGGAGGCTGGTGGGAGTGGCAGGGCCTTTTGAAGGTGGCCCCTTCCCCTCTGAGGGCATAGAAAGGCTCAAATACATGACCCTCTGCCTCCAACAGGGACAGCAGCCGCCTGCAGCCCGTCCAGCTGGCCAGAGACCCCCAAAGGCCAGAGAGGCTGGCAGGGGTAGGGCCCGTAGGTGAGCCCGGGAGAGAGAGGGCCCCCCGGAGGGATTTACACTCTGCATGCCCTCAGAGGCTTCGTAGTCTAAGCTCAGGGGGCTGTCTGAGCAGGCATTTCGGGATGTGTGTAACAGCAGGCATAGTGTTGGGAATCTTCATTAAATACAAGGAAACTCCCATAGTCAAAGCCAACAACCGGGACTTCTCCTACATCCTGCTCGTCTCCCTCCTGCTTTCCTTTTTGACCTCCTTCCTCTTCATCGGGCGCCCAAGGAAAGAGACCTGCCTTCTCCGACAAACGGCCTTCAGCATCATCTTCTCACTTGCTGTTTCTTCTGTCTTGGCAAAGACCATCACGGTGGTGCTGGCCTTCCTGGCCACAAAGCCCGGGAACAGGGTGAGGAGATGGCTGGGCAAGAGTCTGGCCAACTCCATTGTCATCTCCTGTTCTGGGGGGCAAGTTCTCATCTGCACCATCTGGCTGGGCTCTTCTCCCCCATTCCCAGAGCCTGACATGCGCTCCCAGGTGGAAGAGATCATCCTGCAATGCAACGAAGGGTCTGTGGCCATGTTTTACGTTGGCCTCGGCTACCTGGGCTTCTTGGCTGCCACCTGCTTCACGGTGGCTTTCCTAGCCAGGAAGCTGCCTGGGTCCTTCAACGAAGCCAAGCTGATCACCTTCAGCATGCTGGTCTTCTGCAGTGTTTGGGTGTCTTTTGTGCCCACCTACCTGAGCACCAAGGGCAAGTACATGGTGGCTGTGCAGATCTTCTCCATGTTGGCCTCCAGTGCTGGGCTCCTGGGCTGCATCTTCCTTCCCAAGTGCTACATTATTGTGCTGAGACCTGATCTGAACACAAAGGAGCACCTGACAACAAGGAATTAAGGGGCACCTGATTCTTAAAACATTTCATGTTCCTGGTGTCCAGAAGTGCATAAAGGAAACACACCTACTCATCCGTGTTGCTCCTTCTCCACCTCTAAAAGAGATTTTGTTCATTCTTAGCCCAGGATTTATGTAGTTCTGTTCACAGTCATGAAATTTTTTATTGACAAATACTGGGGAGTTCCTGTTCACATGAACAGTAAGATGGGAGGAAATGTTTTGCTACCTTTTTTGCCAAGGATTACGATGAATCCTGGTCTGCTGCCCTTAGTTTGTAAACTATTCTCTTTTAATAATTTTGTGTTTTGGGAAGTTATATTTATCTCACAACAAGATAGCATGGAGGGAGATAGGAGTTAGGTTTTTGAGTCTGTTTGCTTTGTCATGACTACCTATTAACCATATCAATTCTAATATTCATCCATACTTTCTAGTTATGTCATTTCTAGATATCTGTGCTCCATTTTCTACATGTATGCTGTACCATTCATAAGTGAAGAAGAAGAAGAAGAAGAGTTTGGATTTGATATCCCGCTTTATCACTCCCCGAAGGAGTCTCCAAGCGGCTAACATTCTCCTTTCCCTTCCTCCCCCATAACAAACACTCTGTGAGGTGAGTGGGGCTGAGAGACTTCAAAGAAGTGTGACTAGTCCAAGGTCACCCAGCAGCTGCATGTGGAGGAGAGGAGACGCGAACCCAGTTCACCAGATTACGAGTCTACCGCTCTTAACCACTACACCACACTGCACTTAATCTCATTTCGTTCTCTTAGCTTTGTATATTAATAAACTGAGAAATTCATTTAAGTTCTCTTCCATAGTTTGTTGGTTTAATTTTTGTATTGTGTAAGCTCTGCTCCCTGTTCCAAAGAGCAGCAACTGACCTTAGCCAAGCCTTGACTGGTATCCAATGAATTTTATTGCATTGGCCAGGGTTGGGGTTCGGATTAGGGGTGGGCGAGGGAAGCCAGTAAAAGCTTTGCTTTCTGATATCTGCAGATCAGGCTGCTATTAGAGGGACAGGAGCAGGCCCGGCCACTTTCCTGATCAGTTGGCAACACTATAAAGAAGTATTACAGAAGGTCTCTGTGCCTCATTCTTGAATGATTTCGCTATCTTGCCAATCCCAAGGCCAGAAGGGACCCCGGTGGCCTGCTCTTCCTCAGCTGACCCTTCCTCTGAAGGAGGGGGTCTCTAGCTTGGGGGTCCTCCTGGATCCTGGGCAGTGGCTTGAGGCTCGGGGGGCCTCCGTGGCCTTCCTTCCGCTTCGGCTGAAGACCCAGCTGCTCTGGACAGGGACAACCTGACTTCTGTGGTCTCTGCTCTGGTAGCCTCAAGGTCTGCATCATGCAATGCGTTGTATGGAGGGCTGCCTCTGAAGACGGTTCGGACACTTCAGCTAGTGCAGAAGTTGGCAGCCAGGTTGCTCACCGGGCAAGACGGGCTGAGCATCTGGCACTGATCCTGGCCTGACTGCACCAGCTGGGCCCAGTACAAAGTGCTGGTTTTAATTGAGAAAGCCTTCAACGGCTCGGGAGCACAGGGCTTGGATCCTGCTTGCAGGTTTGCCACAGGCATCAGGTCGGCCCCTTTGAGAGCAGGCAGGGCCGGCGCGTCCATTAAGGCGAACTAGGCAGTTGCCTAGGGCGCCAAAATGGAGGGGGCGCTGGTAAGCCTGCCCCCTGCCCGGTGCCGCCCCAACCAGCAGCGGAGCAAGGAACTTGGGGCGAAAACCGCGGCGGCAGGGGCGCCCGGCCGGGCAGGGGGCAGGGCACCGCTCCGTAACGTGCGTCATGCGCAATGATGTCACGTGGCCCGCCCCCTCGCCTAGGGCGCCAAAATCGCTAGCACCGGTCCTGAGAGCAGGATGGTACTCCGGGCTGTTGGCCGTATCAAGCCGGATTCTTCTGATGTCCTTATGTCCAAAGGGGCTCCAAAGGAGCAAACCAACCAGTGGGCCATTTCCTCTTGTGCAGGATGAAGCTCCAGGATCTGGAGAACAACCAGGGGTGGCGCCCAGGACCCTGCTGGCAGGAGAGCCTCCCAGCTGTTGCCACTGCTGGGGAAGGCTTCTCCAGCGCCTGCAGAGGCCAGGAGGGAACAGCAGTGGCAGGTCTCCGTGGGGATGCTGAGACGGAGGACTCTGGGAGAGAGGGAGGTCCTGGACTCCATCCTCAAGGATCTCCTTCCACCTCCCCAGGTGGGTGTGATGTTATGCAGTGAGAACCAGGATTCCCCAACCTAGGGCCCTCTAAATGTTCTGGGCTGTATGGTGGCCTCTGAGATCCCCTTCACTCTAGCAACTCAGACTTCAGCAAAAGGAACTCACCCCGAGGTCTGGAGAATTGTAGGTTGTCGTTGGTGAGGATCATGTTTTACATTTAAATTTGAAATCGGTACCAGTTGTAGAGCTCAGTCCTATCCATATTTACCCAAGGCCAGAACTGACCCTGGTTGCCTGCACTTAATTGGGTTACACTATCCTCTGGATAAGGCTGAGCTCTTTCAAGGTAAATTTTAATGTAAAGCATGATCATCACCCACGACAAAATTCAGTTATCCAGACCTCATGGTGAGTTCCTTTTGTTGAGTTGTTCTTCTGATGTCCTTATGTCCAAAGGGGCTCCAAAGGAGCTAAGCAACCATCCTCTCTTGCAGGATGGCTTCCTTAATATAGAAGCTCCAGAGAAGAACATCAAAGGTAAAAGCTGTCACCATCACCTGTGGAGGCCAGGTAGAACACTCAGTGAGAACCAGGATTCCCCAACCTGGTGCCCTCTAAATGTTCTGGACTATATGTTGGCTGGGGCTGGTGGGAGCATGTAGAGGGGTTCGAGTTGAGGGGAACTGCCATGAGCTATCTATCGGGAGCCCAGCTTGGAGGAAGGTCCTATTGCAGACGCAAGAGATGACTTCCCCCTGTGGGGAGGCTTGTGAGAAGGAGTGGTGACCCCCCAGCCTGGGTGGCTTTAAAAGAGTACCAGGCAAACTTGGGGAAGGAGAGAAGGGAACCAGTGCAGGATTTGCAGACCTTCCCTCTTGTCAGCCTCCGACTGTAGCTTCCTTGCAGCAGAGACCTGCCTGCATAGCAGATGCCACACATTCTCTCCCCTCTTCCATGTACTGCTGACATGGCTTCTCTCTCTTCCTCCGTTTCTTCTTCCCAGCATGCTTTGCTGCCCATTCTTCTCACAAACAAGTATACTGTGACCTATAATTGAAAGTCACCCGTTTATGTATAACTAAATCAATAAATCTGAAGGTGTCTTTTGTTGTAGCGTGAGTTAATGATTTCAGCAAGTGATTTAAGCTTTCTGACATACCGTACCAGGCAGGAGACAGCTTCTTCATGTAACAACTCTTTATTCAAGCAAACAAGACTGGGGGAACTGAGGGTAGGGAAGCTACATTTATAGGGACAGAGGACTGGCTAGGAAAAGATACATGTTGGAGGGAACAATCTCAAGCAATCACACAGCTGCTTTTTGGTGGGAACCAATAAGACAGAGGATCCAAATGCAGCAACTTGAATGCACCAATAGTAACTGTTCCTTCTGGGACAGGAAGGCAGTTACTTTACCCTAATGTGATTACAGACAATAGTAATACAGATATGATAACACTCTGAATCAATACACACCTTTTGTTAGGTTTCATTTAATAGCTTTATTGATAAATTATCCTTTATTAGGTTACATTTCATTTCCCTCACATCCTTTTTCCCAGCATGCTTTGCTGCCCCTTCTTCTCACAAACAAGTATCCTTTTTCCTATCGTTTTATTTTTCTCTAGACCTATTTGGATTCTTTCATTTAAACTTGAGGGAGAAAGAGAGAAGGCTTTAGTTTGGCTTCTGGGTTCTTCCCTCGTCTTTTGCACCTTTTCCTCGCAGGTGCCGAAAATATGCAGATCGAGCTCCCTGTCCTCCCTCAATTCTTGTTCCTCGCTGGACTCCTTTGATTCATGGAGTGAGGTACGTAGCAGACAGAGCAGGAGGGAAGCCCTGCTAAACTGCACAAGAGCAACCCTGAGGCTAGGGAGGAAGAGGAGGAGGAAGCCGGCCGGCCAGCCAAGCCTCCTTCAAGACTGGTCATTAGCAAGGGGGCAGACAGGCAGGGGGCTGCTAAGGGCAGGCTGTGCTTGCTGCCCCACTCGTCCTGATGGACCAGCCCCCCATGGCACCGGGGCTTTAGCCTTTAGGGCTTCCCTGGCTAGCGACTCAATGCTGGCAGGAGAGTTTGGCTTCTGGGTTCCTCCCTGTCTCATTTTGGGCTTCTGTCTTTCTCCTCTCTCCCCACCACATCTGGGCTGTTTCCTCCATCCTGTCCGTGCCAACAGTCAAGAGAAAATGGACTGATGGGAACCTTTTCTGTGACATCGGCACAGAATCCCAACCTCACTTTGCAGCTGAAGCCAATCCCAGGCTTTGCGGGGCTTAACTGTGATACACAACAGTCGGAGTGACAGCAATGCCGGAGAAAATGGTGAGGGGACCAACAGGGAGTTTTGAGCCCTTTTATTCTGTTGCAGCTGCAGAGAAAGGAGGGAGGGGTTGGGGGGCCGCCCCAGGTGTCATCACTGAGGGGGGTGACAAAATAACAAAAAGATGGCAGCATGGGGCTTGCTTCTGCCCACTGCCTCTCCCTCGGCCTCCCTACAGCTGAGGGGGAGGTGGCAGAGAGGCTCCAGGCAGCGCCCCCCACCCGCAGGACCCCCATGTTGAACTGGCCACCTGAGTGGCTAGCTATGCTGTTGTTTGAATTATGGGTGCCTTGAGAGTTAAGGTGCTGTGCTTGCTGCCCCACTCGTCCTGATGGACCAGCCCCCCATGGCGCCAGGGCTGTAGGGCTTCCCTGGCCAGCGATTCAATGCTGGCAGGAGAGTTTGGCTTCTGGGTTCCTGTCTCATTTGGGGCTTCTGTCTTTCTCCTCTCTCCCCATCACCTCTGGGCTGGTTCCTCCATCCTGTCCGTGCCCACAGTTAGGCTCTGAGGACGAAGATCCCCTCAAGAAAGTAGCTGGAAAGGAGCCAGGCAGCCCCCCACAGGAGGAAAGCGAAGGCCAGGAGGGGACGCAAAGACCACCTATGGATCTACTGAGTCCTGATTGGGTAGGTGGCAGCGGCCCAAACGCCGATTGGCAGAAGGGGAGGGGGGTTTGTTTTGTAAGTTATCTGTTTGCATGTGTTTGCAGGTGGAGGACGAGAGAAGGAAATGCACCCAAAAAACCAAACATTTAGGGGAAGACCAGCGGTCTCTGCCCCCCGGCCCAGGGGAGGAAGCGGGATAGGGGAAGCAGGTAGTGTGTGGTGCGAGTGCGGATTCTGGGAGGTGCCTAGCGGGGCTCATAGCACAATGGTAGTGGCCTTGAAAGGCAGGAGAAAGCTCTCTCCAGGGCGGCTCAACTGACACCTTCATTACTTATCTTCAGATGCCAAGCAAAGGCCTTTCTCTACAACAGAGCTTTCCAAACTGTGTGTCGCGGCACCTTAGCGAGAAAAGGGTTAGTTTAATTGAATCCCTGTGTTGCAAAATGGGGCACGTCTCCATAGTGTGTCACCAACATGAAAACTTGGAAAGTTCTGCTCTGGACGAAGATCCCCTCAAGAAAGTGGCTGGAAAGGAGCCAAAGGAGGAGCGAGACCGCCCCCCGCAGGAGGATGGCAAAGGTCAGGAGGAGACCCCAAAACCACCTATGGATCTCCTGAGTCCTGATTGGGTAGGTGGCAGCGGCCTAAGCGATGATTGGCAGAAGGGGAGGGGGCATATCAACCGCAGAATGGAAGGCAGCTGGAGGCCTTTTGAGGGTGACCTTCTCCCCCCCCCCCCGGGGTTATATTAATGGGTGCCTTGAGTTTTAATGTTTGGTTGTGTTTTTTAATTGCTCATTTTTTGCATCTTTTCCTCGCAGGTTCCCAAACAAAGCAGATCCAGCTCCCTCAGCACCCTCAGCTCATTATCGTCACTTGATTCGTTTGATTTATGGAGCGAGGTACGTAGCAGACAGAGCAGGAGGGAAGCCCTGCTGAGCTGCACAAGGGCAACCCTGAGGCTGGGGAGGAAGAGGAGGAGGAGGAAGCCGGCCGGCCAGCCAAGCCTCCTGCAGGACTGGTCGTTAGCAAGGGGGCAGACAGGCAGGGGGCTGCTAGGGAACAGGCTGTGCTTGCTGCCCCACTCGTCCTGATGGACCAGCCCCCCAATGGCGCCAGGGCTTCCCTGGCTAGTGACTCAGTGTGGGCAGGAGAGTTTGGCTTCTGGGTTCCTCCCTGTCTCATTTTGGGCTTCTGTCTTTCTCCCCTCTCCCCACCACCAATGCCCCCACCTCTGGGCTGGTTCCTCCATCCTGTCCGTGCCAACAGTCAGCCTCTGAGGATGAAATCCCCTTTCACAAAGTGACAGAGGACGAGGGAAGCCAGGCAGGGAAGCCCGAGTGGCCAGAGATCCTTGTAGCGTCAGGCCAGGTTGCAGAGGATTCTGGGAAGTCTGTCCCCTCTTCACAGCGCTGCTGATAGGGCTTCTCCCTCTTCCTCCGCAGTTCCCCGAAATGGATATCGGCTCAGACAGCTCCCTGAGCTTAGACCATGAAGCCGAAGAGAGCGACACATTCTGGGACTCCGTAGACCTCAAGGAGGTACGTGGCAGACAGAGGCGGCAACCTGTAAAGAGCTGTTAACAGAAGTAGAAGATCAGTTAAAGTTGTAAAAGTTTGAAGATATCAGAGATTTACCAGCGAATTGGTTACGGTATTATCAATTAAATGATGTTTTCAAAGTAGATAAGAAATATGGCTTTAGTACAGAGATATCAAAATTCGAAAAAGATCTGTTGGAAAATAATGTGAAATTACTATCTAAAAGGTATAAATTGATTTTAGAACAGTATACTAAAGATGAAAAAGTTAAATCTGTAATGATACAACTGGGCAAGAGATTTTGGTTATAATATACAGTTTTCACAATGGGAAACGTTATGGAAGGAAAATTTAAAATTTACAGCTTGCTGTACGTTGAAGGAAAATTACATGAAAATGTTGTATCATTGGGACCTGACACCCAGTAAACTAGCAAAAATGTACAGAACAGGTTCAAGCATGTGTTGGAAATGTAAGAAGAGGGAAGGTACATTTTATCACATGTGGTGGACATGTGGGGTGGAAAAAGTATTCTGGGAAATGATATATAATGAAATGGGGAAAAAATGTTTAAGATAACTTTTGATAAAAAACCAGAAGCTTTATTATTAGGAATGACAAGTGCTGAACTACCAAGAGATAACAAGAGACTGTTTATGTATGCAGCGACAGCAGCATGGATGCTCCTAGCCCAGAGGTGGAAAGAAGACAAAGGAGAAGAAGGGCAGACCAAATGGATGGAGTATGCGGAAATGGCAAAGCTGAAATGGCAAAGCAATCAGGAAGATCATATTTTTACAAGAGACTGGAACATATTTGGGAGACCACAGTAAGCAGTTGAAAACAGTAGCAGGAATATGACCAACACTTGCAAAGTAATGTGAACTTTGGAAATTATGGATATACTAGTTGAATTTAGCCTGTTAATAACGGGCGCTAGCTGCAGCCGGGGGAGGAATACCGCGAGAGTTGCAAGCGGCTTCCCTCGGCCCGGCTGAGAAGGTAGGGAGAGGGGGGGAAGCGCGCGCGGGGGGTGGGGGCTTGGTTGTGTTTGTGTGTGTGTGTGTGTTTCTCGTGGGGCGGGCGGTGGGGGTGGGGTACCGCAAGAGTTGGAAGCGGCTTGGCTGCGAAGGTAGGGAGAGGGGGAAGTGCGCGCGGGGGGTGGGGGCTTGGTTGTGGTTGTGGTTGTGTGTGTTTCTCGTGGGGCGGGCGGTGGGGGGGTACCGCAAGAGTTGGAAGCGGCTTGGCTGCGAAGGTAGGGAGAGGGGGGGAAGCGCACGCGGGGGGTGGGGGCTTGGTTGTGGTTGTGTGTGTGTGTGTTTCTCGTGGGGCGGGCAGTGGGGGTGGGGTACCGCAAGAGTTGCAAGAGGCTTGGCTGCGAAGGTAGGGAGAGGGGGGAAGTGCGCGCGGGGGGTGGGGGCTTGGTTGTGGTTGTGTGTGTGTGTGTGTGTGTGTCTCGTGGGGCGGGCGGTGGGGGTGGGGTACTGCAAGAGTTGCAAGCGGCTTGGCTGCGAAGGTAGAGAGAGGGGGGAAGCGCGCGCGGGGGTGGGGGCTTGGTTGTGGTTGTGTGTGTGTGTGTGTCTCGTGGGGCGGGCGGTGGGGTGGGGGGAGAAAAGCTGGTGCGGCCGCTGGACTCGCGACTCCGCTGGACCCTGCTGCTGCCCCTGTTCCGCAGCTGTGACTGGCGGAGGAGGAGCCGCTGCTCCCAAGTCTGTGAGCTCCCTCGCACTCCTACGGGCTTCAAGGAGACATCGCAGCCCGCCGGCGGGAGCTACGCGGAGGAAAGGAAGGGCGGCCGAGGCGGCCTCACGCGGCTGCTCGCTCTGCCCCCCCCCTCTCTCCCGCTCGCTCTGCCTCCCAGGAGCCCAACCGCTCCTGTCTGAGGCCAAACTGTCTGAGCGGAATGAAGCGGACAGCGAGGCAGCCGCGGAGGCTCGCGAAGCGAACGCGCCTCGCTCGTGCTGCGTCGTCCAATCCCTGCGTCCCTGTGGCACATGCGCCGTGGCAAAAAACCACTGACACACGGACTGGACGCAGGGACACTTTGGAGATTATTATATAGGATGCTAGATAGAATACAGTGAAAGATGCAGGAATGAATATAGAAATAAAAAAAAGAAAACCCATGGAAGGAGAGAGGGAGGCCCGAAGGTTCGGGTAACCTTTTATCTTGTTTTTAATTGAATGGAATAATTGTTATGTATAGCCTACCCCAAAGTCTACCACCTCTCCAACAAGGGAAGTCAATTATTGAAAAGTCATTCGACCTAAACAAAACTGTCGCTTCTTGCAGTGGGCAATCACCAAGGATTGTTAAATTCCTTCCTCAAGATATTTCACCATTCCCTAAAGCACCTCCACGTAAAACTACAGGAAGAAAAAAGCTGCATTCCCGTATTCTTACAGACACGCCAGAAAAATTGGCTATTGAAGCAGAAAAGAAGAAGCTGAGAAAGAAAAGGAGTGTTTCTAAACCAAAAAGGAAGTCCCAAATTCACAGGAAGTCACAGCTTGATGAGACATCAGAAAGTGATGGAGACATTGAAGCAGGAAAGGCTGTGTCAAAAATTATGAAAGGAAAGTTGAATGCGTGACTCGATTGATTTTGAAACCTTTACTAAAGATGAACTAGAGGAAGAAGAAAATATAGAATTCAACAAGACTGATGTGAAAGAGGGAAACTTTGTTATCGTGAAGATTTTAGGAAAAACCACAATTTCCCATTATGTTGCTGAAGTTCCCGGAACTGATGAATATGGGGACTTCATTGTAAAATTTCTAAAACGTGTTCTGTCCAAAGTGAATGACCAGCCCAAGTTCACTCCCTCTTCTGAGCCAGAAGCTTTGATTCCTTTTGAGGATATTGTAAAATTGTTGCCTAAACCACTCTGCTTCGGAATAATCTGCTCGTGCTTCTAATGTGATTTTTTTGTCATTTTATTCCATCAAATGTGAAACATTAACCCTTTGATTTTGTTTGGAATAGTAGCTAATAAATATTAAATGCAAAAGTTTTCTGTTATGTGCATTATTTTGAGGTGTGTAGAGCTTAAAGTAAAAAATGGCTCAACGTGTCCCACTTTCCCTATACTGGACCGAAGCCATTTAAGGCTTTAAAGGTCAGCACCAACACTTTGAATTGTGCTCGGAAACGTACTGGGAGCCAGTGTAGGTCTTTCAAGACCGGTATTATGTGGTCTCGGCGGCCACTCCCAGTCACCAGTCTAGCTGCCGCATTCTGGATTAGTTGCAGTTTCCAGGTCACCTTCAAAGGTAGTCCCACGTAGAGCGCATTGCAGTAATCCAAGCGAGAGATAACTAGAGCATGCACCACTCTGGCGAGACAGTCTGCGGGCAGGTAGGGTCTCAGCCTGCATACCAGATGGAGCTGGTAGACAGCTGCCCTGGACACAGAATTAACCTGCACCTCCATGGACAGCTGTGAGTCCAGAATGACTCCCAGGCTGCGCACCTGGTCCTTCAGGGGCACAGTTACCCCATTCAGGACCATGGAGTCTTCCAAACCTGCCCGCCTCCTGTCTCCCAAAAACAGTACTTCTGTCTTGTCAGGATTCAACCTCAATCTGTTAGCCGCCATCCATCCTCCAACCGCCTCCAGGCACTCACACAGGACCTTCACCGCCTTCACTGGTTCTGATTTGAAAGAGAGGTAGAGCTGGGTATCATCCGCATACTGATGAACACCCAGTCCAAACCCCCTGATGATCTCTCCCAGCGGCTGCATATAGATGTTAAAAAGCATGGGGGAGAGGACCCTAAAGCAGATTGCTGCACACCTTACCTGTCTGAGTGGCTGGCGGCGTTACTGAAACCGCTGGGAAGTCCAGAAGGCAGCCTCGTTCATCCCTCTCGTCCGGATAATCAGAATGGCCGTCGCACACAAACGCCAGGGGGAAGCCCCTAGTTCGCATCGAAACTCGTCCTTCGGGCAAGTTGGCGAAGTCGTGTCTACCTGATGCCCGTCACAGATCCTCTCCAAGGGCAGGCAAGGGCCGTCGCTGCCGCACCGGCTCCCACGGGGTCCGCATGAGACGTTGCTGTCTCGACAGCCTCTCTCGTCGCTGCCGTCGCCGCAGTCCCGCTTCTCGTCGCACCGGTGGCACAGCGGAACCTGCCCGCCGTCCTCGCACCGGAAACTCCTGCGGGTGCAAAGGGAACGTTCTGAATTGTGAAGGGAGAGACACACAAACAAACACACAAGAGAGTCGTGTGGACGGCCAAGAACATCGGAGCAACTCCAGCAGCTCAGCTATGAAAGAGGCAGGATTTAAAGGTAAAGGTAAAGGGACCCCTGACCATTAGGTCCAGTTGTGACCGACTCTGGGTTGCGGCGCTCATCTCGCTTTATTGGCCGAGAGCCGGTGTACAGCTTCCGGGTCATGTGGCCAGCATGACAAAGCCGCTTCTGACGAACCAGAGCAGCGCATGGAAACGCCGTTTACCTTCCCACGAGAGCGGTTCCTATTTATCTACTTGCACTTTGACGTGCTTTCGAACTGCTAGGTGGGCAGGAGCAGGGACCGAGCAACGGGAGCTCACCCCGTCACAGGGATTCGAACCGCCGACCTTCTGATCAGCAAGCCCTAGGCTCTGTGGTTTAACCCACAGCGCCACTTGGGTCCCTAGGCAGGATTTACAAACGCTCAAAAGCCTGTATTTTTCTCAGCGCCTGCTAAGAACGTCCTTGTTTAGTTCAGCCACTCAGAAAAGCTGGTGCTCATTTCAATCCGCTTTAGCATTTTAAACTTCTTGTTATGTTTCAATGCAGGCACGTCCAACAGGTAGATTGCGATCTACCGGTAGATCACTGGACATCTGCGGTAGATCACTGGTAGATCACTTGACAACTTTGTAAAAGGTAAAGGGACCCCTGACCATCAGGTCCAGTCGTGTCCGACTCTGGGGTTGCGTGCTCATCTCGCTCTATAGGCCGAGGGAGCCGGCGTTTGTCCGAAGACAGCTTCCAGGTCATGTGGCCAGCATGACAAAGCCGCTTCTGGTGAACCAGAGCAGCGCACGGAATCGCCGTTTACCTTCCCGCTGCAGCGGTTCCTATTTATCTACTTGCACTTTGACGTGCTTTCGAACTGCTAGGTGGGCAGGAGCAGGGACCGAGCAACGGGAGCTCACCCCGTCGCAGGGATTCGAACCGCTGACCTTCTGATCAGCAAGCCTGTGGTTTAACCCACAGCGCCACCTGGTCCCTTGACAACTTTGACTCCCCCCCAAAAACAAGCTCAACAACTTTGACCCCTTAAAAAAAAAGGGTCTTCCTCCTCCCTAAAAAAAAGCTCAACAACCTGAACCCCCCCCCCCCAAATGGGGTAGATCACTGCCAGTTTTTAAGCGCTGGCGGGATTACTTCTTGTTTATCGATTAATGGCACCCCCCCCCCTCCCAAAAGTGGTGGAAATATTTGCTGGTCAACAACTTTGGCTTGCCCCCCTAAAAAAAATCGGGTAGATCACTGCTAGTTTTTTTTTTATCCGGGATTAGATCGCAGTCTCTTGGGAGTTGGCCACCTCTGTTTTAATGTATCGTAAATCCTTCCCGATCTTTTCTTTTTTGCAATCCTTTTGTTTAAACTATCAAGTGGTGTGCAAGTTTTTATGAATTTAATGAATAAAAAAATTTACTGGTTACTTTTTTTTTTTTTTACACCAAGGTAACTCGAAGCGACTTACGACATATAAATGAATGTACCTTGAAGCCGGCATAAAAGTGGGGAAAACACACACACAAAGAAAAATCTAATAGGTAAAGAATGGGGATATTTCACCCAATCGAGGTGACAGATAATTAAGAGCCAAAGGCCTGGCAACAGAGAAATATTTTGGCTAAAAGCCTAAAATTATGTAACGACTAGTAAATTAAGCCCGTTGAAAAACGGGCGCTGCGGCGAGCGCTAGCCGGGCAGCACACGCGCGCGCCTTGCGGGGCGGGGGGCACAGCCGCGGCTGCGCTCCTGCCGCCGCGGAGGGAGGAGGCTGAGCGCGGGGAAACCGGGGAGCCCCCCAACCCCGGACGCCCCCTCGGAGGCCGGCACCGCCGCGCGCGCCCAGCTCCCTTGGCGGCTCCGGCCGCGCAGGAGAAGAGCCGGGCAGGAGGGAGGGAGGGCGAGGGCGCTTCTCGGGCCCGCGACGTCCCTCCCCGCCCGGGCTCTCCTCGCCGCCGCCGCCGCCCCGCAACCTCCTCCGCCTTCTCTTCTTGGCAGGGAGGGAAGCAGCAGCAGCAGCGTCGGCGGGTGAGCGCGGGCCTCGGAGAAGGGCGGTGGGAGGCAGAAGACCCCCTCCCCCCCCGCGCTTTGGCTGGCGCTGCTGCGGGGAGGAGGAGGGCGAGCGGCGGCGGCGGCCGGATCTGAGGCGCGGCGGCGGCCGGCGGCGGCGGGAGCGCCTGCGGCGCTTCCCCCGCGCCGCGCTTTGGGTGGCGCGGATCGGCGGCGGGCGGCGGCAGCGGCAGCGGCAATGGCGTCGGCGCAGTTTCGCCCGGCTGGAAGTGTCTCTGCGTCGTCCCGCCCCCCTCTCCGCCCCCTCCAATCCCTGCGTCCCCGTGTGACATGCGCAGAACGCACTTCCGTGACACACGGAAAAGCAGGGACACAGGCTCTTTATTATATAGGATGGCACCAGGAGAGCCTCCCTGGGGAAAGCGTTCCGCAAATGGGGAGCCACCACTGAAAAGGCCCTGTTCTCGTGTTGCCACTATCTGGACCTCCTAATGACGGCTTATTTTTATGGGCAAAGAAAAGCATCACATGTTATTAGAACTGGACAAAAGTTTCAACCGCAGTGGAGTGGGGGTGTTCCCCCCCCCCCCCGGATACAATTAGGATTATTTTTTCCAACGCCCCTTGTTGGAATTTTCTTATTGGAACAGGATTTTAACAGAGGACTTTGGCTGCACAATCGTTCATAATAGGAGCAGCGGGGGTGTTTTTCGGTTGAGCATAATAAAGGTTATACATCCAGTACTTCGACAAAGGTGAACTACAGTTCCCAGGGTAAAAAAAAAATGGGGGGGGGAAGCCATGTGCTATAAGATGTACGATGTGGATGTGTTCATATACTGCCTGTATAGCTTAATGGTTAATGCTTTAGGGATGCATCTAGCTTCAGTCCTACTCTCGCTGAAATTAATGAAAAATATAGACGTGCGGCCATTAAGTTCTCCTCTGGGTAGAACTTAAGTTGGATAGGCCCCTTAAGGTGGGAGTTCTGTTCTCCATTCATCCATGAAGCTGACTGGTGCCCTCTGACTGGGGGGGGGGACCCAGCCAGATGGGCAGGGTACAAATAATAATAATAATAATAATAATAATAATAATAATAATAATAATTATTATTATTATTATTATTATTATTATTATTATTTTGGGCTTTACTAGCTTTATGTGGCCTACCTCACAGGGTTGTTGTGAGGGGGGGGAAACAAAAATGGGGCAGAAGCAGGAAACGTTGCCATGGGCTCCTTGGAGGGAGGGTGGGGTATAAACACATAACACAATTCTAGAATTATAATTCCTAAACAGTGTTTGTTATTCATACATTTCTCTCCTCAGCCTGAATGTAAAGGCCCCGTCTCCATGACAACCCGAAAGAGGCCCCACCCACTACCCCTCCGTTACGCGCAACCAATAGAAGGGCCGAGAGGCCAGAGCGCGGTCGCAGGGGGAGGGGCGGGCCCCCATGTGGAAGCAACCGTCCAATCGCCGCCTCTCCGAGAGCCGAGGAGCGCCTGGCCAATCGGCGCCGGCGGTGGAGGTGGGCGTGACCTGAGTTGAGCCCCCCACGTGCGCCGGCATTCCTGCCCGAGCCAGAAAGGGGCTCCCCGCGCGCGTGCGCGTATGCGCGGGTTGTGCTCACCTGCGTGCAAAGCGGTGGCGGCTGTTAGGAGCAGCGAGAAGAGCAGAGCCCGCTCCATGCCAGCGGCGCCGTTCCCGAGAGTGTCCTCTGCGCGTGCATTGGAGCCCGCCGGGGAAAAAAAAATACCGCGTCGGAGCGTGACGTCACGCGGACGAGCTGCTCGCCCCGCCTTCTCACGCATGCGCATGCGGGCGGTAGACTAAGAGGGGGTGGCTAAACTACATCTCCCATCAGCCCCGTCGGGCAGGGTCAATGGCCAGGGGAGATGGGAGTTGGCAGTTGAGCCACTTCCGGGTTCGTTTGCACGTGCAGTCAGATATTTATTTATTTGTTTGTGTTTTCGCATTCCTTTTATTTATTTTATTTGATTGCATGCATAGTTTGGATCGATCGGTTATTGCATATATAGATTTATTTATTTATTTAATTTATAGATTGCTGCATTTATAGATTTATTTCTCTTATTATTGCACTTATAATCGACTTTTCCTGCAAGGAGCTCACGGTGGTGTGGATCAGGCATAGGGAAATTGGGACTACAATTCCCACCATCCCTGACCACTGGTCCTGTTAGCTAGGGATGATGGGAATTGTAGTCCCGAACATGTGGAGGGCCGGAGTTTTGCCTATGCCTGGCGTGGATGGTTTATCTGCAAGCAGGTGAAGGAACATTAGGAAGAACTTCCTGACAGTAAGAGCTGTTTGACAGTGGAATTTGCTGCCAAGGAGGGTGGTGGAGTCTCCTTCTTTGGAGGTCTTTAAGCAGAGGCTTAAACCTGTGGTGTTTCCTGCAGGTTTTGGGGTTTTCTTTGTGTTGGGGGGGGGGGAGTGTTGACACAGAAGTAGATCACTCTCACGGCATTCCGAAATGGAACCAGGGGAAATATTGTTTTGTTTCTTGGGTGTTGCATTCAACTTCAGACCCACTCAGAGACAGACTGACTGAAATGAATGGACATGACTTGACTTAAATGCCACTGTATTTCAGTTAGTCTGCTCCAGGACTGATCGAGTGGGGGGGGGGGACCAATGGAATAATCTTAAGATCAAAGCCGCCTCTGTTCTTGTACTCAAGATCACTCTACCTGTTAAGTTAACCATTGTTTCCAACACAATACCGGTAACTGTATTCCAATTTGAATTTCATAGGGGGGGCAAATACAATCTGACAGGAACAAAAGCAGTAAAAAAATAAAGTACACACCCCAGAATACTTGGCTGAAGGTTACAAACCAGTCTCTGAATCCCTGTAAATGATTACAAGAGATTCAGATTACGTTGATATGTCAAATAGGAATGGAAAGTCCCAGTGAAATGTGGCTTCATTTGGTGGTACAGTATTCACAACCTTTGCTTTGTATTCTCTTTGTGTCAGGTCAATTCTGTTGGAACATCTAATTCATTGTGTTCTAGTCTCTTGAGAATGTATTTTACGAGGAACCCTTTAAATTAGACTTGGACTTAGACTTGGACTTAGACTTTGTCTTTTATTTTTGTCATCCCCCCCCCACTGGACTGTTATTTTAACTTTACAATGATGTTATGAATTTATATACATATATATAAACCAATAGCAAGAGATTCAGATGACGTTAAGGATCGAGTTTAATCAATCAGGTACCAATCAGAACATTGTGAATGGTCAGAAATAAAGTCCACCCACAAAAATATTTGCACGGAGTTTTGCACCATTGCCTGCTCTTCTTCCAAAAGCGGCATCTGCCTGGCAACTAGGTTCTACTATTATTTCCCCTTCTATCAACAACAACATTTTGAACTGTGTGGGAGTGAAAATAATATATATGAAGACGTTGGATGTTCGGATTGCTTGAAAAAAAGAAAAATGGTTCTCCATAAGGTTGATTTTGTGGCAGAGTCAGTGCATCTGTAGCTGTTGATTGCCTTATTAATTGGACTTTGGACGGTTTCCCTACATACTCCTTGAATGACCCAGCGGCATTAGGAATCCGCCATCTTGAATATTGAGAGCTAATATTTTTATTTTACAATATGTGTCTTTCCAGTTCAACTGGGTAATCCTATTCGATAGAGCTGAAATAATTTTTTAGATGGGGAATGACGAATTTTAATGAATAAAACTGTTTTAAATAGCTGGAAATCTGTATATATATAGAGGTCGTTTTAAATCGGAAAACTGTCCAAATTGCATTGGTAAATGTTATATGATGTATTGCTGTTGTTATTGTTGCTTTGATATGGGCCAGTGGCCGTAATAAAACCTACTACTACTACTAACGATAATAAATCAAGAAAAAAAGAGAAAACGATGGAGTCTATAGGTCCCACGTCCTCTCAGTCAGTTCCAGATTCCGGAAGTGGCGCCTTGTGCGATCGCTTCCAACAAAGCAGTCTGGGTATTCCGTGTCTCCTCCTCTCCTCTCTGCGCTGTTGTGGTAGAGGCGCCACCACCTCCCCTTCCGTGCCTGAGCTACTGAAGGGTCCCACGGGCTCTTTAGGGTCAGAGAGCCTCTGCACCGCTGAGCTTTCCTCCTGCACACTCTGGTGTCTCTCAGATTCCCCAGCGTCTGAGAGACCGCTCTCCAAACCTGGGAGCCCTTGCGCCTTTCGGCTCGTATCTGTGCTGCTGTAACGCCCTTCTGTACCTTCTCCGGTTTTGGAGCAATTGGATCTCAAACAAAGAGGCAAATTACCAAGCAGGGTTCAGCAAATTTATTTGGATTGCATTCAAAAAATACTGACATATGCCGAGGAGGGCAACCAAAATAATAAATTTGTTATTCTAGCCAGAATTTAACAATGCATCTCCTCCTCCTGACTTGCAAACACTTCAATATTACCACTTAGAACCAATTATTAAGAACAAAATTAAAAACAATTTCTAAAAATAGAAAATTATATATCTTCCTCCGCCCCTCCTTTTCTCTTTTGGAGAATACACAGGCTTCAAAACACACACCAAAGACAGACAATTACAACAGAAAAACACCCACAAGGAAAGCCCCCTTCTTCTCCATGGGAGATAACAGCCAAAGAATTAGCTGGGAAAGCCTAATAAAACAGAGCCATAAAACTTTACTTTGACACAAAACACAGCTGTGTTAAGGCAGAGAGAGAAAGGAAAACACACAAATTCACACCAGGCATAAAGTGCCGGCAACAACTCGGACCCCTCAGAATTTGATGCTCTACTCAATTGCTTTCCAATTATTCAAAATACATTCTAACATTCTTGGGTTAACTATGAGAGAAAACTGCGTTCAGGCACCGTGCCCTATCACTGCGTGCCTGCTAGCCGCCTCAGGAACTCACTCAGTCTTTGAGCTCTCCTGGCTCTTTGCTCTTAAGGAAGCCCATTCGGACACGTCTGACCACTTTTTCCACGTGTGCGCACCTACTGGCACTTCCTAGAGGTCGATCAAGCCTCTCTGACCCTCTAGCCTGGGGTCTTGACCCTCTCTCCTGGGGTCTACCACTTGCCCCGTCCTACGGATGAGACAGTCTCGTTCCTCTTGCCGGCGTTTGGTTCCCTTTTTTCCTCTGTGCCTTTATGGCACAGTAGCAGCTAATGTGGACCACTTTCAGATTTCCAGCCCAAAAGGGGCTGGTGCGCACTGAAACCTTTAAGTGCTCCCCACAGCCTTAAAGCCGAGCCAAAAAGGACAGACCTGCCTTTGCTGAGACTCCAATGTCCAAAATAAATTTCCCCGGCATCTCCACCATGAAATGTAACGCCCTTCTGTACCTTCTCCGGGTTTGGAGCAATTGGATCTCAAACAAAGAGGCAAATTACCAAGCAGGGTTCAACAAATTTATTTGGCTTGTATACAATGGGACAGAGCGATAGCTCGCAAAGTCTGCCCACCCCCTTGAGGGGTGCATGATCTTTTATGCACTTTTGAAGAAACGAAACTTAACTTTGGTGCGGAACACGTGTTTTACAAGAAATCAGATGATTTTACAAGAAATCAGATGAGCTCTGACATGAGCTGATAGTCCTTTAAAACATCCCTCCTCTCTGCCTGCCCTGGTGTTGCTGTCGGCGGCTGCTTTTTAAATCCCTTCTGCACCCAGGAAAGAAGGACCGGAGGGGGAGGCAAGTGGGGGTCTTCAGGTGCCTCTTTCCCTCGCAGACCTGTGAGAAAAGTAAACAAATCCACCTTTAGATTCTGGGAAACTGCCATGATCATTAATCAATCAATCATTAATCATCCCTGGGGGGGGGGGGACAAAATCCCTCTGGGCGGATCAGTGCTAGCCTCCCAACTCCTCCTCACCGTGGATCAGGGTGGACACAGCCGCGGTGCTGGCGGATCCACCGCCTGATCCGCGACCCGAACGGCTTCCTCTCCGTCAGCAACCCGCTGCTGGCACTGGGTTGCGCTGGTGTTTCTGGCGGTGCTGATCTTTTAAAGACTTGCCGGACCCAGAGGAAGCAGGACCGGAGGGGGAGGCAAGTGGGGGTCTTTGGGGGCCTCGTCTTCCTGCAGACCTGTGAGAAAAGTAAACAATTCAACTCCAGATTCTGGGAAACTGCCATGATCATTCATCAATCATATTAATTAAATCTGTATGCCGTCCTTCATCTGAAGCTCTCAGGGCGGCTTGCAGCATAAAAATACAAAATAAAAACACAGCATATGTATTAAAATCAAAAGCGAACTCATAAGCCAACCTCCCAACCCACAAGCATGTTTAAAAGGCCATGCATTGTTCAATGAGCCAAAGGCCTGGTTCTAGAGCAGAACTTTCCAAGCTTTTCATGTTAGTGAGACACTATGGAGAGCATTCTCCTGCCTTTCAAGGCCACTACCATTGTGCTATGAGCCCTGCTAGGCACCTCCCAGAATCTGCACTCACACCACAACCTACCTGCTTCCCTCTCCTGCTTCTTCCCCTGGGCCGGGGGGCAGAGACCACTGGTCTTCCCCTAGATGTTTTGTTTTTTTGGTGCACTTCCTTCTTTCATCATGGGGTTCCTCCACCTGCAAACACATGCAAACAGATAACTTACAAAACAAATCGTGAACCAAAAGCCACCCAGGAGAAATATCTATTCTTATTTTTTAAGGAGTAGATAAGCCACTCATCCAACACACATTGAGGGCTCCCGCCTCCTCCTCTGGGCTGGGGGGCAGAGAGTGCTGGTCCTGCAGCTGCAACTTCAGCCCCATGGCTGTGGCCTGCTCCTCCGAGTCCCTTCCATGCTTCCCCTCCTGGGGACACTCCCCGCTCACGTTGGCCGCTGGTAGGGGAGGGCTGCCGTGGGGTCCCTGCCCCTCCAGCCTGGGGCCCCCACTCGCTTTGTCCTGGGGGAATTCCATGCACATTGGCTCCCAGTACGTTTCCGAGCACAATTCAAAGTGTTGGCGCTGGCCTTTAAAGCCCTAAACGGCCTCGGTCCTGTATACCTGAAGGAGCGTCTCCACCCCCATCATTTAGCCCAGACACTGAGGGCCAGCACCCCTACTGCGATAAGCGAAGTTACAGGGAACCGGGGCCTTCTCTGTAGTGGCACCTGCCCTGTGGAACGCCCTCCCATCAGATGTAAAAGAAATAAACAACCACCTGACTTTTAGAAGACATCTGAAGGCAGCCCTGTTTAGGGAAGCTTGAAATATTTCAGGAATGATTGTATATTTTTGTATCCCCCTCCCCTTCTGCCAATTGGCCCTTAGGACGCTGCCACTTACCCATTGAGAATCAAGCAAATTGCTGGACTCTGGGGTTGGCGTCTCCTCTCCTTTCCCTTCGTCCTCCGGTGGGCTCCCTGGCTGTTCAATTGGGTCGTCCTCCTTGGTACCCTCCGACCCTGACTGTTGGGACGGACACGATGGAGGAACCAGCCCAGATGTGGTGGGGAGAAAGGAGAAAGACAGAAAGACAGCATTGAGTCGCTAGCCAGGGAAGCCCTGGCGCCATTGGGGGGCTGGTCCAGCAGGACGATTGGGGCAGCAAGCACAGCCTGGCCTTAGCAGCCCCCTGCCTGTCTGCCCCCTTGATCACAACAGGTCCAGAAGGTGGCCTGGTTGGCCGGCCAGCTCCCTCCTCCTCCTCTTCCTCCCCAGCCTCAGGGTTGCCCTTGTGCAGCTCTGTCTGCTACGTACCTCATTGAGTGAGTCAAAAAAGGATTCCAAGGAGGACAGCGACCCCACTGAAGCCAGGGAGGAGAGGGAACTCATGGGGGAGAGTTTTGGCACCTGCGAGGAAAAGATTCCAAAGACGAGTAATTAAAAAACATTGAAACTTAAGGCACCCATTAATATAGCCCGCCGGGGGGGGGGGCAGGTCGCCCTCAAAAGGCCTCCAGCTGCCTTCCATTCTGCGTTGATATGCCCCCTCCCCTTCTGCCAATCGCCCCTTGGCCGCTGCCACCTACCCAATCAGGGCTCAGGAGATCCATTGTTGGTGTCTTGGTCTCCTCTTTTCCTTCGCCTTCTCCCTCCAAGGCACTGCCCGGCTCTTCCTTTGGTTTGTCCTCCTTCCTAGCCACATCCTCGGAGTCTGACTGCTGGCAGAGACAGGACCCCAGAGGTGGTGGGGAGAGAGGAGAAAGACAGAAGCCCCAAATGAGACAGACTCTCCTGCCAGCATTGAGAGGCTAGCCAGGGAAGCCCTACATGCCCTGGCGCCATGAGGGGCTGGTCCATCAGGACAAGTGGGGCAGCAAGCACAGCCTGCCCTTAGCAGCCCCCTGCCTGTCTGCCCCCTTGCTAATGACCAGTCCTGCAGGAGGCTTGGCTGGCCAGCTGGCTTCCTCCTCCTCCTCTTCCTCCCCAGCCTCAGGGTTGCCCTTGTGCATTTTAGCAGGGCTTCCCTCCTGCTCTGTCTCCTACGTACCTCGCTCCATAAATCAAACGAATCAAGTGAGGATAATGAGCTGAGGGAGCTGGACCTGCTTTGTTTGGGAACCTGCGAGGAAAAGATGCAAAAAAGGAGCAATTAAAAAACACAACCAAACATCAAAACTCAAGACATCCATTAATATAACCCGGGGGGGGGGGGAGAAGGTCGCCCTCCAAAGGCCTCCAGCTGCCTTCCATTCTGCGGTTGATATGCCCCCTCCCCTTCTGCCAATCGCCCCTTGGCCGCTGCCACCTACCCAATCAGGGCTCAGGAGATCCATTGTTGGTGTCTTGGTCTCCTCCTTTCCTTCGCCTTCTCCCTCCAAGGCGCTGTCCAGCTCTTCCTGTCCACTCAAAGCCATGCAGGAAGAAAGCCTGTCCACTCAAAGCCAACCCCAGGCTTCAACTGCAAAGTGAGGTTGGGATTCTGAGCCGATGTCACAGAAAAGGTTCCGATCCGTCCATTTTCTCTAAGGGGGGGGGAGCTGTTTGCCCTTAGGGTGACCGCTTAACACACCACCCAAGAGAAAAAGAAGGAGAAATCTTCATCCGAGGATCATATGCTTGCTTGACCTCCGCACTCTAAGTTATAAGGTCCCAGTGAAACATGGCTTGATTTGGTGGCATTCACAACCTTTGTTTTGTGGGTTTATTAGTGGGGTTCTGTGGGTTTATGAGTGCCACATGACGTGGCATGCCAGGAGGAAGGTTGCGCAGGGCACCCTGGGAATGGCGAGGGAAAGGCTGTGAGGAAAAGCCTTCTCTCTTTCTCCATCGCTCTTCGTCAAGTCTAAATGGAAGACTCCAAACACATCTAGAGAAAAATAAAATGATAGGAAACAGAAGGGGCAGCAAAGCATGCTGGGAAGAAGGAAGTGAGGGAAGGGAAACCGAATAAAGGATGATTTGTCAATAAAGCTAATAAGTGAAACCTAAGAAAAGACATCTTGGGATTGATTGATTTAGTTATACATTGGAAAACGGATAAATGTCAATTATAGGAAACAGGATCATTGTTTGTGAGAAGACGGGGTAGCAAAGCATGCTGGGAAGAAGGATGTGAGGGAAATGAAATGAAACCTAATAGAGGTTAATTTATCAAATAAGCTAATAAGTGACACCTAACAAAAGACAGCTTGGGATTGATTTATTTAGTTATACATTGGAAAACGGATAAATGTCAATTATAGGAAACAGGATCATTGTTTGTGAGAAGACGGGGCAGCAAAGCATGCTGGGAAGAAGGACGTGAGGGAAGGGAAACCGAATAAAGGATGATTTGTCAATAAAGCTAATAAGTGAGACCTAACAAAAGACACCTTGGGATTTATTTATTTAGTTATACATTGGAAATGAGTAAATTTCAATTATAGGAAACAGGATACTTGTAAGAAGATGGGGTAGCAAAGCATGCTGGGAAGAAGGAAGTGAGGGAAATGAAATGACACCTAATAAAGGATAATTTATCAAGAAAGCTAATAAGTGACACCTAAGAAAAGACATCTTGGATTGATTTATTTAGTTATACATTGGAAAACGGATAAATTTCAATTATAGTACACATGATCCTTGTTTGTGAGAAGGGGCAGCAAAGCATGCTGGGAAGAAGGATGTGAGGGAAATGAAATGAAACCTAATAGAGGTTAATTTATCAAATAAGCTAATAAGTGAAACCGAACTGAGATTTATTTATTTGGTTATACACTGGAAAAACAAGTACATTTCAAATTAATCCGGAACCCTTGCGCAACGCATGCTGGGAATCGAATGTTGGCGCAACAGAGCTGGCAGTGCATGCTGGGAACTAAACTGCGCCCCCCCCCCAAATGTGGATCGTGACGGCGGAGGCTGGTGGGAGTGGCAGGGCCTTTTGAAGGTGGCCCCTTCCCCTCTGAGGGCATAGAAAGGCTCAAATACATGACCCTCTGCCTCCAACAGGGACAGCAGCCGCCTGCAGCCCGTCCAGCTGGCCAGAGACCCCCAAGGGCCAGAGAGGCTGGCAGGGGTAGGGCCCGTAGGTGAGCCCGGGAGAGAGAGGGCCCCCCGGAGGGATTTACACTCTGCATGCCCTCAGAGGCTTCGTAGTCTAAGCTCAGGGGGCTGTCTGAGCAGGCATTTCGGGATGTGTGTAACAGCAGGCATAGTGTTGGGAATCTTCATTAAATACAAGGAAACTCCATAGTCAAAGCCAACAACCGGGACTTCTCCTACATCCTGCTCGTCTCCCTCCTGCTTTCCTTTTTGACCTCCTTCCTCTTCATCGGGCGCCCAAGGAAAGAGACCTGCCTTCTCCGACAAACGGCCTTCAGCATCATCTTCTCACTTGCTGTTTCTTCTGTCTTGGCAAAGACCATCACGGTGGTGCTGGCCTTCCTGGCCACAAAGCCCGGGAACAGGGTGAGGAGATGGCTGGGCAAGAGTCTGGCCAACTCCATTGTCATCTCCTGTTCTGGGGGCAAGTTCTCATCTGCACCATCTGGCTGGGCTCTTCTCCCCCATTCCCAGAGCCTGACATGCGCTCCCAGGTGGAAGAGATCATCCTGCAATGCAACGAAGGGTCTGTGGCCATGTTTTACGTTGGCCTCGGCTACCTGGGCTTCTTGGCTGCCACCTGCTTCACGGTGGCTTTCCTAGCCAGGAAGCTGCCTGGGTCCTTCAACGAAGCCAAGCTGATCACCTTCAGCATGCTGGTCTTCTGCAGTGTTTGGGTGTCTTTTGTGCCCACCTACCTGAGCACCAAGGGCAAGTACATGGTGGCTGTGCAGATCTTCTCCATGTTGGCCTCCAGTGCTGGGCTCCTGGGCTGCATCTTCCTTCCCAAGTGCTACATTATTGTGCTGAGACCTGATCTGAACACAAAGGAGCACCTGACAACAAGGAATTAAGGGGCACCTGATTCTTAAAACATTTCATGTTCCTGGTGTCCAGAAGTGCATAAAGGAAACACACCTACTCATCCGTGTTGCTCCTTCTCCACCTCTAAAAGAGATTTTGTTCATTCTTAGCCCAGGATTTATGTAGTTCTGTTCACAGTCATGAAATTTTTTATTGACAAATACTGGGGAGTTCCTGTTCACATGAACAGTAAGATGGGAGGAAATGTTTTGCTACCTTTTTTGCCAAGGATTACGATGAATCCTGGTCTGCTGCCCTTAGTTTGTAAACTATTCTCTTTTAATAATTTTGTGTTTTGGAAGTTATATTTATCTCACAACAAGATAGGATGGAGGGAGATAGGAGTTAGGTTTTTGAGTCTGTTTGCTTTGTCATGACTACCTATTAACCATATCAATTCTAATATTCATCCATACTTTCTAGTTATGTCATTTCTAGATATCTGTGCTCCATTTTCTACATGTATGCTGTACCATTCATAAGTGAAGAAGAAGAAGAAGAAGAGTTTGGATTTGATATCCCGCTTTATCACTCCCCGAAGGAGTCTCCAAGCGGCTAACATTCTCCTTTCCCTTCCTCCCCCATAACAAACACTCTGTGAGGTGAGTGGGGCTGAGAGACTTCAAAGAAGTGTGACTAGTCCAAGGTCACCCAGCAGCTGCATGTGGAGGAGAAGAGACGCGAACCCAGTTCACCAGATTAGGAGTCTACCGCTCTTAACCACTACACCACACTGCACTTCATCTCATTTCGTTCTCCTAAGCTTTGTATATCAATAAACTGAGAAATTCATTTAAGTTCTCTTCCATAGTTTGTTGGTTTAATTTCTGTATTGTGTAAGCTCTGCTCCCTGTTCCAAAGAGCAGCAACTGACCTTAGCCAAGCCTTGACTGGTATCCAATGAATTTTATTGCATTGGCCAGGGTTGGGGTTCGGATTAGGGGTGGGCGAGGGAAGCCAGTAAAAGCTTTGCTTTCTGATATCTGCAGATCAGGCTGCTATTAGAGGGACAGGAGCAGGCCCGGCCACTTTCCTGATCAGTTGGCAACACTATAAAGAAGTATTACAGAAGGTCTCTGTGCCTCATTCTTGAATGATTTCGCTATCTTGCCAATCCCAAGGCCAGAAGGGACCCCGGTGGCCTGCTCTTCCTCGGCTGACCCTTCCTCTGAAGGAGGGGGTCTCTAGCTTGGGGGTCCTCCTGGATCCTGGGCAGTGGCTTGAGGCTCGGGGGGCCTCCGTGGCCTTCCTTCCGCTTCGGCTGAAGACCCAGCTGCTCTGGACAGGGACAACCTGACTTCTGTGGTCTCTGCTCTGGTAGCCTCAAGGTCTGCATCATGCAATGCGTTGTATGGAGGGCTGCCTCTGAAGACGGTTCGGACACTTCAGCTAGTGCAGAAGTTGGCAGCCAGGTTGCTCACCGGGCAAGACGGGCTTAGCATCTGGCACTGATCCTGGCCTGACTGCACCAGCTGGGCCCAGTACAAAGTGCTGGTTTTAATTGAGAAAGCCTTCAACGGCTCGGGAGCACAGGGCTTGGATCCTGCTTGCAGGTTTGCCACAGGCATCAGGTCGGCCCCTTTGAGAGCAGGCAGGGCCGGCGCGTCCATTAAGGCGAACTAGGCAGTTGCCTAGGGCGCCAAAATGGAGGGGGCGCTGGTAAGCCTGCCCCCTGCCCGGTGCCGCCCCAACCAGCAGCGGAGCAAGGAACTTGGGGCGAAAACCGCGGCGGCAGGGGCGCCCGGCCGGGCAGGGGGCAGGGCACCGCTCCGTAACGTGCGTCATGCGCAATGATGTCACGTGGCCCGCCCCCTCGCCTAGGGCGCCAAAATCGCTAGCACCGGTCCTGAGAGCAGGATGGTACTCCGGGCTGTTGGCCGTATCAAGCCGGATTCTTCTGATGTCCTTATGTCCAAAGGGGCTCCAAAGGAGCAAACCAACCAGTGGGCCATTTCCTCTTGTGCAGGATGAAGCTCCAGGATCTGGAGAACAACCAGGGGTGGCGCCCAGGACCCTGCTGGCAGGAGAGCCTCCCAGCTGTTGCCACTGCTGGGGAAGGCTTCTCCAGCGCCTGCAGAGGCCAGGAGGGAACAGCAGTGGCAGGTCTCCGTGGGGATGCTGAGACGGAGGACTCTGGGAGAGAGGGAGGTCCTGGACTCCATCCTCAAGGATCTCCTTCCACCTCCCCAGGTGGGTGTGATGTTATGCAGTGAGAACCAGGATTCCCCAACCTAGGGCCCTCTAAATGTTCTGGGCTGTATGGTGGCCTCTAAGATCCCCTTCACTCTAGCAACTCAGACTTCAGCAAAAGGAACTCACCCCGAGGTCTGGAGAATTGTAGGTTGTCGTTGGTGAGGATCATGTTTTACATTTAAATTTGAAATCGGTACCAGTTGTAGAGCTCAGTCCTATCCATATTTACCCAAGGCCAGAACTGACCCTGGTTGCCTGCACTTAATTGGGTTACACTATCCTCTGGATAAGGCTGAGCTCTTTCAAGGTAAATTTTAATGTAAAGCATGATCATCACCCACGACAAAATTCAGTTATCCAGACCTCATGGTGAGTTCCTTTTGTTGAGTTGTTCTTCTGATGTCCTTATGTCCAAAGGGGCTCCAAAGGAGCTAAGCAACCATCCTCTCTTGCAGGATGGCTTCCTTAATATAGAAGCTCCAGAGAAGAACATCAAAGGTAAAAGCTGTCACCATCACCTGTGGAGGCCAGGTAGAACACTCAGTGAGAACCAGGATTCCCCAACCTGGTGCCCTCTAAATGTTCTGGACTATATGTTGGCTGGGGCTGGTGGGAGCATGTAGAGGGGTTCGAGTTGAGGGGAACTGCCATGAGCTATCGGGAGCCCAGCTTGGAGGAAGGTCCTATTGCAGACGCAAGAGATGACTTCCCCCTGTGGGGAGGCTTGTGAGAAGGAGTGGTGACCCCCCAGCCTGGGTGGCTTTAAAAGAGTACCAGGCAAACTTGGGGAAGGAGAGAAGGGAACCAGTGCAGGATTTGCAGACCTTCCCTCTTGTCAGCCTCCGACTGTAGCTTCCTTGCAGCAGAGACCTGCCTGCATAGCAGATGCCACACATTCTCTCCCCTCTTCCATGTACTGCTGACATGGCTTCTCTCTCTTCCTCCGTTTCTTCTTCCCAGCATGCTTTGCTGCCTATTCTTCTCACAAACAAGTATCCTGTGTCCTATAATTGAAAGTCACCCGTTTTCCAAGGTATAACTAAATAAATAAATCTGAAGGCGTCTTTTGTTAGGTTTCGTTTTATTAGCTTTATTGATAAATTATCCTTTATTAGGTTACATTTCATTTCCCTCACATCCTTTTTCCCAGCATGCTTTGCTGCCCCTTCTTCTCACAAACAAGTATCCTTTTTCCTATCATTTTATTTTCCTCTAGACCTATTTGGATTATTTCATTTAGAACTGATGGAGATAGCGAGAAGGCTTTTCATCACAGCTGTTCCCTCGCCATTGCCAGGGCACCTTAATAAACCCACGTGGCACCAAGAAACCCGCATAACCCAGAAGCCTCGTCCTTTTCCTCATTCCCTTGGATGCACCTAGAACGGCTTCCCCATTTTCCCGACGTTCTGCGGCTCCTGCGCCCTGGACAACAGAAGCAAAAATGGTGTTGGCCACCCACGTTATTTTACCTGCAATTACCACGATAATCACTTCTACCCACCCCCCTTCAGTAAAAAGTCTCCCAGAGCAGCTTGCAGCTCAGTAAAATGCAAGACACTTCCCCTACCCTCAGCCTGTGAAACTGAAAGATGCAACACAAAAGAAAAGAGGGATGAGGAGGGAAGAGGTTATTTAATGTGATGCTGTTCTGTTGTTTCAGTTATGGGTGCCTTGAGTTTTAATGATTTGTGGTGTTTTTCAATTGCTCGTCTTTTGCATCTTTCCCTCGCAGGTGCCGAAAATCTCACCATTGAGCTCCCTGTCTTCCCTCACTTCTGTGGGTTCCCTGTCCTCCTTCTTCGATTCCATCAATGAGGTACGTGGCAGACAGAGCAGGAGGGAAGCCCTGCTGAGCTGCACAAGGGCAACCCTGAGGCTGGGGAGGAAGCCGAGGAGGAGGAAGCTGGCCGGCCCACCAGGCCACCTTCTGGACCTGTTGTGATCTAGCGGGCTGACAGGCAGGGGGCTGCTGGGGGCAGGCTGTGCTTGCTGCCCCACTTGTCCTGATGGACCAGCCCCCCCCATGGCGCCAGGGCTGTAGGGCTTCCCTGGCTAGCGTCTCAATGCGGGCAGGAGAGTTTGGCTTCTGGGTTCCTCCCTGTCTCATTTTGGCCTTCTGTCTTTCTCCCCTCTCCCCACCACCTCTGGGCTGGTTCCTCCATCCTGTCCGTGCCAACAGTAAAGCTCTGAGGATGAAGATCCCCTCAAGAAAGTGTCTGGAAAGGAGCCAAAGGAGGAGCCAGGCAGCCCCCCGCATGAGGAAGGCGAAGGCCAGGAGGAGACCCCAAAACCACATCTCGACTTGCTGAGTCCTGATTGGGTAGGTGGCAGCGGCCTAAAGGCCAATTGGCAGAAGGGGAGGGGGGTATATCAACTGCAGAATGGAAGGCAGCTCGAGGCCTTTTGAGGGCGACCTGCCCCCCCCCGCCCTATATTAATGGGTGCCTTGAGTTTTACTGTTTGGTTGTGTTTTTTTAATTGCTCGTCTTTTGCATCTTTTCCACGCAGGTGCCGAAAATGTCCCCATCCAGCTCCCTAGACTCCCTCAGCACCCTCAATTCTTTGTCCTCGCTGGACTCTTTTGATTTGCTGAGTGAGGTACGTAGCAGACAGAGCAGGGGGGAAGCCCTGCTAAACTGCACAAGGGCAACCCTGTCCCCCTTGAGCTCCATGTCCTCCCTGGCTTCGGAGGGTTCCCTGTCCTCCTTGGACTCCTTCTTCGACTCAATCAATGAGGTACGTAGCAGACAGAGCAGGAGGGAAGCCCTGCTGAGCTGCACAAGGGCAACCCTGAGACTGGGGAGGAAGAGGAGGAGGAGGAAGCTGGCCGGCTGGTTGTAAGCAAGGGGGCAGACAGGCAGGAGGTTGCTAAGGGCAGGCTGTGCTTGCTGCCCCACTCGTCCTGATGGACCAGCCCCCCATGGCACCGGGGCTTTAGCCTTTAGGACTTCCCTGGCTAGCGATTCAATGCGGGCAGGAGTGTTTGGCTTCTGGGTTCCTCCCTGTCTCATTTGGGGCTTCTGTCTTTCGCCTCTCGCCCCACCACCTCTGGGCTGGTTCCTCCATCGTGTCCGTGCCAACAGTCAGGCTCTGAGGCTAGCAAGGAGGACGAGCCAAATGAAGACCCAGGGAGCCCACCAGAGGAGGAAGGGAAAGGCGAGGAGACCCCAAGTCCAGAGTTCAGAGATTTGCCCCAAGACCAGCCGGCCAGCCAAGCCTCCTGCAGGACTGGTCGTGAGCAAGGGGGCAGACAGGCAGGGGGCTGCTAAGGCCAGGCTGTGCTTGCTGCCCCACTTGTCCTGATGGACCAGCCCCCCATGGCGCCAGGGCTGTAGGGCTTCCCTGGCTAGCGACTCAATGCGGGCAGGAGAGTTTGGCAGAAGGGGAGGGGGCATATCAACCGCAGAATGGAAGGCAGCTGGAGGCCTTTTGAGGGCGACCTTCTCCCCCCCCCCCTCCTTTTCCTGCATCTTTTCCTGCATCTTTTCCTCGCAGGTTCCCAAACCCAGCAGATCCAGCTCCCACAGCACCCTCCTCTCTTGGTCCTCTCTGGAGTCATTCGACTTATGGAGCGAGGTACGTAGCAGACAGAGCAGGAGGGAAGCCCTGCTGAGCTGCACAAGGGCAACCCTGAGGCTGGGGAGGAAGAGGAGGAGGAGGAAGCCAGCTGGCCAGCCAAGCCTCCTGCAGGACTGGTCGTTAGCAAGGGGGCAGACAGGCAGGGGGCTGCTAAGGGCAGGCTGTGCTTGCTGCCCCACTTGTCCTGATGGACCAGCCCCCCATGGCACCGGGACTTTAGCCTTTAGGGCTTCCCTGGCTAGCGACTCAATGCGGGCAGGAGAGTTTGGCAGAAGGGGAGGGGGCATATCAACCACAGAATGGTAGGCAGCTGGAGGCCTTTTGAGGGTGACCTCCCCCCCCCGGGGTTATATTAATGGGTGTCTTGAGTTTTAATGTTTGGTTGTGTGTTTTAATTGCTCGTCTTTTGCATCTTTTCCTCGCAGGTGCCGAAAACCAGCAGGTCCAGCTCCCTGTCCTCCCTCCATTCTTGGTCCTCGTTGGACTCATTTGATTTATGGAGTGAGGTACGTAGCAGACAGAGCAGGAGAGAAGCCCTGCTAAAATGCACAAGGGCAACCCTGAGGCTGGGGAGGAAGAGGAGGAGGAGGAAGCCGGCCGGCCAGCCAAGCCTCCTTCAAGACTGGTCATTAGCAAGGGGGCAGACAGGCAGGGGGCTGCTAAGGGCAGGCTGTGCTTGCTGCCCCACTCGTGCTGATGGACCAGCCCCCATGGCACCGGGACTTTAGCCTTTAGGACTTCCCTGGCTAGCGACTCAATGCGGGCAGGAGAGTTTGGCTTCTGGGTTCCTCCTTGTCTCATTTGGGGCTTCTGTCTTTCTCCTCTCTCCCCACCACCACTGCCACCACATCTGGGCTGGTTCCTCCATCCTGTCCGTGCCAACAGTCAAGAGAAAATGGACTGATCAGATCCTTTTCTGTGACATCGGCTCAGAATCCCAACCTCACTTTGCAGTTGAAGCCAACCCCAGCCTTGGCTAAACCGCCTTTGCATGACTTAACTGCGACAGAATTGCAAGAAATTAGACAGCGAGAAAGCCGGAGTTACAGTCAGCAAAGTCTGACGATTAATGTCTGGGAAAATGGTGAGGGGACCAACAGGAAATTGCTAAGGGAGTTTTGAGTCCTTTTATTCTGTTGCAGTTGCAGAGAAAGGAGGGAGGGGTTGGGGGGCCGCCCTAGGTGTCATTACTGAGGGGGTGGCAAAATGATAAAAAGATGGCAGCGTGGGGCTTGCTTCTGCCCACTGCCTCTCCCTCAGCCGCCCTACAGCTGAAGGGGAGGTGGCAGAGAGGCTCCAGGCAGCGCCCCCCACCCGCAGGACCCCCGTGTTGAACTGGGCACCTGAGTGGCTAGCTATGCTGTTGTTTCAATTATGGGTGCCTTGAGAGTTAATGTGCTGTGCTTGCTACCCCACTCGTCCTGATGGACCAGCCTCCCATGGTGCCAGGGCTGTAGGGCTTCCCTGGCAAGCCACTCAATGCGGGCAGGAGATTTTGACTCCTTGGTTCCTCCCTGTCTCATTTGGGGCTTCTGTCTTTCTCCTCTCTCCCCACCACCTCTGGGGTCCTGTCTCTGCCAGCAGTCAGACTCTGAGGATCAAAAATCTGTTGAAAAAGTGGCCAGCATGGAGGACAAACCTGCAGGAATGGTTGTGAGCAAGGGGGCAGACTGGCAGGGGGCTGCTAAGGCCAGGCTGTGCTTGCTGCCCCACTTGTCCTGATGGACCAGCCCCCCCCCCCCCCCATGGCACCAGGGCTGTAGGGCTTCCCTGGCTAGTGACTCAAAGCGGGCAGGAGTTTGGCTTCTGGGTTCCTCCCTGTCTCATTTTAGGCTGCTTTCTTTCTTTTTCCCCACCACGTCTGGGCTGGTTCCTCCATCCTGTCCGTGCCCACAGTTAGGCTCTGAGGACGAAGATCCCCTCAAGAAAGTGGCTGGAAAGGAGCCAAAGGAGGAGCCAGACAGCCCCCCACATGAGTATGGCAAAGGTCAGGAGGAGACCCCAAAACCACCTATGGATCTCCTGAGTCCTGATTGGGTAGGTGGCAGCGGCCTAAGCGATGATTGGCAGAAGGGGAGGGGGCATATAAACCGCAGAATGGAAGGCAGCTGGAGGCCTTTTGAGGGCAACCTCCCCCCCCCCCCGGGTTATATTAATGGGTGCCTTGAGTTTTAATGTTTGGTTGTGTTTTTTAATTACTCGTCTTTGGAATCTTTTCCTCGCAGGTGCCAAAACTCTCCCCCTTGAGTTCGGCCTCCTCCCTCGCTTCGGTGGGTTCCCTGTCCTCCTTGGACTCCTTCTTCGACTCAATCCATGAGGTACGTAGCAGACAGAGCAGGAGGGAAGTCCTGCTGAGCTGCACAAGGGCAACCCTGAGGCTGGGGAGGAAGAGGAGGAGGAAGCTGGCTGGCCAGCCGACCGACCGGTTGTGAGCAAGGGGGCAGACAGGCAGGGGGCTGCTAGGGAACAGGCTGTGCTTGCTGCCCCACTCGTCCTGATGGACCAGCCCCCCAATGGCGCCAGGGCTTCCCTGGCTAGTGACTCAGTGTGGGCAGGAGAGTTTGGCTTCTGGGTTCCTCCCTGTCTCATTTTGGGCTTCTGTCTTTCTCCCCTCTCCCTAGCACCAATGCCCCCACCTCTGGGCTGGTTCCTCCATCCTGTCCGTGCCAACAGTCAGCCTCTGAGGATGAAATCCCCTGTGACAAAGTGACAGAGGAGGAGGGAAGCCAGGCAGGGAAGCCCGAGTGGCCAGAGATCCTTGTAGCGTCAGGCCAGGTTGCAGAGGATTCTGGGAAGTCTGTCCCCTCTTCACAGCGCTGCTGATAGGGCTTCTCCCTCTTCCTCCGCAGTTCCCCGAAATGGATATCGGCTCAGACAGCTCCCTGAGCTTAGACCATGAAGCCGAAGAGAGCGACACATTCTGGGACTCCGTAGACCTCAAGGAGGTACGTGGCAGACAGAGGCGGCAACCTGTAAAGAGCTGTTAACAGAAGTAGAAGATCAGTTAAAGTTGTAAAAGTTTGAAGATATCAGAGATTTACCAGCGAATTGGTTACGGTATTATCAATTAAATGATGTTTTCAAAGTAGATAAGAAATATGGCTTTAGTACAGAGATATCAAAATTCGAAAAAGATCTGTTGGAAAATAATGTGAAATTACTATCTAAAAGGTATAAATTGATTTTAGAACAGTATACTAAAGATGAAAAAGTTAAATCTGTAATGATACAACTGGGCAAGAGATTTTGGTTATAATATACAGTTTTCACAATGGGAAACGTTATGGAAGGAAAATTTAAAATTTACAGCTTGCTGTACGTTGAAGGAAAATTACATGAAAATGTTGTATCATCGGGACCTGACACCCAGTAAACTAGCAAAAATGTACAGAACAGGTTCAAGCATGTGTTGGAAATGTAAGAAGAGGGAAGGTACATTTTATCACATGTGGTGGACATGTGGGGTGGTAAAAGAATTCTGGGAAATAATATATAATGAAATGGGGGAAATGTTTAAGATAACTTTTGATAAAAAAAACCCAGAAGCTTTACTATTAGGAATGCCTAGTGCTGAACTACCAAGAGATAACAAGAGACTGTTTATGCATGCAGCGACAGCAGCATGGATGCTCCTAGCCCAGAGGTGGAAAGAAGACAAAGGACCGACCAAAGAAGAAGGGCAGACCAAATGGATGGAGTATTCGGAAATGGCAAAGCAATCAGGAAGATCATATTTTTACAGTTGAAAACAGTAGCAGGAATATAACCAACACTTGCAAAGTAATGTGAACTTTGGAAATTGTGGATATATTTTAATGTATTTTAATATCTGCTGGAGGCCGCCCAGAGTGGCTGGGGAGACCCGGCCAGATGGGCGGGGTACAAATTAAAAAATTATTATTTTTTTTTTAAAAAATTATTATTATTATTATTATTATTATTATTATTATATGCTAGATATATTACAGTGAAAGATGCAGGAATGAAATATAGAAATAAAAAAAACAAAACCCCTGGAAGGAGGGAGGGAGGTCCGAAGGTTCGGGTAACCTTTTATCTTGTTTTTAATTGAATGGAATAATTGTTATGTATACATGTTGTGTAAAACCAAATATATACATATACATATATATCATGGGGACGTGGGTGGCGCTGTGGGTTAAACCACAGAGCCTAGGGCTTGCCGATCAGAAGGTCGGCGGTTCGAATCCCCGTGATGGGGTGTGTTCCCGTTGCTCGGTCCCTGCTCCTGCCAACCTAGCAGTTCGAAAGCACGTCAAAGTGCAAGTAGATAAATAGGTACCACTCCAGCGGGAAGGTAAACGGCGCTTTCGTGTGCTGCTCTGGTTCGCCAGAAGCGGCTTAGTCATGCTGGCCACATGACCTGGAAGCTGTTACTGTACACCGGCTCCCTCGGCCAATAATGCGAGATGAGTGCCGCAACCCCAGAGTCGGTCACGACTGGACCTAACAGTCAGGGGTCCCTTTACCTTTACGGGATAGGTCCCCCTTTATACATATACATATTATACATATTTATTATTATTATTATTATTATTAAAATCCAATTTCGTTGTACCGTCTTTCCCCCTTTTTAAGACACCGTCTTATAATTTTTTCCCCTCAAAAAAACACAGTGTGGCTTATTTTCGGGGGGATGTCTTATTTTTATTACGTCAGTATGGTACGGTACAGCCTCCCCACCACGGCTTACTTTTGGGGTACGTCTTACTTCTCACAAAGGTAAAACCCTCGTACCTACAGGACCGCCTCTCCCATTATGCCCCGCAAAGGACCTTAAGGTCTACAAATAATAATCTGCTGGAGATCCCGAACCACAAGGCTGCCAGACTAGTGTCAACCAGGACCAGGGCCTTTTCAGTTCTGGCCCCAACCTGGTGGAACACTCTGGCACAAGAGACTAGGGCCCTGCGGGATTTGACATCTTTCCGCAGGGCCTGCAAGACAGAGTTGTTCCACCTGGCCTTCGGGTCGGACTCTTAAGTTCGATGGTTACCTCCCCTTGGTTTGGTAATGGGCGCCAAATGAATTCGGCATTTTAAACTGGTTTTAATCTTATTTTAACTAATTGGTTTTTGTATTCTATTGTGATTTTATTGTTGTTAGCCGCCCTGAGCCCGGTCTTGACTGGGGAGGGCGGGGTATAAATAAAATTTATTATTATTATTATTATTATTATTATTATTAAAAAAAAACCCTGCCATGGCTTACTTTATGACTACGTATTAAAAAAGGGGAAACAGGGTACTTGTACAATGACAATAAAAGATAAAGATATGGGAAGAAACCCCTCACCCCCCCCCCGAGAGATCCCAGCACAGACAGCCCCCTGAGCTTAGACTACGAAGCCTCTGAGGACGTGCAGAGTGCAGGATCCACCCCCTGGAAGGCCCCCCTCTCTCCTGGGCTCACCTGGGGGCCCTGCCCCTGCCAAGCGCTCTGGCCTCTGAGGGCGTGCAGAGTGCAGCTGGATGGGCTGCAGGCGGCTGGTGGCCCTGGCGGATGAGGAGGGCCATGGGGCCGGGCCTTTCTATGCCCTCGGGGGGGAAGGGGCCACCTTCAAATGGCCCTGCCACTCCCGCCAGCCTCCGCGGGCAGTCAAGGCTGGTGAGCGGTGGCAGTTGCAGTCTAGTTCCCAGCATGCACTGCCAGCTCCCTCAGGCCAACTGTCGATTCCCAGCATGCCCCATGCAGGGGTTTCAGATTAATTTGAAATTTAACCGTTTTTTTCCAGTGTAACTCGTTTTTCCAGTGTATCACTAAATAAATAAATCCCAAGTGGTATTCTCTTAGGTTTCACTTATTAGCTTTATTGATAAATTAGCCTTTATTAGGTTTCATTTGATTTCCCTCACATCCTTCTTCCCAGCATGTTTTGCTGCCCCTTCTTCTCACAAACAAGGATCCTGTTTCCTACAATTGAAATTTACCCGTTTTCCAATGTATAACTAAATAAATAAATCTGAAGGTGTCTTTTGTTAGGTTTCACTTACTAGCTTTATTGATAAATTATCCTTTATTAGGTTTCATTTCCCTCACGTCCTTCTTCCCAGCATGCTTTGCAGCCTATTCTTCTCACAAACAAGGATCCTTTTTCCTATAATTGAATTTTACTCGTTTTTCCAGTGTATCACTAAATAAATAAATAAACAAACAACCCCCAAGATGTCTTCTGTTAGGGTTCACTTACTAGCTTTCTTGATAAATTATCCTTTATTAGTTTCATTTCATTTCCCTCATGTTCTTCTTCCCAGCATGCTTTGCTGCCCCTTCTTCTCACAAACAAGTATCCTGTTTCCTATAATTGAAATTCACTCGTTTTTCAATGTATAACTAAATAAATTAATCCCAAATTGTCTTCTGTTAGGTTTCACTTATTAGCTTTATTGATATATTATCCTTTATTAGTTTCATTTCATTTCCCTCACGTCCTTCTTCCCAGCATGCTTTGCTGCCCCTTCTCACAAACAAGGATCCTGTTTCCTACAATTGAAATTTACCCGTTTTCCAATGTATAACTAAATAAATAAATCTGAAGGTGTCTTTTGTTAGGTTTCACTTATTAGCTTTATTGATAAATTATCCTTTATTAGGTTTCATTTCCCTCATGTCCTTCTTCCCAGCATGCTTTGCTGTCCCTTCTTCTTACAAACAAGGATCCAGTTTCCTATAATTGAAATTTACCCGTTTTCTAATGTATAACTGAATAAATAAATCTGAAGGTGTCTTTTGTTAGGTGTCACTTATTTGCTTTATTGATAAATCATCCTTTATTAGGTTTCATTTCATTTCCCTCATGTCCTTCTTCCCAGCATGCTTTGCTGCCCCTTCTTCTGTTTCCTATCATTTTATTTTTCTCTAGACGTTTTTGGATTCTTCCATTTAGACTTGATGGAGGGGCAAAGTCTGTGAATCCCTGTGAATGATTACAACAACAAGAGATTCAGATTATGTTTATATGTCAAATCATTCATAGGGGTGGAAGGTCCTGGTGAAACATGGCTTCTTTGGGTGCTATTCGCAACCTTTGTTTTGTATTCTCTTTGTGTCAGGTCAGTTCTGTTGGAACATCTAATCCATTGTGTAGTCTCTTGAGAATGGATTTGATGTGATGAACCCCGTTAAACTAGACTTTGAATTTAGACTTTGTGATTTTTTTTTTCGTTTTGGTCATTTTATATTTCTTACTGGAATGTTATTTTGACTTTAAAATGTTTTAAATTTATAGAAAAAACCAATAGCAAGAGATTCAGATGACGTTAGGGTTTAATCAATAAGGTACCAATCAGAACAATGTGAATGGTCAGAAATAACGTCCACACACGAAAATGTTTCCACGGAGTTTTGCACCATTGGTTACTCTCCTCCCCATCTGCCTGGCAGCTCACAAATAGGGCTCATCTTTCGACAGTTCCCATTTCCGTGGTGCAGGGCCAGGTCTCACTGGCTTTCTCTCCATTGGTTCAATAGAAGAATCTGAGCTGGAGGGGAAGAGAAACAGGAGATGGTTACATTTCCTAATCCTCAAAGGGTGCAAAAAATGTAGGGGGGACCCCTGAAAAACAACAGAAAAATAAGACTGAATTTTTAAAATTGCTTTCATATTAGTTTTGAATAATAATAATAATAATAATATTTTTTTATTTGTATACCGCCTTTCTATCTTACGATACTCAAGAATGTTAAGTTTAATCAATAAGGCCGCCAGATTTGGTGGAAAGATTAGCAGAGCAAATATTACCGGTAGCACTGCTCGATCAAAGGAATACTGAGGCTTTTAAGCCAAGCGCACTCAGAGAGCAGACAGTACCTGTATATGGTGTGAAAATCCCTATGAAGATTTGAAGAAAAAGATTTAAGGTTAGAGCAGGCTTGCTCAAACTCGGCCCTCCAGATGTTTTGAGACTACAATTCCCATCATCCCTGACCACTGGTCCTGCTAGCTAGGGGTGATGGGAGTTGTAGTCCCAAAACATCTGGAGTTTGAGGGAGCCTGGGTTAGAGCTCTTTCCATTTGGAATTTTCCAGTTTGGGAGAGAGCAGAAAAACAAAAGGGATGAGGATGACTAGAGATTCACAAAGTTATACACGAAGTGGAAAAAGACACATTTCTCTCTCTGTCATACTTACAGGTTCAGGGTGTTAGTATTAATTTTAAAGGCTCTGAATAATTTGGGTCCAAGATCCATCAAGGAGCAAATCCCTTACACCCCCTGCCTGGTCACAGGTTGTCAGAGGAGTCCCTGTTAGTGGCCCCCATGCCTCAGATCCAACAGGAGCTGTATGTTTCGTATTGTGGGTACAGCTACAGTGGGTAGCTGACATGCCCTCCTAAACGTCTGGTTCCTTTTCTTTATTCCTGCAGGCATTTTAGTTTATATTTTATTTTATAGTTTTAACTGGTGTGTGTGTGTGTTTTGTATTAGAACCATACAGTAAAATCACAGAATTGTACGGTTGGAAGGATCCCCCAAAGGTCATCCAATCCAACCCCCTGCAATGCAGGAATCACATGTAAACAATCCATAACCGATGGCCATCCAAACCTCTGCTTAAAAACCTCCAAGGAAAGAGAGTCCTATCACCTTCCGAGGGAGTCCGTTCCACTATCAAACCACTCTTGCTATCAGGAAGTTTTTCTTAAATGTTTCACGGAGAAGACTGACTGAATTTAAGGGACCCCAAATTAGTAATGCCCATTGATTTAAATCCTACTCTACTATTGTGGTGACAGAAGTCACGAAATTAGAAAACGCCTGCTTCTTGGGAGAAAAGCAATGACAAACCTAGACAGCATCTGAAAAAGCAGAGACATCACCTTGCCGACAAAGGTCCGTATAGTTAAAGCTATGGTTTTCCCAGTAGTGATGTATGGAAGTGAGAGCTGGACCATAAAGAAGGCTGATCGCCGAAGAATTGATGCTTTTGAATTATGGTGCTGGAGGAGACTCTTGAGAGTCCCATGGACTGCAAGAAGATCAAACCTATCCATTCTGAAGGAAATCAGCCCGGAGTGCTCACTGGAAGGACAGATCCTGAAGCTGAGGCTCCAAGACTTTGGCCACCTCATGAGAAGAGAAGACTCCCTGGAAAAGACCCTGATGTTGGGAAAGATGGAGGGCACAAGGAGAAGGGGACGACAGAGGACAAGATGGTTGGACAGTGTTCTCGAAGCTACCAACATGAGTCTGACCAAACTGCGGGAGGCAGTGGAAGACAGGAGTGTCTGGCGTGCTCTGGTCCAGGGGGTCACGAAGAGTCGGACATAACTAAACAACTAAACAACAACAACAACAACAGGCAGGCAGACAGATAGATAGATAAATGATAGATAGATAGATAGATAGATAGATAGATAGATAGATAGATAGATAGATAGATGATAGGCAGTGGAAGACAGGAGTGCCTGGCGTGCTCTGGTCCATGGGGTCACGAAGAGTCGGACACGACTAAACAACTAAACAACAACAACAACAACTCTACTATTGAATGTGGGAAATGTAAAACGTGGTCAAAAACAAACGATTCATGTCTTGCTAGACAGGCACATGATAGTAGCTGAAGTGCGCAGAGTTTTCCACCAAAATACTTCATTAAATTTGATACATCCCAAACTGACTAGAGAGTTTCAATCCATTGACAGCTCAAAATGAAACTAAAGGAGGCATTGTGTTGAAGCTTTGCCAGCTGTCTGTCTACAATTTTACCTTGGCTGCACCAGTCCAGTAGGTGAGTGTTTTCTGCAGGCTCTTAAATCAAATAACAGCCAGTCTTGGCCCAATTTAGCTTCCAAGATTGCTAGATTGAAGTGGGTGTAGACCAAAAGGAACACAGAACCTACCTGGCATCCTGCTGCCCTGGAGCCAACCTTTTCTGAGCTGATACAAGGACAATGGGAGGGAAACTCTCCCGGCGTCCGTCACGGGTACAGTAGTAATTGTTTGCCAGTTTATGGCTGGGGCCGACAGGGAGGCGCGGAGGTGGCTGAGTCCTAAACAACAAGACGTTTAAGAAGGTCAAACAATGGAAGGGGGAAATCTAACAGGTTTAGTTCAAGTTACAGGTAGGTAGCCGTGTTGGTCTGCTGTAGTCAAAACAAAATTAAAAATTAAAAAATTCCAGTAGCACCTTAAAGGTAAAGGGACCCCTGACCATTAGGTCCAGTCGTGTCCGACTCTGGGGTTGCGGGGCTCATCTCGCTTTATTGGCCGAGAGCCGGTGTATAGCTTCCAGGTCATGTGGCCAGCATGACAAAACCGCTTCTGGCGAACCTGAGCAGCGCACGGAAACGCCGTTTACCTTCCCGCCAGAGCGGTTCCTATTTATCTACTTGCACTTTGACGTGCTTTCGAACTGCAAGGTGGGCAGGAGCAAGGACCGAGCAACGGGAGCTCACCCCGTCACGGGGATTCGAACGGCCGACCTTCTGATCAGCAAGCCCTAGGCTCTGTGGTTTAACCCACAGCGCCACCTGTGAGTAGCACCTTAGAGACCAACTAAGTTTGTTTTTGGTATGAGCTTTCGTGTGCATGCATGCACACTTCTTCAGATACACTGAAACAGAAGTCACCAGACCCTTATATATACCACAGCTATCAGCCTATCACCCATTCCCACCACCCTTCTGAGTAATACCCCTCCCCACCCTCTCACTATATATAAGGGTCTGGTGACTTCTGTTTCAGTGTATCTGAAGAAGTGTGCATGCACACGAAAGCTCATACCAAGAACAAACTTAGTTGGTCTCTATTGGAAGGTTTAGTTCAGTTATCTGACAAGTCATTAGCAAACAACAGGATTGATCTCCCATAAATTGAAAGTATCTAAAGAGCTGAGCTCAAATGACATTTTTTTCCATAATATGGCATGATTTTATTTCTTACACAGATATTGAGGCACATAACCACTTAAGCACCATCGGCATATGCAAATGTCTGGCTTGTTTTAAGATGATATAGAGCCTTTATTCACAGTAATAATGGAACTCTCAGGTGGAGGGTGCGAATCCTCCCACCCAGCCTGGAAGCTCACTGGGTGTCTCTCAGGACGGTCACTCACTCTTAGCCTGGCCTACTTCACAGGGGTGCTGCGAGGATAGAATGAGGAAGAAGAGTTTGGATTTGATATCCCGCTTTATCACTACCCGAAGGAGTCTCAAAGCGGCTAACATTCTCCTTTCCCTTCCTCCCACACAACAAACACTCTGTGAGGTGAGTGGGGCTGAGAGACTTCAGAGAAGTGTGACTAGCCCAAGGTCACCCAGCAGCTGCATGTGGAGGAGCGGGGAAGCGAACCCGGTTCACCAGATTACGAGTCTGCCACTCTTAACCACTACACCACACTGACTCTCCTAAGGAGGAAAACTACCTACATGACCTTGAGCTCTTTGGAGGAAAGGTGGGATACAATGTACTAAATAAATATTTTTTATCAATAAATTTACTCAATACTCTAAATTTCTTCTCCATTATTTGATTTATATGCCACCCTTCCACATGAAGGAGCCCCGGACAGCAGTAATAAAACATGTTAGTTTAATAAAACAAACACCATTATCTCAGGGTTTTTGGGAACAGTGCCTTTAAGCCTCAAATGTCTGGGCAAACAGAAATGTTTTAGGATTTCATAGAATCGTAGGGTTGGAGGGGACCTCAAAGGTCATCTCGCCGTCCAACCCCCTGCAATGGAAGAATCTTTTTGCCTGACGTAGGGCTCAAACCCATGACTTTGAGATGAAAAGTCTCCTGCTCCCACACTTGACATCCTCCCCCCTCAATTACCTCTTGGAAATCTCTGTGTAACGAATCTGAAGTTTCGCTTGGAGATCTCGCTGTTAAAAAAAGAGAGAGAAAGACAAAAGAGGGGTAAGGCTCAAGTCAAGTGCGCCACCTGGGGGGCAGGAAGCCTGTGTTTTCTTAAAAGCTAAACTGCAACAAGAACTGGCACGGTATCTGTTGGTCTGTATCAATCTGAAACCAAGTTAATACAGTAGTACCTCAGTTTTCGAACGTGATCCGTTGCGGAAGACCGTTTGACTTCCGAAAAGCGTTCAAAACCGGAAGCAATTACGTCCGGTTATTTGGCGTTCGAAAACCGAAACGTTCGGTTTCTGAGATGCTCAAAAACCAAGGTACCAATGTAATAGCATTTCAATGAGCAGAAATCATATTACTTGCCCAAAAAAATGGAAAGAAGCAGAAGTCCCAGCAAAGGAAGAACGGATACAAAAATTTACGGAATAATAAAAGAATGGAAATGGATTATTGAATATCTACAGATAAATTATAAATAGATAAAAACACTGTCATGATTATTGTAATAACCTGCAGTTTTATAACAGTATATATTTAAAGAAGATAATTAAAGAGCAAATTAAGTTAATTTGGATATGCAGGAGATATTAAAAACAAATTTAGGGAACCGCAGAAAGAGGGGGGAGAAAGTCAAGTTTTGAAATGTCAAAATGATTGTAAAATTAGTGAAATGCATAAAATCAGTGAAATGTATAAACTTGAAAAGAATGAATAAATGAATGAATGAATGAATGAATAAATGCATTTCAATGGGTCTGCTTTAGGTTTCATTGCAAGCAAGGCGATGAATGAAAAGTCACAGGCACAACATGCATCTAAAGCATATTTAGAGTATGTGGCTTTAAATTGCAGTTAAAACAACTAAACTTAGTCCCATTTAAAGCACATGATTCTCCCCTCCTCCCACTCCTGTGAACTGTAGTTTTAAGGTGTTGGGAATTCTAGTTTTGTGGGGGATCCTACTGTTTTGGGGGAGAAGCCATATGCTTTAAATAGAACTAAGTTTGATTAATGGATTGGATTGCCATTTAACTGCCTTAAAAAAAGGGGGGGGTCCTCTCCATTTTAATCCAGGAGCAGGACTACAACCCCCATGATCCCTTGCGCAGAAAGGGGAAGGGGCTAGGCTATCGCATGGGAATACGTGCAGGGGGGGGGGAGAACCTAAATCCACCCGGCAGAATTTCCCGCCACCGTTGCCACGGGGATCCGTTACAGCAGGCATAGGCAAACCCAGCCCTCCAAATGTATTGGGACTACAACTCCCATGATCCCTAGCTAACAGGACCAGTGGTCAGGGATGATGGGAATCGTAGTCCCAAAACATCTGGAGGGCCTAGTTTACCTATGCCTGCGTTAGAGTCTGTCCGCCAGTTCCCAGCCCGGATCGGTTCTTACCCCGGCCGCAAAGTTGCGGATCTTTTGGATGAGGCGGGTGGCCGACGCCATTTTGGCCTGTGTTGTCAAGGGCACAGGAGCCGCGGGACACCTCGGGAAAACGGGGGAAAGGACGTTTCGGAAAGTCTCTTCAGGGCTTCCGTAGTTATGTGGGTTTCATTAGTGTCGCGTGGCACGCCGGGAGGAAGGGAGTCCCGTGCGGCAGGAAGCAGGTCGCGCAGTGCACCCTGGGAGTGGTGAGGGAAACGCTGTGAGGAAGGGTCTGCTGTCTCTCTCTTTCTCCCTCCCTCTCTTCATTAAGTCTAAATGGAAAATTCCAAATATGTCTAGAGAAAAGTACAATTATAGGAAACAGGATACTGTACTTGTTTGAGAGAAGGGATAGCAAAGCATGCTGGGAAGAAGGACGTGAGGGACCGGGTGTGTGTTTGTGGAAATAAATGAAACCTAATAGAGGATAATTTATTAATAAAGTTAAGAAGTGAAACCTAACCAAAGACAAAGTGTGATTTATTTAGTTAGTTCCACATTGAATAGCGAGTAAATTTAAAATTAATCCGAAACCCCTCAGCGCGGTGTATGCTGGGAATCGACTGTTGACCTGACGGTGCTCGCTGTGCATGCTGGGAAGCAGTCCGCCCCTTTGGACTACAACTCCCGCAATCCAGGAGCGCTGACTGCGCCGGCGGAGGCTGACGGGAGTTGAAGTTTTTACGTCACGCACCCCTCCCCGCAGCGGGTAGGCGTGGCCTCTTCCCGCTCCGAGGGTATATAAAGGCCCGGCCCGGGCCACGTGACCCTTTCTGCCTCCTGCCTTCGCCTTCGCCTCCGCCATGGACACGAGCCGCGTGCAGCCCATCAAGCTGGCTAGAGTCACCAAAGTGCTGGGCCGGACAGGCTCGCAGGGGCAGTGCACCCAGGTAAGCCCGGGAGAGAGGTGGTGGGTGTGGGTAGACAAGGCCTCCTCCGCTTCCGGGGGGGGGGATTTGCACTCTGCACGCCCTCAGAGGCTAACCACCCCCTTCCGACTCCTCGTCTCGGTGCCTGAGTCTGGGCCTCTTCAAGGCGAAGGAGGGGGCATCAGACACACACTACCTCGCCATCAATTTTCGTGGGTCTGGGCATCTGGCTGTTAAGAGTTTGGTGGTTCGAGCTCACTCAGCGGGTTGGACTAGATGACCCTCGGGGACCCCTTCCCACTCTACAACTCTTGGGGTATTTCGTAAAAAGTTTCCAGGAACGAAACCTTTGGAAGAGCCTTACTCATTTCGCAAAGTTTGCGTGGAGTGCCCTATCTGGGTGGATGGAGCAGCCAAGTAATTTCGTTGTCCCCGGGGACAATGACAATTATATATATATATATACATACATATATATATATATTATACACTATACACGGTTGCGCAGGGAGAGCGCAAACCCCAAAGCGCTCCCCTGTAAAGTGCAATCGAGAGAAAAGTTTGCAACCCTACTCAAAATGCTAATAATAATAATAATAATACTTTATTATTTCTACCCTGCCATCCAGAAATTGGACTCTTTGGAGGTTCCTTTGCCGAAATCTTTCACCAACGGCTCCTCCGAGAATGCACAGAGGGGGCCACAGAGTGGAGTAATCCCTTTTTGAGACCAGCGACTTCTGTACCAGATGGGAAACTCAAAAGCCAGCCCCCCACAACTGAGAGAAGCAGGAAGAACCCCACGCCCCACCACAAGGGCCTTGTAATAATAATGATGATAATAATAATAACTTATTATTTATACCCCACCCATCTGGCTGGGTTTCCCCAGACACTCTCGGCGGCTTCCAACAGAGTATTAAAAACACGATAAGACATCAAACATTAAAAGCTTCCCTAAACCGATTAATGCCACCTTGACTTTCGTAGAAGCATCTGGGTAGGTTTGTAAACTTCCATGTGACTTATTATTATTATTTATTAAATGTGTGTATACTGCCCATCTGTAGATCTCAGGGCAGTTCACAACATAAAAATAAATAAAAAATCATTTAAAAATGAACAAGCAAACCAATAACACCCCCCTTCAAATTCAAGTCCTTTTTTAAATTTAAAATAAACTTTATTTGGTTTAAAAATTACATTACAAGCAAACCAATAACACCCCCCTTCAAATTCAAGTCTTTTTTTAAATTTAAAATAAACTTTATTTGGTTTAAAAATTACATATTCAACATTTAACAATACAGAAGGAAAAATAAAGACATCACAAACAGTATTAAAAAAAGAAGAGAAAAAAGAAATCCCTTCAAATGCAAGTCATTGTTATGAAAATAGGTTGCCCTCACTTGCAGAATGGTTAGGTTAGTGCCCGCACATACTAAACAGCTCCTAACACCTTGATCCTTGGATGGAGTGCAGTGTATAAATTAAAATAAATAGTGACGATTAAGCGGTATAAAAACGTAATAAGCTTGGCAACACTAGGATCTTTTGCAGGTGACAATTCGCAGGAGGGCTGGGTAGGTCTCTAATGAGGGCGATGTAGTCCTGCAATAGAAAGGAAAATGTATTCTGTGCATGCTCAGGGGAACGCTGCCGTAAATATTTGAATCCTTGCTTCCGAAACAGGTTCAATTTTTGGTTGTCTGTTGTTGCAACCCAGCTCCTCTGCTTGGGTTCCATTTCATCCTGCTAATGCCTCACTGCCTCCTTGTCTCCTTCGTAGGTCCGTGTGGAATTCATGGATGACACCAGCCGTTCGATTATCCGCAACGTGAAAGGCCCAGTCCGGGAAGGGGATGTGCTCACACTGTTGGAGTCCGAACGCGAGGCCCGGCGGTTGCGCTGAGCTGTAGCCAAGTGAGTGTTCTTCTAATTACCCATCCCCTCTCGAGCAGTGCGCAGTTCAGCCTTGCTCAACCCTGACGTCTTTCAGATTATCGTTTAATCTCCTTCCCCATGTGTTTGAAAAAAGCAGCTGAAGGCAATACTGGTGGGAGTGAAAGCAGCAGATACATGTAAAATCCACGGGGAGGACAGGAGGAGAATGTTCCGTTGTGCAAGGAGAAATATATAATCTAATAATAATAATAATATATTATTTCTACCCCGCCTATCTGGCTGGGTTTCCCCAGCCACTCTGAGTGGCTCTCAACAGTACATTAAAAACAGAATAAAACCTCAAACATTAAAAACTTCCCTAAACAGGGCTGCCTTCAGATGTCTTCTAAAAGTCAGGTAGTTGTTTATTCTCTTGATATCTGATGGGAGGGCATTCCACAGGGTGGGCGCCACCACCGAGAAGGCCCTCTGCCTGGTTCCCTGTAACCTCACTTCTCACAGTGAGGGAACCACCAGAAGGCCCTCAGAGCTGGACCTCAGTGTTTGTGTTGATGCTTCTTTGACTACGACCCAATAATTGCTTCCATCGTGAGTTGCACTGGAATTAGACCCACTGAAAGGAGTCTCTGAATAGGAGTAACATTGGATGGAATCCACTACAACACTCATGGCAGAGACCTATTCACCCAGCTGGGAACAGCCCTTGGGAACAAAAATGTCTTCAGTTGTTCTCCAGAGAGTAGACACCTGCCATATCTCAGCAGCAATGCTATTTCATAGAACGGGCCGCCAAATTACAAGCCTTGCTCCGAGTTAATGTAGAGTGGGCCTCAGATCTTTGGAACTTGCAGGAGAAGGATGCTTTTTAAATCCCAACTCCCATACTTCGGTCCATTGAAACCATCACCAATTACAGGTGCTAACATTCTAGTTTCAGTCTGCTTTCCTGGCCAGGATTTTGGCAGATCTCCCCTTTCTATCCACCTAGCCTTAAAGCCTTTTTAAGAATCCTCCTGGGGCATCCTCATGCCTGCAGTTGTCTGATCAATATTTGGTGGTCCATAGGCATTCTGACGTGGGTGATGCTGTGGGTTAAACCACAGAGCCTAGGGCTTGCCGATCAGAAGGTCGGTGGTTCGAATCCCCGTGGCGGGGTGAGCTCCCGTTGCTCGGTCCCTGCTCCTGCCAACCTAGCAGTTCGAAAGCACGTCAAAGTGCAAGTAAATAAATAGGTGCCGCTCCGGCGGGAAGGTAAATGGCGTTTCTGTGCGCTGTTCTGGTTCGCTAGAAGCGGCTTAGTCATGCTGGCCACATGACCTGGAAGCTGTACGCTGGCTCCCTTGGCCAATAATGCGAGTTGAGCGCCGCAACCCCAGAGTCGGACACGACTGGACCTAACGGTCAGGGGTCCCTTTACCTTTACTATTTTTATTTTTATTGTTTTGTTTGACTTTATTTATATTTTATTGTCGATAAATTATTTTATTTTGCAACACACACACAAACACTAAAAAAAGAAAAAAACTAACTTAAAGTACGAAAACAAATACGAAACAAACAATGAACATATAACCATCTTTCAGAAGAAGGGAAAAAATGACTGACCTGACTTTAAATGTTCACCCTAGCCACCAGTTGGGGGAGTCCAGCCCCACTTGCAGGTCCAGATTGTGCAGTCCTGTTCATTCCCCTAAACTTTCTGGTGCTCTGAAATTCAGCTGCCCGTTTATAAAAACCCGTTGTGATCGATAGGGTTGAGCAGGCAACTAAATCCCGGTTTGTTTTGTTTTCTAGGTTGGGTCAAAACTATCCCGTGTGATGTGTTTGTACAAGCCTGGTCGAAGAGTGATGAGCTACCCTCAGCCCTTCCAATAAACTTCCTTTGCCCTCCACCATTTAAACTTGTGTGCAGTGCTTTTAAATTACCAACAGCAAAATATTTCGTTATATTCGAAATAGTTGTATGGCGTTATGGTACGTACGCAGCCCATGCCTGTCCCATTTAAGCCCAGTCCCTATTCCTTATTGCAACTGTATCTGAGGGGCAGGTGGGGCTTGTCCACTGGGAAGGTACCCCATCTAGGAGGAGGAAAACACTGATCCTAAACTTGCTGCCTTGTGGGATACTTTTTCGGGAGAAGAAAAGGCAGTGCATCCTACACTGGAGAGGAGTGAGTCTCAGATGGTTGGATGGCGCCTTGTATGGCTCCTTCCGGCAACTCCTGCATCAGCGCCAAACGTCTTGCTTTGCTTTCCTCTGGAGTGTATCAGCAAGGCTGCGAGGGGGGTCTTGTTGTCTCAGGGCCTCCAGACCATAGCTGCCAACCCTCCCTTTTTGGGGGGCGGGAAACTCCCTTATTCCAATGCCATTTCCCGCTGCAATCCCGGATTGTTGATATCCCTTAAATTCCCCGGATTTCCAAGCAAGCAGCTCCTCTCCCTCCCTGCCGGCCAGGGAGGCTCCTCAGCTGCGTTGCTGGGCTGCCAATAAGGAGTCTGAGACCGACTGGGGGCGGAGCTTGCATGCCTTGTGCAGCCCAGACCCTCACGCCCAACCAGACAGACAGCCTGCCTGCCGTCTACGCGCTCGCTCTTTCGCTCACCCGTTCACGCGCAGCCTCGAGCGCAGGGTGGCGAGGCTACTTGGTGCCATTGCACCGCCCTTGCAGCATCCCTTATTTTCAAATCCAAAAGTCTGGAAAAATCCCTTATTTTAAAATCCGAAAGTTGACAGCTATGCTCCAGACACACTGGCCGGGCTTGTGCCCTGGGGAGGTCACATCAGTGCTGCTCATGCAGTGGTTTGACTTCACCCCCAGAGGCACACTCCATTATCTCAAGGACCCTGCAAGCTTTCTTCAGCCCTATTTTCTTTGCACACCCTGCCCCCCAGCTCTTAGGTCACCTCCACACCGTACATTTAAAGCATGCGGCTTTCCACAAAGAACCCTGAGAACTAGCTCTTTGCAGAGCTACAATTCCCAGCACCCGTAACACACCACAGTTCCCAAAGTTGCTTGTGGGGTGGGACACTCTTGAGTATGGGCTGCATCAATAGGAGTATAGCATCTAGATCAAGGGAAGTAATAGTACCACTGTATTCCGCTCTGGTCAGACCTCACCTGGAATACTGTGTCCAGTTCTGGGCACCACAGTTCAAGAAGGATACTGACAAGCTGGAACGTGTCCAGAGGAGGGCAACCAAAATGGTCCAAGGCCTGGAAACGATGCCTTATGAGGAACGGCTTAGGGAGCTGGGTATGTTTAGCCTGGAGAAGAGAAGGTTGAGGGGTGATATGATAGCCATGTTCAAATATATAAAAGGATGTCATATAGAGGAGGGAGAAAGGTTGTTTTCTGCTGCTCCAGAGAAGCGGACACGGAGCAATGGATTCAAACTACAAGAAAGAAGATTCCACCTAAACATTAGGAAGATCTTCCTGACAGTAAGAGCTGTTCGACAGTGGAGTTTGCTGCCAAGGAGGGTGGTGGAGTCTCCTTCTTTGGAGGTCTTTAAGCAGAGGCTTGACAGCCACCTGTCAGGAATGCTTGGATGGTGTTTCCTGCTTGGCAGGGGGTTGGACTGGATGGCCCTTGGGGTCTCTTCTAACTCTAGGATTCTATTGTGTGGGTGTGCCTGTAGCCTCTGATTTATCCATGCATCTTTCTCTTCTCTGCTGGTTACTGCAGCAACTTGAATCCTCTTCCTTGGCTCCTTGTGTATTATTCGAAGGTCCCAGTTTCAGGACTGGGGCAGACGTGTGTCTGAAGCCACTGTCCAGCTATTCCCAATTGGTGCATATACATGGAGGCATGTCTGCAGCTCTCCAGGCCCCTCTTATCTTTCCAAGGTCATGCTCCATTCCTAACCGCTTTTGCCTGTCTGGAATGTGCCATTGGAAGCCTCTGCCCGCCGAGGGACATGTGGCCTCTGGAAGGTTGCCCATGAGGAAATGCTGTGCTCGGGATGAAAAAGTTTCTCTGCCTCATGTACCGGTAGATGACATGGATATACAGGTGAAACTCGAAAAATCAGAATATCGTGGAAAAGCCCATTTATGTCAGCAACTGTTTTCATTAGCTACTGGAGTTTAATATATGAGATAGACTCATGACATGCAACGCGAGATATGTTAAGCCTTTATTTGTTATAATTGTGATGATTATGGCGTACAGCTGATGAAAACCCCAAAGTTGAAATTGTTAAGTTGGGGTTCTCATCAGCTGTACGCAGGGTGGATTTGATTTAAATCAAATTGATTTAAATAACAATTTAAATCCCTAGTCAGTAAGGCTCAGGGTGGATAAAAATCAATGAATAAAAAAAAATCAGATTTTTTTAAATTTAAATCAGATTTTTTTAAAAAAAAAAATCATTGATTTTTATCCACTCTGAGCCTTACTGACTAGTGATTGAAATCGTGATTGAAATCAAATCCACCCTGGCTGTACGCCATAATCACAATTATAACAAATAAAGGCGTGACATATCTCACTTGGCATGTCATGAGTCTATCTCATATATTGCCGGTAGTTTCACCTTTTAAGTTGAATTACTGAAAGAAATGACCCTTTCCTCGATATTCTAATTTTTTGAGTTTCACCTGTAGATTGGACAGTGGCCTGACTCTGTGCAGACACTACACATCTGAAGCCCATGTCTTTCCCTCCCACACCCAATAATAATATTGGGAACTGTAGTTTGTCCCTATAATTCCCAGCACTCTTACACTACAGTTCACAGGAGTCTTTGGTAGAAACCATCTGCATTTAATAGATTGGGTGTGTGCACAGATTCTCTATAACAGTTTGTGTGTGTGTGTGTGTGTGTGTGTGTGTGTTTTCTTAGACTGATGTCAAGGTACCTGGGGCCTGGGAAGATTCTCCCAAGCTGCTCTGTTATTCAAATGCTGTAAAGTTCTGCTACTGATTCATTTTGCTTCCCCAACGGGGAATGGGGTGGGGATGCATCTCAGCTGTTTAGCTAGGAACTTCATGGAGAGAGGCTGGTGCATTCTTGGTATAAGGTCAGGCTGAATATTTGAAACCGGTGTTGCGGCATGTGTTGTAAGAATATCAAGGTCATATATATATTATATATATTAATTGTTCATAGGTGTGCCAGCCAGAACAGGGCCGCATGTCTGGGGCAGCGCAGGAAGACAGGCCTGTCTCCATTTTGACTCCCAAACTTACAAACTGTTTCTCTACAAGGAAGGAGGGGGTGATTGTCTCCAGAAAATAAAGGGATAATCCTGGCTTCCTGATACCTGAGTGCCAGACAAAAGGGTGTGATTAACTTGGCTGGGAAACAGGGAAATGTAAATATCTCTCTTGTTTTACTTGATGGGTTTTTGGGTGGAGGGCAAGAGGAGGCATGGGGAGGGCCAAGGATGCTCAGATTACTGCTACCAGACCTCCCCTTTCATGATGCAGCTGTGATGTATCTGGGGTGGTGGTCCTGGGTTACACCCCTTTTTGTGATGTATGTATGTTGTATAGGGGGTGGTCTTGAGCGGAAGGGGGGGGGGATTTCAAAAGTCTATATAGGAGCTGGCACACCATTGTTCTGGGTTCCTCCTCCCTCCATTTTGGGAGTGAGGGCCCTGTTGCAACAGATATAATAAAGCTTTGCTTCTCAATTTTCTCTGGTTGGCCTCTGTAATTTACTCCTTCCGATGGAGAACCTGGGAAGGCTCTTGTGTACCCCATAAGGGAATAAGAGCAGATTTCTGTTTATTTCACATGTAAGTTGGGCAATGGTGTTTCTTGGTTGAACAGCTGTAGCTCAGAAGTAAGCATCTGCTTTGCATGCAGAAGGCTTCATCAATTCCTGGCATCTCAGAGTTGGAAGGTGCCCCTGAGGGTCATCCAGTCCAACCCCCTGCAATGGAGGAATCTCAACTAGATCATACATTACACATGACTCTCCAACCTAAACACACCCAGTTCCTTCAACTCGTTCCTCATAAGGCTTGGTTTCCAGACCCTTGGTCATGTTGATGGGGAGGCTATTTTGTGTAATTCCCAGGGTGAAAAGTTTAATAAAAACTTTATTAACAGTAAAAGGGCTTAACTATTCCCGCACTATGCCGTCAAAATTCTACAACGTTCCCCTCTCTTTTTTTTAACCTTGCCTGCTGGAATTTCAAGGGACACGTGCTGTGGGTTAGTGGTTCTTTATTCTGGTGAATAACATTTGAAGACATTTTTTAAAAAGGAGCTTTGCATGCGAAACGATGTGCTGGATCTTTGGAAAAGAAAAACCAGCAGTCTGGAGCATAAAAAGATTAGATCCATCACTTCTGATTCAGAGAACCTCCATCCTTCACAGAGGAAACCGTCTGTTGCTAAAAGCAGAAAGGCATGGTGGATAAGAAAAGTGCCTTCGGGCATTGGAGGTTTCGACCGCTCTAAAAATCCGTTGCTTTTGAGAAACTATAGAAATTGGAGTTCTTGGAGATATACAGCAGTCAAAATTAAAGAATGCAAGAACTCTGGCCAGGCAGTAGATCAGTTTTTGAATCTTCAAACAGTTTTAATATTATGGTATTGCACCAGGTTGGGGAACTGAAGTTGAATCTTCTATTTATTTTGGAAAATAGGTTTTCTGTCTGTCCTCTTTAGGGTCCCCTGCCTCTTGAGATACTGTCACCAGCCTTGGCATGATGGATCCTGAGGTCTGAGCAGCTGTCGTTGACAAATGTTTGAATGCCGGGCGCCATTTTGATTCAAGGTGGGGGACCGAAATCTGACTTTGGCATCACTTCGACTGTTTTTTGTTGCTGTTTTTTGCATAGCTTTGGCCACCTCACAAGCTGGGGATGGCACCCTTTGTCGACATTTGGATGCCAGGCGCCATTTTAAACCAAGGTGGCGGACCAAACCGTGGCTTCGGCGTAACAGGTTCAAACTCAAAAATTACACTAAAAAACACAATATTTTGGGGTTTCTTCACATTCCCGGGCAATGCCAGGTCCCGTATATATCGATTATTTTGCAGGAAGCAACATATAAACCCCCTTCTCACAGAAAACAAAGGCAACAACAGGAAGTATGGGTCGGACTGCCCCCACCACGCAGTCTAAAGTAATGCTGAAACAGGATGGCCACCTCACTGAGGACTAGGATCCCACCCAGGAGATCCCACCCAGATTCCTCCTGGCAGCCATAGCGTCATACAGCTGTGAGTTCTTAACTCCTGCGGCCCCTTCCATGTGGAAAACAAAGGCTGGACGGCCCCAAAGCAAGGCTGTTTTAAAAAAAGTGACAGGAAGGGCAGTGTTTTTCTGGTTTCTTGGTCAGTGAATTATGCCAGAGGTAGAACGTCACTGCTGGGAATCTTCCTGTCCCTGTCCTGTAGAAATATAATCAAACTAGTAAACTAAGCCCGTTACAAAAACGGGCTCTAGAAATTATATGGGGGGAGCGGCGGCCACCCTCCTTTTGCTTTTTAACCCCGCCGCCCTCCTTCCCCTCGAGCTGCGCCGCGTTAACAGGGTTAAGAGTCCTGAATTCCGCGCCCCCCCCGCACCCTTATTGCCTGTGCAAAAATATCCCTGGAGGTGCCAGGGCGAGCCCGGTGCAGGGCACGCCGACGCCGCAGCCTTTGCCCTACTGTGTGCACTTATCTCCCTCCACCGCAAAAAAATAAAATAAAAGGAGGGGGAAGGGAGGTGGGGGAAAGGGCTCCTCGGAGCTCGCTGCCTTTCAGCCACCCACAGGGGCTTTTTTCCTGTCAGGCTTGGAAGCCTGTGGGGGGGGGACCCCCCACCCACCCAACTCCCATTGCGCGCCCCTCCCCCCCAAAAAACCACCACCCAAGCCCAGCTCCGTCCTCCTCTCTTCGGGCGCCGATCCCTGGCTGCAGCCGGGGGAGGAATACCGTGAGAGTTGCAAGCGGCTTACCTCGGTCCGGCTGCGAAGGTAGGGAGAGGGGGGGAAGCGTGCGCGGGGGGTGGGGGCTTGTGTGTGTGTGTGTGTGTGTGTGTGTGTGTGAGAGAGAGAGAGAGAGAGAGAGAGAGAGAGAGAGAGAGAGAGAGAGCAGCCGGGGGAGGAATACCGTGAGAGTTGCAAGCGGCTTCCCTCGGCCCGGCTGCGAAGGTAGGGGGGGAAGCGTGCGCGGGGGGGTGGGGGCTTGTTTTTGTGGGGGGGGGTGGGGGCTTGGGTGTGGGTGTGGGTGTGTGTGTGTGAGAGAGCCAGAGAGAGAGAGAGAGAGAGAGAGAGAGAGAAAGAGAGCAACCAGGAGAGCCTTTAAAAACCCCAAAGGCAGCGGCGGATGGTGGCGGCTGCAGAGGGAGGCTGGTGAGCGGCGGCTGCAGAGGGAGGCTGGTGTGCGAGCCTCCAGCAGAGCTGGTGGTGGGATCGGCGGGAGCCCCCCAGGAGAGCCGGCAGCCGCGGTGGGATCGGCGCCTCAAGCCGGTCGAGGCAAGCGTCGGAGGAAGGGGCGCTGCGCGCCCCTTTCCCCGCGGTTTAGAAGCACACCCGCAGTAAAGGCGGTTGCCGAGGCTGCTGTGGGAGCCTCCAGGCAAGCGTCCGCTTTGGCGAGGCTGCTGTGGGAGCCTCCAGGCAAGCGTCGGCAGGAGCAGCGCTTCGCGCTGCCTCTGCCGCGCTGTAGAAGCAGACCCGCTTTGCCGAGGCTGGTCTGCGAGCCTCCAGGCAAGGGGAATCAGTAAAGGCGGCGTTAAATGGTGGCGGCAGAGCAAAAGGCGCACGACGGCAAGGTAGACAGCAGCGAGCTACTGTCAGCCAAAACGGTCGCGAGCAGAATGGCCGTTAAACCCACGCAGCATTCGAAAGGGCTCGGAGCTGCGGGGGTGGGCAGGAAGAGGCGGCAGCGCAATCGCCTATTGGTCTCCTTTGCTGTCTATTGCTGTCCACGCTCCAATCCCTGCGTCCCCGTGTGACATGCGCAAAACGCACTTCCGTGACACACGGAAAGGCAGGGACACTTGCTCTTTATTATATAGGATCCAATCAATCTGCAGAAAAATAAATAAAAGGGGGGTGGAGAACGCACAGCAGTTACTGAAACATTAATTATTAGTTACTAACTTATTTACTTACATGCCGCCCATCTGACTGGGCTGCAGTCAAAATCACAAGCTTTAAATCAGGGTGGATTTGATTTAAATCAAATTGAGTTAAATCACTAGTCAGTAAGGCTTGATTTAAATCACTAGCCAGTAAGGCTTGGTTTAAATCACTAGCCAGTAAGGCTTGATTTAAATCACTAGCCAGTAAGGCTTGATTTAAATCACTAGTCAGTAAGGCTTGATTTAAATCACTAGCCAGTAAGGCTTGGTTTAAATCACTAGCCAGTAAGGCTTGATTTAAATCACTAGCCAGTAAGGCTTGATTTAAATCACTAGCCAGTAAGGCTTGATTTAAATCACTAGCCAGTAAGGCTTGATTTAAATCACTAGTCAGTAAGGCTTGATTTAAATCACTAGTCAGGAAGACTTGATTAAAATATTTTTTTACAGAAAGACTCATTCTTGCTGGTATAATCTTAATATTTACAACCATATGAAGGTTTCATTTTTGGAATAATACATTTTCAGAGTAGTTTTTACAGTTATATCAAAAATTACTGATTTGGTTATACTACTAGAAATGCATAGACAGATAATTATGAAATTATGGTGAGGTTTAATAAGTCAACTGTTTATATTTGGACAACTTTTCTGCTGTACTTTATTGGAAGGAGAAAAAGAATCATTTCCTTAATAACCATTTAAACAATTCATTTAACTAAAACAATAACATGTTAGCATATGTATCCATTTTTGTTAACTTGATGTGGTTAAACAATTTTTTTTAAAAAAACATACTGAGTTTTAGCACACTTGATAAACTTAAAACAAATCCTTATTTCCTGATGAATAGCCTTTGGACTACAATGTAACTTAAATAGAAGACTATATTTAGAAAGATTTTTCCTCCAAAAGCATTTTATTTTAAAAATCCAATTTAAATCAAAAAAATCTGATTTAAATCAAACAAAATCTGATTTTTTTATAAAAAAAAACCATTGATTTTTATCCACCCTGCTTTAAATTGTAAAACAGAAAATTTAATAAAATTATGAAGTTGGGGGGGGGAGAGAGGGCTGACTCACCAGGTGAGTAGGCTGCTGACTGGGCGAGATGGGTAGATATCAACGCCGCTATGTCACGATGACCAGCCTCTAGAGCGATGGAAACGGCGTCGTTGCCTTCCTACAGACGGGAGGGGAGGCAAAACGCACATAAAACAAGGGCTGGGAGATGCCCTGTTTAGCTACGCAGAAATAGAGAACCACCTACAAGGCAAAATGTGGCAGGTCCGCTCTCCGTGCAACTGCCACATGAGTTGGCCGCCTCAGAGATAGGAAGCGGCAGAACCTCATTGCTTCAGGTTTAGGGGTTGCCCGGCTCCACCAGGAATCCCCAGCCCCTGAACTGGGCCAGCTGGTTGTGATGGGAACAACCCTTTAAGAAATTGGCGCCTGAGTTTTCCACTTCCCTCCTTGTCCCTTTCCCCTTGCGTGCTGTGTGTGGGTTTTTTTCTGAGGCACTGCGTCATTTTTTATTTGTGGCATGTAAGCCTCTTGGATGTTGAGCTTCAGGCCATATTTTGCACTCTCCTCTTTCACCCTCATTAAAAGGTTCTTTAATTCCTCCTCACTTTCTGCCATCAAGGTTGTGTCATCAGCATATCACCTCCTGGCAAATAGTAGGGGAAGAAGTGGAGGCAGTGAGAGATTTTACTCCCTTGGGTTCCATGATCACTGCAGATGGTGACAGCAGTCACGAAATTAGAAGACGCCTGCTTCTTGGGAGAAAAGCAATGACAAACCTAGACAGCATCTGAAAAAGCAGAGACATCACCTTGCCGACAAAGGTCCGAATAGTTAAAGCTCTGGTTTTCCCAGTAGTGATGTATGGAAGTGAGAGCTGGACCATAAAGAAGGCTGCTCGCCGAAGAATTTATGCTTTTGAATTCTGGTGCAGGAGGAGACTCTGGAGAGTCCCATGGACTGCAAGAAGATCAAACCGATCCATTCTGAAGGAAATCAGCCCTGAGTGCTCACTGGAAGGACAGATCCTGAAGCTGAGGCTCCAAGACTTTGGCCACCTCATGAGAAGAGAAGACTCCCTAGAAAAGACCCTGATGTTGAGAAAGGTTGAGGGCACAAGGAGAAGGGGACGACAGAGGACGAGATGGCTGGACAGTGTTCTCGAGATACTAACATGAGTCTGACCAAACTGCGGGAGGCAGTGGAAGACAGGAGTGCCTGGCGTGCTCTGGTCCATGGGGTCACAAAGAGTCGGACACAACTAAATGACTAAACAACAACAACAACAACTCTACTATTGAATGTGGGAAATGTAAAACGTGGTCAAAAACCAACGATTCATGTCTTGCTAGACAGGCACATGATGGCAATGTGCATGATCTGGCAGCACCTTTTCGGGGGAGGAGCAGTTAGTGGCTGGGAGCCAGGGAGGGCCAGGTGTCCAGGGAGTTGCTGAGAGACCTGGCACCACCCAGCAGACTCGCTCGGAGGGGGAGGCGTCAGTTCCAGCGCCTATCTCACGTAGGAGGAGAAGGCGGCAATTCAGGATGCCGAGGCTTTGGTGTTGGCGCCAAAACAGAAGGGAGGCACTTCCGGATTCTGCTAGTGACTGAGCAGACATGATAAACTGAACTCTGCACTGTAAATAGCTTTGCACAAAATAAAGAGACTTAAAGACAAGATGGCTTGGTCTTACTTTTGAACAACCGATAAGAGAATCTGACAATATATATCGAAAGGGACAATGAGGACTAGGAGCTTGAAGCGGGGGGAACCCAAAGCTCCCCGGGCAGAGCAACCCAACTGCTTACGTTATCCACGATGGAAGCGTCGCAATCCGGCTGAGTCAGCAGCAGCCTCACGGTGCCTGCCCGCCCGTGTTCGCAGGCGCACATGAGTGCCGTGGACCCCTCTTCATCCTGAAGGTTGATGTCCGCCCCGCAAGACAGCAGGGCCTCCACCATCTCCTGCCTTCCGTGGCTGACGGCAAGCATCAGGGCTGTCTGGCCGGCCTGGAGCGACACAGACAAAAAGGTTGAAAAGCACTTTCTTATCATTCTCAAACTTTCCGTTTCATTAGCTCAAACGCAGGATTTTCCCGATGAGCAGCACAGGGTTGTCTAGGGCAGTGTTTCTCAACCCTGTGCCTCCAGATGTTTTTGGCCTACAACTCCCATCATCCCTGACCACTGGTCTTGCTAGCGAGGGATGATGGGAGTTGTAGGCCAAAAACATCTGGAGGCACAGGGTTGAGAAACACTGGTCTAGGGAGATTCCTCCTATCTTGTTTAATTTTATTCTCAACCCCAAAAGCACTTTCTTATTCTAGTAATATTTACTTACAGTATAAATATTGCCAGTGACCTTTTGGCCTTTTTCCTTTCATTTGCCTATCTTTTTCTTTTCGTTTTTAATTTTTGTTTTGACTAAGTAATAATCATAAATAAACTGTTAACAGATGCTAAAGAAAGGGGCAGATTCTCTCTGTCAAAGAAAGGGGCAGATTCACTCTGCCAGATTTGAAACTATATTATGAAGTGTCCTGTCTCTGCTGGCTACGGGAATGGATAATATTAAAAAAAACACAGATGTATTAGATTTGGAAGGGCTTGATTATAGATTTGGTTGGCATGCATATTTATGGTATGGGAAAACGAAGGCACACAAGGGATTCCTGAACCACATATGATTTAAGGCAGGCATAAGCATAAACTCGGCCCTCCAGATGTTTTGGGACTACAATTCTCATCATCCTTAGCTAACAGGACCAGTGGTCAGGGATGATGGGAGTAGTAGTCCCAAAACGTCTAGAAGGCCGAGTTTGGGGGTGCCTGATTTAAGGTAAAAAAGGAGATAAAATGGAATAGAAAAATGTAATTAGATGCAATAGAAATTGGGTGTGTCTGTGTGGAAAACGGGGGTGGGGGGTGGGAGTCCGGGGATCTAAGTAATCCCAGAAGTGTAGAAATTGAAAATGGTTTGAAGGTATAAGGATATTGTTTTAAAATGAAAAATAAGATATTTACAAAAATAAAAGCTTCCGAAACAGGGCTGCCTTCAGATGTATACAAAAGGACATCTAATTGCTGAACTCTTTGACAATTGGACTAGAGGTCTGATGAATACATTTTTTGTTCCATCAGGCTTTTTTCCAGACGGATGGGTGAACCCTGACTGCTGTTCCTGCTTGCTAGCGATGATGGGGTATTTCAAAACAAAATTTCCACCTGAAGCTGCCTTATGGCGCCTGAGAAATCCATTAATTAAATGCTACTGCCTTTGGTTGTTGCTTTTTAACCGTGCTATTTTCAGGGTACCACTGCCTTGAGATGATGATAATAATACAATGCAATAATGATGATCATTGATCATGTGCAGTATTCCAGTGCACCTCTGACCATGCGCCGACTGCCTAGGCTTCTCAATTCCCTGTTGACCAATAGCAGGGGGGCTGGTTGCTGCTCCCCACTCCCCTCCCCGAGAAACCCCATACATACCTGGCTAGCTTTGGCATTGACATTCCCCAGGCCGAAGAGTCTCCGGACAACAGCCATTTCCTGTTCCTGCTCTACAGTTGCTAGTGCAGTTAACATCAGAGCTGTGTAGCCAGCTTTGTTCTGGTAGTTAACATTACAGATCCCTGGGGAGACGAGGAGGAAAAATGCAATAAACTGGCGCACGTACTCTACTCAAGGCTGTCTAAGTCATGGGTAAAGGTAAAGGGACCCCTGACCATTAGGTCCAGTCATGTCCGACTCTGGGGTTGCAGCGCTCATCTCGCTTTAGTGGCCGAGGGAGCCGCCGTACAGCTTCCGGGTCATGTGGCCAGCATGACTAAGCCGCTTCTGGCGAACCAGAGCAGCGCACAGAAACACCGTTTTACCTTCCCGCCGGACCGGTTCCTATTTATCTACTTGCACTTTGACGTGCTTTCGAACTGCTAGGTTGGCAGGAGCTGGGACCAAGCAACGGGAGCTCACCCCGTCGTGGGGATTCGAACTGCCGACCTTCTGATCGGCAAGCCCTAGGCCAGGGGTAGGTAACTTAAGGCCCGTGGGCCGGATGAGACCCAACCGCCTTCTCAATCTGGCCCATGGATGATCCGGGAATCAGCGTGTTTTTACATGAGTGGAATGTGTCCTTTTATTTAAAATGCATCTCTGGGTTATTTGTGGGGCATAGGAAATCGTTCATTTATTTCACGGCTGGTGAAAATCTTGGAATATGCAGAGATGGCAAAATTGATGGCACGGATAAAGAGATACAAATTCAGAATCTTCTAAAGAAGGCTGGAAACCCTTTCTAGTGTATATAAAAAGTTATTTCCTATAAATGCGAAGACCCTAGTGGGGTTTGAAGTGTAAGCAAGCGGCAGAATAAATTAAGAAACACATTAGAGAGGATGGAATTAGATAAGATGGAGCGATTGCATGTAATTTGAATTTTGAACATTGATGCTGGGCATAGCTGTCAACTTTCGGATTTGAAAATAAGGGATTTTTCAAAACTTTCAGTTTTGAAAATAAGGGATGCCGCGAGGGCGGTGCAATGGCACCAAGTAGCCTCGCCACCCTGCGCTCCAGAGGCTGCGCGCGAACGGGAGAGCGAAAGAGCGAGCGCGTAGACGGCAGGCAGGCTGTCTGTCTGGTTGGGCGTGAGGGTCTGGCTGCACAAGGCATGCAAGCTCCGCCCCCAGTCGGTCTCAGGCTCCTGATTGGCAGCCGAGCAACGCAGCTGAGGAGCCTCCCTGGCCGGCAGGGAGGGAGAGGAGCTGCTTCCTTTGAAATCCGTGGAATTTAAGGGATATCAACAATCTGGGATAGCAGCGGGAAACGGCATAAGGGAGTTTTCCGCCAAAAAAAGGGAGGGTTGACAGCTATGATGCTGGGTGAATGGGAAGTCACACTAGTTTTGTTGAATAACAAATGCAACTTTTTTATAGGGAAACGATACACACACACACACACACACACACACACACACACACACACGTGTAAATTAGACAAATTCTCCTTTAAACGCAAACAGAACAGGATTTCTCCTCCATTCCTGGCCGCAGGAGGTGCTAACAGAGACAAGCTGGCGACCCCTGACCTTAGGGCCACTCACCTGTGTCCAGCAAAAGCTGGACGATGTCAAAGTTGGAATGAGAAACGCTGTAGTGAAGAGCAGTATTGCCATTGCCGTCGGAGAGGTTGACGACGTGCGTCAGCAGCGCTGGCGAGATTTCGGCAAACGCCATCAGGTGCTCGGCCACCTCTCCGGCCAGAGAGGCCTTTTGGCTGGACAGGCGGAACCATTCCTGGACGATGAGGCTGGTGCTGGAAAGCTGGAAGCCAAAACAGAGGAGCGGTTTTGATCCCTTTCCCCCCCAAAAATCCTCCCTGCAACCAGGGCCGGCGCGTCCATTTAGGTGAACTAGGCAGCTGCCTAGAGCGCCAAAATGGAGGGGGCGCTGGCCAGCCTGCCCCCGCCGCCCGCCGCCGCCCCAACCAGTGGCGGAGCAAGCAGCTTGGGGCGAAAACCGCGGCGGCGGTGTCGACAAAATGGAGGGGGCGCTGGCCAGCCTGCCCCTCGCCCCCCGCCGCTGCCCGGTGCCGCCCCAACCAGCGGCGAAAACTGTGGCGGCGCGGGGCGCCTGGGGGGCAGGGGGTGGGGCACCGTACGTCATGCGCAATGACGTCACATGGCCCGCCCACTCGCCTAGGGTGCCAAAATTCCCAGCACCGGTCCTGCCTGCAACCCTGCGAGGTAGGCTAGGCCCAGCAAGACTTGCAATCGAGCAGGGATCTGGACTTGCAGTCGAGCAGGGATCTTGGCTGGACAATTATGTCGGTTTCTGGGAGTGCGCACTGCTCTTAAGTGGCCCTGATCCTTTGAAAAATACAAGTGGAAAAGGCCCTCCCTTCCAATAATAGTATTATTATTATTCTTATTATTATTATTCTTATTACCCCGCCCATCTGGCTGGGTTCCCCCAGCCACATAACCCTTTGGAGCAGGTTTTAGGGGTTCATTTTTGGGGGAAGGGGGTGCTTTGAAGAAGAAGAAGAGTTTGGATTTGATATCCCGCTTTATCACTCCCCGAAGGAGTCTCAAAGCGGCTAAATCTCCTTTCCCTTCCTCCCCCACAACAAACACTCTGTGAGGTGAGTGGGGCTGAGAGACATCAGAGAAGTGGGACTAGCCCAAGTAACTTCTATATTACGGGGATGCGGGTGGCGCTGTGGGTTAAACCACAGAGCCTAGGGCTTGCCGATCAGAAGTTCGGCGGTTCGAATCCCTGTGATGGGGTGAGCTCCTGTTGCTCGGTCCCTGCTCCTGCCAACCTACCGCTCTGGCGGGAAGGTAAACGGCGTTTCCGTGCGCTGCTCTGGTTCGTCAGAAGCGGCTTAGTCATGCTGACCACATGACCCGGAAGCTGTACGCCAGCTCCCTCGGCCAATAAAGCGTGATGAGCGCCGCAACCCCAGAGTCGGACACAACTGGACCTAATGGTCAGGGGTCCCTTTACCTTTACTTTTAAGGAGTCTCCAAGCGGTTCACATTCTCCTTTCCCTTCCTCCCCCACAACAAACACTCTGTTTCGTGAGTGGGGCTGAGACACTTCAAAGAAGTGTGACTAGCCCAAGGTCACCCAGCAGCTGCATGTGGAGGAGAGGGAATCGAACCCGGTTCACCAGATTACGAGTCCACCGCTCTTAACCACTACACCACGCTGGCTCTCTTTGATGCAGAGGAAAGACAGATCTGGTCCTCATTCCACAGTCAGCTGACAGGCACTAATGGATATAACCTAGGATTTAATTGTTGTTGTATGAAACTAATTAAAACAACAATAAACAAATCATTCCACCTTTCCTCTAAGGGGCAAAAGGTGACATACCTAAGCTTGTCTGCTCTCCATTTTATCCTCACAAGGACCGTGTGAGGTAGGTGGAAAGATGCGGCAAATGGCACCCAAGGGGTTACGCAGTGAGCTTAATGGCTGAGTGAGATTTCGAACTCGGCTCCTAGCCCCAGCACTCTGACCACCACACCACACTAGCTTATGGAAGCCTTACGAAGCTCCGTACACCACTTTCGGACGGCGATTGTGTTATTTAATGCAAATAATAATAATAAAAATAATAATATGTTAATATCGATGCTCCCTCTGAGTGGTCAATCTGCCCCAACTCACCACCTCTTTGCTCTTCGGGGCGGCGCCATCTCTGGCCAGGTGGCTCCTCACCAGGAGACAAGCGTCCCTCAGCCGGGGACTCAGCTCAAACCTGTCAAAGGAAACAGCTTTTGAGCTTTCATCGAGTTGGAAGGGACCTCCAGGGGTCATCCAGCCCAACCCTCTGCAATGCATGAATCTCAGCTGAAGCATCCCTGACAGGTGGCCATCCATCATCTGCTTGAAAACCTCCAAGGAAGGAGAGCCCACCACCTTCCAAGGGAATCTTCTCGCGTATGTTTACTTACACCTTATCTCAGACGGTCCGGGAATTACCGTGTTTTTACATGAGTAGAATGTGTCCTTTTATTTAAAACTAGCTGACCCGGCCACGCCTTGCTGTGGCTGATTTGGTGAAATGCAAAAGTAAGATACAGTATGAAAGAGAAAGCGTATGTTTACTTACACCTTATCTCGTTGAAGTTCAGTCTATGTGTTCTCTGTTTGCCCCTCCCGTTTCTGTCTTCGTTTCTACAACTGTTAATTACTATTATTTTAGTCTATGAGGTTATTTGTCCCAGTAGTGTTTGTGGGCGGTCTGTCTGTCGATTGGATGGTGGTAGTGACATCGGGAAAGGAGGAGGAGGGGTCATGTGTGGGTAGAGGGGCCGAGAGCAGAGCCTCCCCAGGAGATCTCAGAGCCCGGGGCAGGTTCGCCTGAAGGAATAAGATCTTTCCAATAGCCTTGGTGCATAGCCAGCACTTTTAATTAATGGATGGCGGCTAACAAATTGAGGTTGAATCCTGACAAGACAGAAGTACTGTTTTTGGGGGACAGGGGGCGGGTGGGGGGGATTCCCTGGTCCTGAATGGGGTCACTGTGCCCCTGAAGGACCAGGTGCGCAGCCTGGGAGTCATTTTGGACTCCCAGCTGTCCATGGAGGCGCAGGTTAATTCTGTGTCCAGGGCGGCTGTCTACCAGCTCCATCTGGTATGCAGGCTGAGACCCTCCCTGCCCACAGACTGTTTCGCCAGAGTGGTGCATGCTCTAGTTATCTCCCGCTTGGACTACTGCAATGCGCTCTACGTGGGGCTACCTTTGAAGGTGACCCGGAAACTACAACTAATCCAGAATGCGGCAGCTAGACTGGTGACTGGGAGTGGCCGCCGAGACCACATAACACCGGTCTTGAAAGACCTATATTGGCTCCCAGTACGTTTCCGAGCACAATTCAAAGTGTTGGTGCTGACCCTTAAAGCCCTAAACGGCCTCGGTCCTGTATACCTGAAGGAGCGTCTCCACCCCCACCGTTCTGCCCGGACACTGAGGTCCAGCGCCGAGGGCCTTCTGGCGGTTCCCTCACTGCGAGAAGCAAAGCTACAGGGAACCAGGAAGAGGGCCTTCTCGGTGGTGGCGCCCGCCCTGTGGAACGCCCTCCCATCAGAGGTCAAAGGGATCAACAACTACATAACATTTAGGAAATACCTGAAGGCAGCCCTGTTTAGGGAAGTTTTTAACCTGTGATATTTTAATGTATTTTAATGTTTGCGGGAAGCCGCCCAGAGTGGCTGGGGAGACTCAGCCAGATGGGCGGGGTACAAATAATAAATTATTATTATTATTATTATTATTATTATTATTATTAATTTATTTATTTGAGTCCCCGATCAGTAGCAAGTGGAGCTGTTGTATCCTGGATTCTAGGACTTACTTCTCCTTCACTTCCGGGGGAGCTTCTCCCGAGCTGTTTGCATCTTTGGCTTCCTCCAGACCGTGGCTCAACGTCGCCTCCTCCTGGGCTGCCCCCGAAACGGGAGTCTCTGAATCGCTGCTGCTGCTGTCCACGTGGGAAGGCAAGTCGTCGTCGTCGGTGGTGCTGGGAGTGTCACTGCCGAAGCCAAGCGGGGAGCCCTTCCCAGGAGACCTCTCCTCCTCTTCCTCCTCGTCCTCACTCGAGGTGCTCTCGTACCTGCCAGGACAGATTGTGGTGGGTTAAAACGGGGGTCTTGAGGGATGCAAATTGTAGGCAACACACAGCCAGGTACTCCTCAGAGGGCAGGAAATCTGCTCAAAAGGTATCTAGGCATAGCTGTCAACTTTCGGGTTTGAAAATAAGGGATTCTTTCAAACTTTCGGATTTGAAAATAAGGGGTGCCGCCAGGGCGGTGCAATGGCACCAAGTAGCCTCGCCACCCTGCGCTCCAGAGGCTGTGTGCGAACAGGTGAGTGAAAGAGCAAGCGCATAGACGGCAGGCAGGCTGTCTGTCTGGTTGGGCGTGAGGGTCTGGCTGCACAAGGCATGCAAGCTCCGCCCCCAGTCGGTCTCAGACTCCTTATTGGCAGCCGAGCAACGCAGCTGAGGAGCCTCCCTGGCCGGCAGGGAGGGAGAGGAGCTGCTTCCTTGAAAATCCGGGGAATTGAAGGGATATCAACAATCCGGGATAGCAGCGGGAAACGGCATTGGAATAAGGGAGTTTCCCGCAAGAAAAGGGGAGGGTTGACAGCTATGGTAGGGCTACAGATTCCCCACCTCTGCTATAATCCCACAGCTTCCTCTCCGGGCTCCAAATAGTTGAAACCTCAGCATTGAAAGACGCCTGGGTCTCCTCTGCCATCCCGACCCCCCTGAACCCGAAAGAGTGGAAGCAAAAAGGACCCGTACTCGCCATTCAGAAAGCCCACAAACTGGAGGCTCTTCTTCCCACTACCTGCCTCCGTCTTGGCAGGGCTGCCTCCTCGCTTCTTCATGATGGATTTGAGGGCTCCTGGGGGGGGGGGAGCAGAAGAAGGAACGTTCTTTAGGCACTGGCAGAAGCTCTGCCATTTTGAACAGCTGGCGGGGGGGGGCTGTACCTATCCAGACCCAATGGCTACAGGGTGAAATCTAGCCATGGGCCAGAGGCGTAGGAAGGTCAGGTGGTACCCGGTGCAGAAAATTCCTTGTCACCCCCCCACATTGATTTTTTTTTTTTGCCTGCAAAAATGGTTTTACGTTATTTCATGTTTTCTTACAAAGGAATAATAATAAATAAAAATAAACTAGTATTTTTATCCCGCCCTCCCCGGCCGAAGTCGGGCTCAGGGCGGCTAACGTCAGATACATAACATTGCTATAAAGTCAAACAATAATTAAATGACCTCCTAAAAACATGTCAAAAGCAAATTAAAGTCTAATTAGATGGCTTTCTGCAGTGTTAGGGTTGGGAACAGTAAGTGCTCCACTGAATTGAAATTTCAGCCTTCACGACATAGGAAAACGGCCAAGTGAACAGCTATTTTCGTGGAGGAGGGTCAAGATATTAACTGATATGCATGAAATTTCATATATAGCTATATAATCCATAGTGTAGTAAGATAAGACCTTTGGAGAAGGCATTAAAAAAAAGGTTTTTTATGACCCACCCTAGTAGGGCAGTAATTGTTCCTTGATAATTTGTCACCCCCTCCATGATGGAACCTGGGGCGGCCCCCCTGCCCCCCACTTCCTACGCCTCTGGCCATGGGACCAGTGGGAGAACCTTGAGGGTACTTCCTAGGGCCAGCCGCAGTTATTGTATGGCTCAGGTCTTCCTGGTAAAATACCTGCCCATGAGGCTATACTCAAGGCTCCCTCAACAACCACACCCCTCTTCCCTCTAGCTCAGGGGTCAGCAAACTTTTTCAGCAGGGGGCCGGTCCACTGTCCCTCAGACCTTGTGAGGGGCCGGACTATATTTTTTGGGGGGAGAAAAATGAACGAATTCCTATGCCCCACAAATAACCCAGAGATGCATTTTAAATAAAAGGACACATTCTACTCATGTAAAAACATGCTGATTCCCGGACCGTCCGTGGGCCGGATTTAGAAGGCGATTGTGCCGGATTCGGCCCCTGGACCTTAGTTTGCCTACCCATGCTCTAGCTGTTCTTCCCAGGCAGGGACAAAATGCACTAGAATTAAATGAACCGCGCTGAAGCACATTGAAGTGCATGAGTGGTGCGGAATGCATGCTTTACTGAAAAACACAGGGAAGCCACCCCCCCCAAAATCTCCAGATCTCCAGCTGTGGTCTCCCAGTGTGGAGGGAAGCACACTTTGCGCATACTCAGAGGCCCGAAATAAATAAATAAAACCCAGCCCAAACTCCAGGTATGCCTGGATGCAAAAGCACTGGAAATTGGAACATTAATGTATTTTTATATCTGTTGGAGGCCGCCCAGAGTGGCTGGGGGGACCCAGCCAGATGGGTGGGGTACAAATAATAAATTATTATTATATTATATTATTATTATTCAGATTTTGGGCAGGTTGCAAATTGACTCGGGCTTTGAGCCATGTTTAACCGAAGGAGACTCACCAGCACCTGTGGGATTTTTCCCGGACTCCCTTTGCACACAAACATCCTCCTGGTCCCTCGTCGTGGACTGAGGGAGCAAGTCCTGATCCATACCCAAACTCTCTGTTTGCAGGGATGCTTCAGAAACTCTGCATTCCTCGTGGCCCGGCAGCTTTCCGGGTTTCACATCTTCCGGTACAGACGCGTCTGCCGCCGTGCCTCGGTCCGGCTCTGCCGGAGCGGATCTGCCGCCCTCCCTCGGGGCTTTGCTTTCCGCCTCCGGAACAATCTGGGCAGCTTTACCCCCACATTGCGCAGGGGCAAGATCTGGAGATTGCGGGTTGCAGCCAACTCCGACGCTGGTCACTTGCGGGCAGCAGTGGATGGCCTTGTCTGCCATTTCTACGTGGCTGCCCACGGCTTGGCACCGCGTGGCTGGAGCAGCTTCTGTGCTCGCCTCCACGGTCAGCGGCCGGACCATCGTCTCCTTGCTGGTCAAACTCTTTGGCAACCTTGAGCAAACTTCCACCCTCAGCTCCTCGAGCTCATCACTGGCCTCCTGCAGGTGTCTCTCCAACATGGAGATGACCTCTCGTTGATGCTGGACAGTCTGCTGAAGGAGCTGGATTTCCTTCTCGGCCTCCGACGAAACCCCGAGTAAGGACTCCATGACCCACACCTCCGCGTCCTTGGTGTCCACTTCTCGGCCAGCGGCCACCTCTCGGCTCTGCTTATGGGACCTGTAGTAGAAGACCGCCTCGTTCATGTCCACCTCCTCCCCTACGCCAACAGATCGGCACGTGGGCTCTCCGGTTTTGGAAGGGAGAGCCACTCCTCTGCTCGTCTTCCTGGCTCTTTCCGAACCGGACAGTTTCTCCGTCAGTCTCTTCAACTCGTTGATTTTACTTGCCCTCGCTTTCGAAGGTTCGCCGTCGTTTTCGACCTCAGCACTGACCCGAGAGCTTTCCTTGCCTGCGTCGGGAGCCCCTTCGTTTGGAGACTTGGGGGGGAAGTTGAAGACACACGTCTCTCCTCCGTCCATCTCCAGCTTCTCCCACAGCCCGGCCAGCAGCTGCTCCTTCTCCACCTTCAACCTGCAAACCTCCTTTTCTAGAACGGGGATGGTCTTCACTTGCTCCTCCAGCTCCTTCAGCTGCTTGAGGGCTGTTGCCATCTGCTCACGGACGTGTTGGAGGTGGGCAGGGCCGACGGCTGTGGCCGGAGTGCTCCTTCCTGAATTGGAGGGGCTTAACTTGACGGAGCCTGCAAGGCTTTCCCCCGCCAGAGAGTGATCTTGAGGAGACACAACCCTAGGAGGGCTACATGTCACCCTGATGGTGGCGGAGGGTCCCCGTGCCAGCAGACACAGCTGCTCTTCTTCCAACCGCTTGCTCGTCTCCTGCAAGGTTTCTTCCACACGCGTGTTCCTCGCCAGCGATTTGGGAGGAGGAAGGAGATGGATAATGGGAGATGGAGATGCGGGGAGCGATGCCTGTTTGCTCACGGGCTCCTTGATGTCGGAGGAACTAGCCCACAGCCTGTGGCGTGGGGAGAAGGCTGGTTTCCGATCCGCGCTGGTGGTCGGCGAAAGAGACTCCGTGGAGGTCCACCCGCTGGTTCGGCCCCGGGAAGAGTTCGGGGCCTGCTTGGCCCCCTTAGACTTGCGCTGCGGCAGAAGCTTCCGGAAGCTTTGGCCTTTCTCGATATCGTCGACGTACTTGAGGAAGTCGAGATCCAGCAGGAAGCCGTAGGGGGTCTCCAGCGAGTAGGACGCCTTGTCTCCATCCTCCTCCTCCTCCTCCTGGTCGCGGTACAAGAAAGGTCCCCCAAGATCTGAAATCAAGCATGGACACAAACATGTATCAAAAGTTCTAGTTACAGGTAGGTAGCCGTGTTGGTCTGCCAAAGTCGAAACAAAATAATTTTTCCCCTTCTAGTAGCACCTTAGAGACCAACTAAGTTTGTTATTGGTATGAGCTTTCGTGTGCATGCACACTTCTTCAAATACACTGAAACAGACTGTTAATGACTGCAATAAACCCAGATGCCAACTTTGCTGCCACATACACCCGGACAACACCATTACTGGCCCCAACAACATCCAACATACCATCTCAGGACTATTTAATTGCTCATCGTCTAACATTGTGTATGCCATCAAATGCCAACAGTGTCCTTCAGTTCTCTATATTGGACAAACAGGCCAAACCCTACGCCAAAGGATAAATGGACACAAATCTGACATCAGGAATCACAAGACAGAGAAACCAGTAGGAGAGCACTTCAATCTCCCAGGACATTCTATACAAGATCTCAAAGTAGCTGTCTTATTGCAAAGGAATTTCAGAAATAGACTGGAAAGAGAAGTTGCTGAATTGCAACTGATTACCAAACTTAAAACCTTGGAGAGACCTGGTTTGAATAGAGACATTGGATTCTTATCTCATTATACATGACAAAGCTTTTTTTAGCCATCTCACCCCTTGCTTTTTCCTGCAAGACCAATTGCAGTCATCAACAGTCATCAACAGGTTTACCTCTCCTATCAGCCAATCACCCATTCCCACCACCCTTCTGAGTAATACCCCTCCCCACCCTCTCACTAGGGTCTGGTGACTTCTGTTTCAGTGTATCTGAAGAAGTGTGCATGCACACGAAAGCTCATACCAAGAACTGTCCATCTTGGGTGGCCCTGCACGGCATAGCTCATAGCTTCTCTGAGTTATTCAAGCCCCTTCGCCACGACAAGGCAGTGATCCATGAAGGAGAAGAACAAACTTAGTTGGTCTCTAAGGTGCTACTGGAAGGATTTTTTTTATTCTGTGAGGTGAGTGGGGCTGAGAGACTTCAAAGAAGTGTGACTAGCCCAAGGTCACCCAGCAGCTGCATGTGGAGGAGCGGGGAAGCGAACCCGGTTCCCCAGATTATGAGTCTACCGCTCTTAATCACTACACCACACTGGTGTATTGTACACGCTGGAGTGAACCGGCCCAGGCGAGGTAAACCTTGCCGACCCCTGGGCTAGATGATCCTCAGGGCCCCTTCCAACTCCGTGGTTTTGTGAGATTGAGATTCTAATCATGCTTTATGTGCAAAAGACCCCAGGGCCCATCATCAGGAAACCTAGGGAAAGGTCTGTTCCAAACCCCCACAGAGATGCCGTCACTCTAGAATCTAGATGATATACTGAGCTAGATGGATTAATGGTATGATTTGGCAGAAGGCAGCTAGCGCCCTATGGGATATGTCCCACTAAATTCTACTCAAGAGTAGACCCATTGTAGTTAAAGGCCACGGCGAACTTAGAACCATTTGTTTCGGAGGATCTACTCTGGGAACGCCTAGCATGGCATGCGACCCAAGGTCCTTATCGCAAGCAGAGTGAAATAAACTGCAAATTTCTCATTACCTGGGAGATTTTGATTCAGGTGTGCGGGCTGGGCCATTTTCTTCTGCTGGATCCTCCCGAAGTTTCTGACAAGGCAATGTGAACCTAGAAGAGGCGGGGAGGAGTAACACTTGGGAGTTAAGATTCATATATTATTTTTCTGTACACATCTGTGCAGCAGCTGTATAAGATGCACCACTAAATGCTGTGGGAGTTACTGGAGTACGCAAGCATTGGGCTCCTTACCTGCAAGTAAGCCCCATTGAATTGGTGGGGTTTACTTCTGATTAAAGGGGCGTGGGTGGCTCTGTGGGTTAAACCACTGAGCCCTAGGGCTTGCCAATCAGAAGGTCGGCGGTTCAAATCCCTGCGACGGAGTGAGCTCCCTTTGCTCGGTCCCTGCTCCTGCCCACCTAGCAGTTCGAAAGCACGTCAAAGTGCAAGTAGATTAATAGGTACCGCTCCGGCGGGAAGGTAAACGGTGTTTCCGTGCGCTGCTCTGGTTCACCAGAAGCGGCTTAGTCATGCTGGCCACATGACCCAGAAGCTGTACGCCGGCTCCCTTGGCCAATAAAGCAAGATGAGCGCCGCAACCCCAGAGTCGGTCACAACTGGACCTAATGGTCAGGGGTCCCTTTACTTCTGATTAAACATTCTGAAGCGGCTTGCCCCACCACAATATGTCTTAAAACACACAATAAGCCCTTGACAGCCCCTGTTGACCTCTGAGATTCCAAGCCATATCTCTGGAACAAGGAGGACTAGGAACTTACTTTTTTAAAAAAGCTGAAATCATCAAGAAACTGAATGCAGAGCCCAATAAAACATTCTCATGCCCCCCGACCCACCCACACATTGTGCAGAATCACAGAAGATGCACCACCTAGTTCATAGACCCATCTCCACCACCCAGAGGTCTCCTGGGCCCTGCCCCTTCCCACTCCCAGCTGCCTCCCCCCCCCCAGCAGCAGCTCTGAACCCCCAACCCCTCGTTTTGCTCTCAACAAATCGGCAAAGCCACTTTCCCCACTGCAGCTATCCCCGAGCGACAACAAGCCTCTGAGCACGTGCAGACTACCTCCACCCCGGGAGAGAAGCGACAAAGGCGAGCCGCCTGGGATTTGGAAGCATGCGTCTTCCAGGCCTCCAGGCTGATGAATTGGAAAAAAAATCCCTCCTTGTTAGGACTTGCCTGCCTGGGATCAACACACATTCCTCTTTCCCTCCTTTGGCAGCATCTCTGCATTGGCTCCCGTCCTAGACGCCTGCCTCTCGGAGCACAGCTTCATTCCTGCCCCAGGACCGTGCGGGTTTTCTCGACAGCGAACCCCCCCACCGTTAACACCCGCAAGTCCAGCTCTGCAGCTTTTTGCCTTGGGTAAATAGCCGGCTCATCCCAAACAGCTGCAGATGTTCAGTTTGTTGTTGCTTTTTCCCCACACACAAGCGCCGGAGACGCAAATCCAGAGTCCAGCTATTTTAATGTGGCCAAAGGGTGGAGTGTTTTTAGTTTAGCGTAGAGAACACAGACGGGAATCAATACGTGTGTGTGTGTGTGTGTGTGTGTGTGTGTGTGTTTTTAAAGTACGCCTTGCATGCTTGCATGAATCAGGACAGCGGACGTGTTCGGGACACCAGCACAAACCAGGGATGGCATTATCCAAAAGCGGTCTCTGGGACCATTTCCTGCCACTTTGGAGCGCCTTCAGACGCTGCTGCTCCTCGGCTTTGCAGCATCAATCAATCACACGTTCTAAAATTAGCTTCCCTCGTGGAGATGAAGGGCCCTTAGAAAACAGCACTCCCTGCCTCTTCGCCTCGAAATGCCAGGAATGAGGCCTTTCCAAAATCCCCAGACCAAGGGAAACAGCGAAAGGAAAATAATAAGAGGGCAGAGGACAGAGAATCATCTCTCAGCTGGGGAACTTCCTTGGGGCAGATACATTTCTGCCTAAACTGATATTCTCCAAGTGTCCCAATTTCATAGCTGTCAACCCTCCCTTTTTTTGCGGGGAACTCCCTTATTCCAATGCCGTTTCCCACTGCTATCCCGGATTGTTGATACCCCTTAAATTTCCCGGATTTCAAAGGAAGCAGCTCCTCTCCCTCCCTGCCGGCCAGGGAGGCTCCTCAGCTGCGTTGCTCGGCTGCCAATCAGGAGTCTGAGACCGACTGGGGGCGGAGCTTGCATGCCTTGTGCAGCCAGACCCTCACGCCCAACCAGACAGACAGCCTGCCTGCCGTCTACGCGCTCGCTCTTTCGCTCACCCGTTCGCGCGCAGCCCCTGGAGCGCAGGGTGGCGAGGCTACTTGGCGCCATTGCCCTGCCCTGGCGGCATCCCTTATTTTCAAATCCGAAAGTTTGGGGAAATCCCTTATTTTCAAATCCGAAAGTTGACAGCTATGCCCAATTTTCCAGTCCCAGAATTACAAGAGCCATCACAGATTCCGATTTGATCCCTGAATGTCCCTGAATTTACCTTTTCCTCCACGACTGGGAGAACAATTAAAAGTGGAGCTTGTCTGTGTAGGGGCAAAAACGGAGCCCTGTTTATCCTGAAAATAAAATCCCTGCACCAAATGAAGGGAACGGTGAAACTGCTGGCATACGAAGACCTCCCTGTAATTTTGAAGGAAAAAGTCACCCACCCACCTTAAATTATTCCATTGCAATGCTTCCGTTTCTTAGGAAATGCATGGAGTGTTTATTCCTTTATTGTAAATGGAGCCTGACACTGTCTACACAGAAGTAAGTCTCACTGTATTAAATGGAGCTGACTCCCAGGTGATTGGGTCAGGACTGGGCAGCCTCACACTGCAATCCTATGCATTTTTTACTCAGAACTAAGTCCTACTGGGACGCGGGTGACACTGTGTGTTAAACCCCAGAGCCTAGGGCTTGCCGATCAGAAGGTCGGCGGTTCGAATCCCCGCAACAGGGTGAGCTCCCGTTGCTCAGTCCCTGCTCCTGCCAACCTAGCAGTTCAAAAGCACTAAGTGCAAGTAGATAAATAGGTACCGCTGTAGCGGGAAGGTAAACGGCGTTTCCGTGCACGGCTCTGGTTTGCCAGAAGCAGCTTAGTCCTGCTGGCCACATGACCCAGAAGCTGTACGCCGGCTCCCTCAGCCAATAATGCGAGATGAGCGCTGCAACCCCAGAGTCGTCCGCAACTGGACCTAATGGTCAGGGGTCCCTTTACTTTAAGTCCTACTGAGATCAATAGAATTTACTCTCTGGTATGCCTCTGATCTGGGACGCGGGTGGCGCTGTGGGTTAAACCACAGAGCCTAGGGCTTGCCAATCAGAAGGTCGGCGGTTCGAATCCCCGCGACGGGGTGAGCTCCCGTTGCTCGGTCCCTGCTCCTGTCAACCTAGCAGTTCGAAAGCACATCAAAGTGCAAGTAGATAAATAGGTTCCACTCCGGCGGGAAGGTAAACGGCGTTTCCGTGCGCTGCTCTGGTTCGCCAGAAGCGGCTTAGTCCTGCTGGCCACATGACCTGGAAGCTGTACGCCGGCTCCCTCGGCCAATAATGCGAGATGAGCGCGCAACCCCAGAGTTGGTCACGACTGGACCTAATGGTCAGGGGTCCCTTTGCCTTGACCTTAGCCTCTGTGGCTAACATCACCACCATGCCCCAAATTGGGCCAAATGGCTCACTTGGCTACAATGTCTGGTTTGGGAATTCTCCCCATTGTAAAAACAACAGTGTTGAGTCGGGTTGCCAGTGCAGAATTCAAAATGGTTTTAGAAACATGGAGACCCTGGGAAGGCATTCAAAGTGGCAGAGCTCCGTGGGAACGACAGGAAGTCGCAGGGAGTAGGATTCTGGGACTGGATCTGGGCCAGGAAGTGATCTCATTGTCTGATGGAGCTGCAAGCATTGAGTCCAGATGCAGCAGGACCTCTCCGCCACCAAAAACGGTGCCGGTGGGAAAATAATTGTTCCTGGTGCTGTGAGCCAAAAGAAATGGGTGGGAAAAAACCAGCCGAGAGACAGTCCCACCTTATCAGGTCAAAAGCGGGTTGCTTTCTAGATAACTCCTGGGCCAATGAAAACACAAGCAGGGTCCAGATCCCACGTCGCCCAGAGAGCCCCACACAAAGCAGCAAACTTCACTGAGCATTACTGGATACAGACCACAGGCTTGGAAGTGACTCCAGGTATCATCCAAGGTGCTGTTTCCACCTTTAGTCGGAATCAGCTGATTGGCGGAGCGGCACGCTTAGCTCCAGCAAAATTATTGGGAGTTTGCCAAGTCAAATCGATACCTGACTCCCTGGTCCTGAACGGGGTAACTGTGCCCCTGAAGGACCAGGTGCGCAGCCTGGGAGTCATTTTGGACTCACAGCTGTCCATGGAGGCGCAGGTCAATTCTGTGTCCAGGGCGGCTGTATCCCAGCTCCATCTGGTACGCAGGATAAGACCCTCCCTGCCCGCAGACTGTCTCGCCAGAGTGGTGCATGCTCTGGTTATCTCCCGCTTGGACTACTGCAATGCGCTCTACGTGGGGCTACCTTTGAAGGTGACCCGGAAACTACAACTAATCCAGAATGCGGCAGATAGACTGGTGACTGGGAGCAGCCGCCGAGACCACATAACACCTGTCCTGAAAGACCTACATTGGCTCCCAGTACGTTTCCGAGCACAATTCAAAGTGTTGGTGCTGACCTTGAAAGCCCTAAATGGCCTCGGTCCAGTATACCTGAAGGAGCGTCTCCACCCCCACCGTTCAGCCCGGACACTGAGGTCCAGCGCCAAGGGCCTTCTGGCGGTTCCCTCACTGCGAGAAGCCAAGTTACAGGGAACCAGGCAGAGGGCCTTCTCCGTAGTGGCACCCGCCCTGTGGAACGCCCTCCCATCAGATGTCAAAGAGAACAACAACTACCAGACTTTTAGAAGACATCTGAAGGCAGCCCTGTTTAGGGAAGTTTTTAATGCTTGATGTTTTATTGTGTTTTTAATATTCTGTTGGTGGGACGCGGATGGCCTAAATCACAGAGCCCAGGGCTTGCCGATCAGAAGGTTGGCGGTTCGAATCCCCGCGACAGGGTGAGGTCCCGTTGTTTGGTCCCTGCTCCTGCCCACCTAGCAGTTCGAAAGCACGTCAAAGTGCAAGTAGATAAATAGGTACCGCTCCGGCGGGAAGGTAAACGGCATTTCCGTGCACTGACCTGGTTCGCCAGAAGCGGCTTAGTCATGCTGGCCACATGACCTGCAAAAACTGTCTGCGGACAAACACGGACTCCCTCGGCCAGTAAAGCAAGATGAGCGCTGCAACCGCAGAGTCGTCCACGACTGGACTTAACGGTCAGGTGTCCCTTTACCTTTAATATTCTGTTGGGAGCCACCCAGAGTGGCTGGGGAAACGCAGCCAGATGGCTGGGGTATAAATAAATTGTTCTTGTTGTTGTTACTAGGACAGACCAGGTGTGACCTTAGGGGCCAGTCACTGCCTCTCCGCCTAAACCTACCTCGCAGGGTTTTTGTGGGAATTAAACAAGGAGGTGGAAGAACCATGTCTTGGGCCCGTTGGAGAAAACTGGTGGGGACTAAAATGTCAGGAATAAAAACAAACGTGGGGGAAATAAGGAGCACAGCTCCCGTGAAACCCTCCAGCCAGGGCTTCCCAGAAGAGGGAGGAGGAGTGGGGGACATGGAAAATAAATCCCATGAAAGGAAGTAGGACAGGGCTGGGAAGAATCCTAGCTTCCGCAGGAGAAGGGAAATTACAGAGGGCCTCCATCCGTTGTGGGAAGAAAACCATTGTCTTGCTCAGCACGACTGCCAAGAACAGCGGCCGGGCGACATCACAGGCTTCCTGGAGAGCAAACAGACAGCAGGCTAACCACCGGCTGGTCCAAGCTCATAAACGGTAGCAGAAAAGCACGGATGTGAGCAGAAAGCTGCCACATACATTTGCTTTTCCCCCATTTTGCAGGTCCCCGTCTTCCCACCTTTAAGGGTGCAGCACAGGTGTAGGGGAATGGGAGCCTTAGACCCTCCAGGTTCTTGCTGAACTACAACTTCCAACAGCCCCGGCCAGCATGGCCAATGGCCAGGGAGGATTGAAATTGTGAGTTTAAGCGTGGCAGCAGCTACACTTCGGAACTCCCTGCCGATTGAGATGGGCCGTGGATTCCTCATTTGAGATTTCTGCATTGCAGGGGGTTTGACTAGATGACTCTCAGAGGTCCGTTCCATCTCTGCAATTCTACAATTCTCTGGCATCAGAGTACACATGCCGTTGTTGCACACTTTCTGGAGCCTAGGGCTTGCTGATCAGAAGGTCGGCGGTTCGAATCCCTGCAACGGGGTGAGCTCCCGTTGCTCGGTCCCAGCTCCTGCCCACCTAGCAATTCAAAAGCACGTCAAAGTGCAAGTAGATCAATAGATACCGCTTCGGTGGGAAGGTAAACGGCATTTCCGTGTGCTGCTCTGGTTCGCCAGAAGCGGCTTAGTCATGCTGGCCACATGACCCGGAAGCTGTATGCCGGCTCCTTCGGCCAGTAAAGCGAGATGAGCGCCGCAACCCCAGAGTCGGACACGACTGGACCTAATGGTCAGGGGTCCCTTTACCTTTACCTTTACCCTGACGGGACGAGGGTGGTGCTGTGGGTTAAACCACAGAGCCTAGAGCTCGCTGATCAGAAGGTCGGCGGTTCGAATCCCCACGACAGAGTGAGCTCCCGTTGCTCGGTCCCTGCTCCTGCCAACCTAGCAGTTCAAAAGCACGTCAAAGTGCAAGTAGATAAATAGGTCCGCTTCTGGCGAACCAGAGCAGCGCATGGAAACGCCGTTTACCTTCCCGCCGGAGCGGTACCTATTTATCTACTTGCACTTTGACGTGCTTTCGAACTGCTAGGTGGGCAGGAGCAGGGACCGAGCAACGGGAGCTCACCCCGTCGCAGGGATTCAAACTGCCGACCTTCTGATCGGCAAGCCCTAGGCTCTGTGGTTTAACCCACAGCGCCACCCGCGTCCGTTTATGTTGGATATATCTCTGTAAAAATTTAATTTAATAAATTTCTTTTTTAAAAAAGGGAGAATGTGAGAAATTGACACCCCTCCCAGCTCCCACCCAGAGATCACATCTCAGTTTTTTATCTTTGGACAAGTTCTCCTGCCTCCCTGTAACACTTTCCCCTGAGCGGTAAAATAATAATAATAATTTATTATTTGTACCCCGCCCATCTGGCCTGGTCTCCCCAGCCACTCTGGGCAGCTCTTGATTTATCAGCCTGAGTCCAAGGCGGACAGGAAAACCTGCTTCCTCTTCTAGTGAGCAGTCAGGAACCTGAGTGGAAAGCTGCCAAGGCAATTAAACCATCTGGTGCCAGAGAAAAAAAAAAGGAAAAACGGAATAATTTAAAACTCACACACACACTCCCATGTGACCCACAGCTTGACTCCGTTACCTGAGTTCACGGCTGGCTGAATATCAATAGAATTATGGAACTGTGGAGTTGGAAGGGACCCCCAAGGGTCATTTAGTCCAACCCCCTGAAATGTCGGACTAACCCTAACCCTCAGGTGCTCTTCCAAGACAGTGGAGTTTGCTGCGAAGGAGTGTGGTGGAGTCTCCTTCTTTGGAGGTCTTTAAGCAGAGGCTTGACAGCCACCTGTCAGGAATGCTTGGATGGTGTTTCCTGCTTGGCAGGGGGTTGGACTGGATGGCCCTTGGGGTCTCTTCCAACTCTAGGATTCTATGATTCTATGACTCCAGCCACTCAAAACAAAATAAAAAATAATATAAATTCCTTCCAGTAGCACCTTAGAGAGCAACTAAGTTTGTTCTTGGTATGAGCTTTCGTGTGCATGCACACTTCAGATACACTGAAACAGAAGTCACCAGACCCTTATATATATAGTGAGAGGGTGGGGAGGGGTATTACTCAGAAGGGTGGTGGGAATGGGTGATAGGCTGATAGCTGTTGTAAACCTGTTGACAACTGCAATTAGTCTTACAGGAAAAAGCAAGGGGCGAAAAGGTTAAAAATAGCTTTGTCATGTATAATGAGATAAGAATCCAATGTCTTTGTTCAGACCAGGTCTCTCCATGGTTTTAAGTTTGGTAATGAGTTGCAATTCAGCAACTTCTCTTTCCAGTCTATTTCTGAAATTCCTTTGCAATAAGACAGCTACTTTGAGATCTTGTATAGAGTGTCCTGGGAGATTGAAGTGTTCTCCTACTGGTTTCTCTGTCTTGTGAATCCTGATGTCAGATTTATTTCCATTTATCCTCTGGCGTAGGATAAATGGACATAAGCCACTCAACGCAGCTATCCTGGTTTGGTCCCATTCCCGGAATAACTTGAGGAGTCCAGAATCCTCTGTTCATCTCAGAAATGAAAAGGTGGTTTAAGTGGTGATTCTAAAACTCCACTTGCAAAAAAACCAGGGTGATTTGGCGGCAGCATCAGAGTCCCACATCAGAGTCCTACAGGGAATTTAAGAAGGCAGTCCAATCACAGACGCTCAGAACCAAGTCTCAGGATCTGAGATTCCTGCGTTGCAAGGAATCCCTTGGGTTCCTTCCAACGCTACAGATGAGCTTACTCCCAAAGTAAGTGTGCACAGAATTTCGTCTACTACACAGCCCATTTCTATACAGGATTACCCAGAATCAATCCCAGAAGTAGGGTCACTGAAGAGTGGGACAATTTTTTGGGTTATCTAAAAAAGAGGTGTGACCTGAACAGGCTACGTGCTCTGCAATAGCTCTTGCAGAAAATTGTTAGCTAGTGAAAAACTAATTTTTAAGCAAAATAAATACCAATGGATCTTTAACATTTGGTCACAGAGCTTAAATATAATAAAAGAAGGAAAAAAGGAAAACAATAACTACAATAATAAATAATAATAATAATAAATTTTATTTATACCCCGCCCTCCCCAGTCGAAACCAGGCTCAGGGCGGCTAACACCAGTAAAAATCACAACAAAATATAAAAACCATTAATTAAAATACAAGTTAAAAATCAATTTAAAATTTAAAATACCACTTCATTTGTAGCCCATAAAACAAAACCAAGGAGAGGAAACCATCAGACTGAGTCTGACCCGAAGGCCAGGTGGAACAGCTCTGTCTTGCAGGCCCTGCGGAAAGATGTCAAATCCCGCAGGGCCCTGGTCTCTTGTGACAGAGTGTTCCACCAAGTTGGGGCCAGTACAGAAAAGGCCCTGGCCCTAGTTGACACCAGTCTAACGGCCTTGTGGCTCGGGACCTCCAACAAGTTGTTATTTGTGGACCTTAAGGTCCTTTGCGGGGCATACCGGGAGAGGCGGTCCTGTAGGTACACGAATATGATAATTGGAATTGGAATATTATATCATATATGAGTTATCATGTGATGCAATGGAGTGCTAGTTGAGGGAAGTCAATTTAGATACAAAATCTACACAAATTTAAGTATGAAAGAAAATATGTATCAGTTGGTTTGTTTATAGACTATTATTTAGTTGCTGGAGATAAAGAATCCAATGTGTTATGAAGAAATCTGTGTAGACATGCATAATAATTTTTTATTTATGTATACATTTGTGTTTGTTAGTTTTTGCCCTTTTTTCCCCTTTTGTGATCTCTTTGTAAAATGAAAAATGAATAAACAGAAATTGAAAAACAAACAAACAAACAGAATCACAACCCTCGGCGTTCAATGCGCTTACGGAGGCTCACAGCCAGATCCTACGCAGCGCTGTCTCAAAAAAGTTTCCAGTTTCACCGAGCTCAGCCTTGCTCAGAGGAGACCCGCTGGAATTGACAGGCCGGGAAGTAAGCCGTGTCTGCCGTCGAACCCGCTTTGCGCAGGGCAAACTCAAGTCAACCTACAGAGCGCAGCAGCTTTAAGGCTGGAAAATCACGCTTTGTCCGGCGGGAGCAAGCCCCATTGGAGACAGTGGGATGGGCTTCCGAGTAGACCAGCAACTGGCTGACCCGGGGCCAGGATCCCAGGACCAGATGCGCCCAGAAGACCCATCCGCACCGGAGTTGCGCAAGTGCGCCTTTTCACCCTTCCGCATTCCGCCTTACCTGCTGCTGCCTCGGGCTCAGCGCATCGCAGCGTCGCGCAGCTGCTCCGGGAACCACCCGGGACGAAAGAAGCGCAGAAGGCAGCGGCTGGGCTGCGAGAACATCTGGCCAATTAACAATGGAGGGCGGAGACTGCCTGGCCCAAAGGGGACTTTTTGGAGAAAGGTGGAGGGTTTCAGCCTAAGACTCTGGCTCTCTTTCCCCCCTCCCTCTGGGACACACTTTCAGAATAAAAATTGGCTCTTGCAGTGATGTAATGGATACATTGGAAAACAAACAAAAATATGCACACTTCTGAAGGTATCTGAAGAAGTGTGCATGCACACGAAAGCTCATACCAAGAACAAACTGAGTTGGTCTCTAAGGTGGTGCTGTGGGTTAAACCACAGAGCCTAGGGCTTGCCGATCAGAAGGTCGGCGGTTCGAATCCCCGCGACGGGGTGAGCTCCCGTTGCTCGGTCCCTGCTCCTGCCAACCTAGCAGTTCGAAAGCATGTCAAAGTGCAAGTAGATAAATAGGTACCACTCCGGCAGGAAGGTAAACGGCGTTTCCATGCGCTGCTCTGGTTCACCAGAAGCGGCTTAGTCATGCTGGCCACATGACCTGGAAGCTGTACGCCGGCTCTCGGACAATAATGTGAGATGAGCGCCACAACCCCAGAGTTTGGTCGTGTCCGACTCTTCATGACCCCATGGACCAGAGCACGCCAGGTACTCCTGTCTTTCACTGCCTCCCGCAGTTTGGTCAGACTCATGTTGGTGGCTTCGAGAACACTGTCCAACCATCTCGTCCTCTGTCGTCCCCTTCTCCTTGTGCCCTCCATCTTTCCCAACATCAGGGTCTTTTCCAGGGAGTCTTCTCTTCTCATGAAGATGTCAGGACATACCCTAACAAACCAGAGAGTGTTCTCTATGAGATGCCAGTGCATCCCACCTGGGCTTGGCACAGCTAAGGGCGTCTCTGCACACCCAAAAATTAGACAAACTGTATAGGAAAAGTTACAGGTAGATAGCCGTGTTGGTCTGTCATAGTCAAAACAAAATAAAAAAAATCCTTCCAGTAGCACCTTAGAGACCAACTAAATTTGTTCTTGGTATGAGCTTTCGTGTGCCTGTGCATGCACACGAAAGCTCATACCAAGAACAAACTTAGTTGGTCTCTAAGGTGCTACTGGAAGGAATTTTTTTATTTTGTTTTGTATAGGAAAAGGTAAAGGACCCATGACAGTTAAGTCAAGTCACGAATGACTCTGGGGTTGCGGTGCTCATCTTGCTTTACTGGCCGAGGGAGCCGGCGTTTGTGTGCAGACAGTTTTTCCATGTCATGTGGCCAGCAGGACTAAACCGCTTCTGGCGAAACCAGAGCAGCGCATGGAAACGCCGTTTACCTTCCCACCGGAGCGGTACCTATTTATCTACTTGCACTTTTTTGGGGTGCTTTCAAACTGCTAGGTTGGCAGGAGCTGGCACCGAGCAACCATCACGGGGATTCGAACCGCCAATCTCCTGATCGGCAAGCCCAAGAGGCTCAGTGGTTTAGACCACAGCACCACACGTGTCCAAACTGTATAGGAAGGAAGCAGTAAACAGCTGATGGCTCCCACCCCAAAGGCTGCTTAAGGTCTGGGTGAATTATACACCCAAGCAAACAATGTTTTTCAGGTATGCATTGCTGAGATGATATTCCACTTCCTGAATGGGTAAAAGGTAAAGGGACCCCTGACCATTAGGTCCAGTCGTGACCAACTCTAGGGTTGCGGTGCTCATCTCGCATTATTGGCCGAGGGAGCAGGCGTACAGCTTCCGGGTCATGTGGCCAGCATGACTAAGCCGCTTCTGGCGAACCAGAGCAGTGCACGGAAACGCCGTTTACCTTCCCGCCGGAGCGGTACCTATTGATCTACTTGCACTTTGACGTGCTTTCAAACTGCTAGGTTGGCAGGAGCAGGGACCGAGCAACGGGAGCTCACCCTGTCACGGGGATTCGAACCGCCGAACTTCTGAATGGGTACAGATGCTTTTTAATGGATGTTCTCAGCAGGTACCTGTTGGTATTATTATTGTTATGGCTCTGTGTGGGAACTGTGCTGTGCTGTCCTAAATCCAATGCTTTAAAGATCTGGATGTGGATCTGACCTCTCCAGATCTGGTTCTCCAAGGTTTCATAAAGGGGATCTTCCCCAGGCCCACCTAGAGATTCCTGGTGGTGAACCTGGGACTGGAGCTATGGACTTTCCCCCATCTTTTCTATGTTCCTTTGCGTCTTCATCCAGGCTCTGAAAGCTTTTGTGGTGTAGTGGTTGAGAGCGGTGGACTCGTAATCTGGTGAACCGGGTTCGTGTCTCCTCTCCTCCACATGCAGCTGCTGGGTGACCTTGGGCTAGTCCCACTTCTCGGAAGTCTCTCAGCCCCACTCACCTCACAGAGTGTTTGTTGTGGGGGAGGAAGGGAAAGGAGAATTTGAGCCGCTTTGAGACTCCTTCGGGGAGTGATAAAGCGGGATATCAAATCCAAACTCTTCCTCTTCATGTGCAACGCACACACTCATGGCTGCTGGGAAGGCACTGCCTTTGGGGCGCAGAAAACGCGATTATCTCACCAGCCCTGCCACAACGCCCCTTTGACATTTCGGATGGAGAGGGAAACAGCCGAGTTGGTTCGCCGCAAAGAACAGCCCTTGTCTTTCAGAACCGGGAAGTTCTGCCAGGGGAACCGAGGAACGGCAGGAGGAAGCATCCGATTTTAGAACCATCTGAGAAGAGGACACCACTCATTATCAAAGGGCCTTTCATGCACATATGTATTGAAAGGGCTGCGATTTTGGGAAAACAATCCTGCTATTCAATCCAATCTCCCCACCCCCCTGCTCCCCATGTTATGATCAACAGCCTTCAACTTTCCATTCAATTCCCCTTTTGACCATCTACTGACCAGGGGAGCCAGCTATAGGAGCGGAAGGGCCTTCAGACCCCTCAATATTTCTAGGCAGGGGCTGAGTCCCCTCCCAATATTGAGGGCGCCCCAATACCCCACCCTCTCTGGCGAGCAACAGCCCATCATGGGGAAGGGGGGAAGGCATGGCGATGTTCACCCTCCACTTTCCCCACAGTGATCCGGGAAGGTGCTCTGGCGATCCTCAAAGACACCCGCACGTCCCTGCAAGCCTAGCCGGATTTGGGGTGGGGGTGGGGAGTGACGTGTGTGATGTCATGTACATGTGACAGCCCCTCCCCCCCATGCTGGGCCCAGCTCTGCATGCCTGCTACTGACCACCCGCGAGTATAGATCTTTTAACATGTTATTATGAGTCTGTGGTGTAGTGGTTAAGAGAGGTAGACTCCTAATCTGGTGAACTGAGTTTGCGTCTCCGCTCCTCCACATGCAGCTGCTGGGTGACCTTGGGCTAGTCACACTTCTCTGAAGTCTCTCAGCCCCACTCACCTCACAGAGGGTTTGTTGTGGGGGAGGAAGGGAAAGGAGAATGTGAGCCGCTTGGAGACTCCTTCGGGGAGTGATAAAGCCGGATATCAAATCCAGACTCTTCTTCTTCTTCTGTGAGGGGACGCAGGTGGCGCTGTGTGCTAAACCACAGAGCCTAGGGCTTGCCGATCAAAAGGTCGGCAGTTCGAATCCCCGCGACGGGGTGAGCTCCCGTTGCTCGGTCCCTGCTCCTGCCAACCTAGCAGTTCGAAAGCACGTCAAAGTGCAAGTAGATAAATAGGTACCGCTCCGGCGGGAAGGTAAACGGCGTTTCCGTGCGCTGTTCTGGTTCACCAGAAGCGGCTTAGTCCTGCTGGCCACATGACCCGGAAGTTGTATGCCGGCTCCCTCGGCCAATAAAGCGAGATGAGCGCTACAACCCCAGAGTCATCTGCGACTGGACCTAATGGTCAGGGGTCCCTTTACTTTAAGTCCTAATGAGATCAATAGAATTTACTCTCTGGTTTGCCCCTGATCTGGGACGCGGGTGGCGCTGTGGATTAAACCACAGAGCTTAGGGCTTGCCGATCAAAAGGTCGGCAGTTCGAATCCCCGCGACGGGGTGAGCTCCCGTTGCTCGGTCCCAGCTCCTGCCCACATAGCAGTTCGAAAGCAAGTCAAAGTGCAAGTAGATAAATAGGTACCGCTCCGGCGGGAAGGTAAACGGTGTTTCTGTGCGCTGCTCTGGTTCGCCAGAAGCGGCTTAGTCCTGCTGGCCACATGACCCGGAAGCTGTACGCCGGCTCCCTCGGCCAGTAAAGCGAGATGAGCGCCACAACCCCAGAGTCTTCCGTGACTGGGCCTAATGGGTCTGTGGGTGTGAGACACCCTAAATTCCTGGGTCTATTAGGTGTGAGACTTTAACCAATGCTTGGAGTGTTAAAACCAGGAAATAGCCAGACCCTGTGTATTATGCTCAGAGACCAGGGGCTGCCTCGAGGGCTCCTAAAGAGGAGGCTGAGCGAGCACTCCACAAGGGTGTTGAAAAAGGGGTGAGGGGCTACTGGCTCTGCAGTCAGTGGCTGACATAACTGGGCTCCTGAGCCCCACAGGGGTGCCACAGAAAGTATGTAGTTGGTCAAGGGAGCCGTGGACTCAAAAGATTGAAAACCTTTGCTTTATGGGGCCAGTTCCAGTTTATTTTGTAGCTGAAACTCTGGACTCCCACCAGGTTTCCTTCTCCCACCTGAAATAGGAATTAATAACCCCTCCCTTGCAAGGGTCTCCTGCCTCGTAAGGAGATCTGAGACTCACGGAGGAGCACGATTTAAAAGGCTCAGCTCCGGTCGGGGGGGGGGGGGAACAGAGACCAAACCTCAGTTCTAGGAAAGCAAGTTGATCCTTTATTGAAGCAAGAAAAAAAACCTGCTGCAGCAGGGTCCCACTCGCGTAGACAGGCAAGGAGCGAGACCCAGAACAATGGTGTGCCAGCCCCTATATCAGTGATGGCTAACCTTGACACCCCAGATGTTTTGGAACTACAACTCCCATCATCCCTAGCTAACAGGATCAGTGGTCAGGGATGATGGGAGTTGTAGTCCCAAAACATCTGGAGTGTCAAGGTTAGCCATCACTGCCCTATATAGACTTTTGAAATTCCCCCCCTTGGAGTCCAGCCCACCCCCAGATACATCATCCGACATCACAGATACATCAGAACTACATCACAACTTGGGAGGGTCAGAGGAGGTAACTTGGTCACCTGGTCATCCCTCCTTGACCCCTCCTAGACACACATTTCTGGAAAACAAAAGGTTTCCTGATTTCCTGCCCTGGTAGGGCAGCGCAGATGCGGGCTAAAGACTGTCCTTTGTGAGGGAAATGGGCCATCTGGTACCTGGCCAGCTAGGAGTAAAAATGGTGTGAGGCCTGTCTTTCTGTGCTGTTTTTAGACATGTGGCCTTGTTTGCTTGGTACATTAATAACAATTATTATAGACTAGTGAATTTAGTCCGTTAAAAACGGGCGCTAAGCGCGGCCGCAGCGGCCGCCATAGGCAGCGGGAGCGGCGTGGCGGCGGGAGCCTGCATCGGCGGGCGGCGGGCGGCGGCAGCGGGAGCCTCCATAGACGGGCGGCGGCGGGCTTCCCCCCGGCAATGGCGGCGGTGCAGTTTCGCCCGGGCGGAAGTGTCTGTGTGTCGTCCCGCCCCCCTCTCCGCCCCCTCCTAAGCGGCATCGCCTATTGCTCTCCTTTGCTGTCTATTGCTGTCCACGGTCCAATCCCTGCGTCCCCGTGTGACATGCGCACAACGCACTTCCGTGACACACGGAAAAGCAGGGACACTTGCTCTTTATTATATAGGATATAAAACCTTAAAATTCTTACAACACCCCCCCACCTCCCTTAAAATACTTTTGAGTCGCCAGTTGTCCTCTTCTTTGTAGTTTAGATCAGTCAAAGTGACCGGTTTTACTTTGTTTTGCAGCGGAAAGTGCTTACTTCCACCAGGTTTCCTTCTTTTTTTCACATTAGAACAGTTAAAGAGGTCAGTTTCCCTCCTCTTTGCAGCTTAAAACACTTAAATGGCCAGTTCAGATTCATTTTGTGGTTGAAACTCTGGACTTCTGCCACGTTTCCTTAAAAAACACCACCACCCTTTAAAACAGTTCTGGTCATTTTCCTTCTCCTCGAGAACCGTTAAATAGATCAGAATCAGGACTTTCAAGAGTTAACTGCTGACTTGTATCTTAGCAAGCATGTCCACGAGGTGTAGAAACACATTTTCAGTGTGAATTTCAGGGGTCCTGCATTTTGCCTTAAAAACAAAAATATCTGAAGTATCTGAAGAAGTGTGCATGCACACGATAGCTCATACCAAGAACAAACTTAGTTGGTCTCTAAGGTGCTACTGGAAGGAATTTTTTTTGTTGTGTATTGATTCAAAGTGTTATCATATCTGTATTATTATTGTCTGTAATCACATTAGGGTAAAGTAACTGCCTTCCTGTCCCAGAAGGAACAGTTACTATTGGTGCATTCAAGTTGCTGCATTTGGATCCTCTGTCTTATTGGTTCCCACCAAAAAGCAGCTGTGTGATTGCTTGAGATTGTTCCCTTCAAAATGTATCTTTTCCTAGCCAGTCCTCTGTCCCAATAAATGTAGCTTCCCTACCCTCAGTTCCCTCAGTCTTGTTTTGCCTGAATAAAGAGTTGCTACATGAAGAAGCTGTCTCCTGCCTGCTATGTCAGAGAGCTGAAATTAACCCCATGCTACAACACCTAGCAGTTCGAAAGCACGTCAAAGTGCAAGTAGATAAATAGGAACCGCTCTGGCGGAAAGGTAAACGGCGTTTCCGTGCGCTGCTCTGGTTCGCCAGAAGCGGCTTAGTCCTGCTGGCCACATGACCCGGAAGCTGTACGCCGGCTCCCCCGGCCAGGAAAGCGAGATGAGCGCCGCAACCCCAGAGTCGGACACGACTGGACCTAATGGTCAGGAGTCCCTTACCTTTATTACAACACAAGAGTTAACTGCTGACTTGTATCTTAGCAAGCATGTCCATGAGATGTAGAAACACATTTTCAGTGTGAATTTTTTTATTTTTTATATATTGTTTTGACTATGGCAGACCAACACGGCTACCTACCTGTAACTGAAACAAAAATAAAGCTATTCTATAAATATAAGTAAATATTTATACATTTTATATGCTGTATGAATTAATAATCTACAATAAATTAAATGCAACATTTATAAAACAGAGAGGGACCTAAGCTGTATTTTAAATATATATTAAATATAATATTTAAATATATATTTTAAATATATTTTTTATAAGTGACACCAGTTACTTCGATGCCTTACACACGTGCGCCCTTTGAAGGAAGACTCCATTGCCCCACGTGCCTTCAGCTCCGCGCATGCGCTCTGAGGAGTTCCATAAATCACCGTGATAAGAGCGAGGCTGCGCTCTCATTTGCCAGCGTGCCTTGCTCTGCCCTCCCCTGTCGGTCGCTGCGGGGGCTGGGTACTTCAAGTCCCAGCATGCCATGCGCTAGAGAACCCCCGCTGAGGAAGTTCGCATAGGGAACCACACTTCCCGGCGTGCCTTGCGTGCCACCCTCTCGCTCTCTCCGTTATTTATGACAGAAAAAGCCGAGGAAGGAGGCCTCTGACGCCGTCTGAGGGAAAAGCACCAGATAAACAACACACAAGATCACGGTGGCCATTTCCCGGCGTGCCCATGCCTGTGGCCTTTTCAAGGGGAAAAGTACTAGTAACCCTCAGAGAGGATTTGACTCCATTTCCCAGAGTGCCTTGAGCGCGCAGTTGGTTGGGATAAAAAGCCCATTTCCCAGCTTGCCTTGTAGTTTGGGCGAAAGAGCTTAGTTCACCCACAGGGCGCCTTGACACCATTTCCCAGCGTGCCTTGCGGTTCCGGCCTGGGACAGCCGAGTTAACTGCGAGGAGGCGGCGGCCTCCATTTCCCAGCGTGCCTTGCGGCTATTAAAAGCCTATTAAAATCCGAGTCGACTATCAGGGAAGGAGGCGGGCCATCGCTTCTTTGAACTCATTTCCCAGCGATCCTTGCGGCCCCGAACTATGAAGGAATGCAGGGAGCGCCGGCGCCTTAACGCCTATTTCCCGGCGCTCCTTGCGGCGGCGGACTCCATCTCCCAGCGTGCCTCGCGCGCGCGCTGCTCCTGAGGCGATGTACTGAGGCGAAGAAGCGCCTCCTCCTCCTCCTCCTTCTTCTTCCTTCTCGCCTCACGGTCGCTCTCGCCGCCGCTCGCCGTCATGCTGGAGGAGGCCGGCGAGGAGGTTCTGGGCTCGGTGCTGCTGAAGGCCTCCTGCCTGCCGCTCAGCTTCCTGGTGGTGGTGCCGGCCGTCCTGCTGCTGCTGCTGGGCCCGCCTCCGGCCTCGGCCGCCCACGAGTTCACCGTCTACCGCATGCAGCAGTACGAGCTCGGAGGGCAGCCCTACGGTCAGTGAGCCAAAGGGCCGGCGGGGTTCAGGCGGGGTTCGGGGGGCGGCTCTGACAGGGAAGGCCCAGGAGACCACGGCGCTCTCCCGACCCCCCCCAGGGAACTGTAGTTCTCTCCTCACACTCACAGAACTACAGTTCCCAGGATCCTTTGGGGGGGGGAATCCACGTGCTGACAGCCCCCCACTTAACGCCAGTGGTTCCTCATTAGCTAAGATTCCCCACCCCCTGTTTTTTATAAAGCCAAGCCATGGGCCCCCACCACTTTTGAACTTTTTGATGTCTCTCTGGTAGTTTTTGCTATGTGAAAAAGTGCCATGGGTCCCCCCCCTGGGTGGGTTACATACACACCCCAGTTGGAACCACTGCCCCAACATATTATTATTATTGGGAATCACTGCCCAACATATTTATTATTATTATTAGTGGGAACCACTGCCCCAACATATTATTATTATTATTATTATTATTCTTGGGAATCACTGCCCAACATATTTATTATTATTATTAGTGGGAACCACTGCCCCAACATATTATTATTGGGAATCACTGCCCAACATATTTATTATTATTATTAGTGGGAACCACTGCCCCAACATATTATTATTATTATTATTATTATTATTATTATTATTCTTGGGAATCACTGCCCAACATATTTATTATTATTATTATTATTATTATTAGGAACCACTGCCCCAACATATTTATTATTATTATTATTATTATTAATAGTTGGAACCACTGCCCCGATATATTATTTCTATTATTATTATTATTATTAATGGGAATCACTGCCCAACATATTTATTTACAGGTAGATAGCCGTGTTGGTCTGTCATAGTCAAAAAAAAAAATCCTTCCAGTAGCACCTTAGAGACAGTTATTATTATTATTATTATTATTATTATTAACCACTGCCTAATGTATTATTTATAATTATTATTAATGGGAACCACTGTCCAACATATTATTTATCCCCCACCTTTTCTGCTGACAGGGACTCGAAAGGTAGAAACAAGAGCTGCTCAAAAACATGGGGCGGGGGAGAACAATAATTAAAATACAATATTTTCGTTGCGAGCTGCCCTGGGATCTTCAAAGAAAGGCGGGATACAAATTTAATGAAGGATTATAATAAATTTTAACTTTTGAAAACTTTATGCATACATACTGTTAGATTAAGTACGTCAATGTAAAAATAGGAAAATTGTGGTGGTATTTAGTGTCTGCACTGTTTCTGTGGAGGTGGATGAAATGTATACACTGATGGTTAAAAACAACAACAGCTCAGTGGTTTGCAAAAAGATAAAACATTAAAATCAAAAGGGGGGGAATCACAGTTGTACTTCAAAACATACAAAAGTTGAAATGCTAAAACAGATTAAAATTACCTCAACTGTCTAAGCATGTGGATAGGCTTGTCTAAGCAGGAATGTTTTTTTAGCAGGCGCTGCAATGAGTACAGTGAAGGCACCTGCTTGTTCTCAATAGGCAGGGAGTTCCAAAGTGTAGGTGCTGCCGCAGTAAACGATCTCATTCTTACAAGTGTGGAATGGGCTTTATGTGGCAGCTGTAGCAGATCCAACTCCATTGATGGAATCAGTCACGTGGGTACGCAGGGTAAGACGATCTTGTAGGTAAACTGGTCCTTAGCTATTGAGGGCTTTATATGTCAATCGTTGGGACGCGGGTGGCGCTGTAGGTTAAACCACAGAGCCTAGGGCTTGCCAATCAGAAGGTCGGCGGTTTGAATCCCCGCGACGGGGTGAGCTCCCGTTGCTTGGTCCCTGCTCCTGCCCACCTAGCAGTTCAAAAGCACCTCAAAGTGCAAGTAGATAAATAGGTACCACTCTGGCGGGAAGGTAAACGGCGTTTCCGTGCGCTGCTCTGGTTCGCTAGAAGCGGCTTAGTCATGCTGGCCACATGAACCAGAAGCTGTACGCCGGCTCCCTCGGCCAATAAAGCGAGATGAGTGCCGCAACCCCAGAGTCGTCCGTGACTGGACCTAATGGTCAGGGGTACCTTTATGTTAATCGTAACACCTTAAACTCGGCCTGGTAGCAAATTGGCAATGAGTGCCTATCTCTGAGTGCAAGTGTTACATGCTGGCAAGGCCTTGCTCCTGTCAGCAACCGTGCTGCAGCATTCTGCACCGATTGCTGCTTCTATGGCTCACAGCCTGTGGTTTGTTGGGTAAGAGCTCTGTTCAGATGATACGCTAAGCTGAAACTAAACCATGGCTTAGCGGTAGAATGACCAGGGAGGGGCAATGCAAGTGGTCTGACTTAGTATAAGAAAGCTTCCAACGTTCACGTATTGTATTTAAATAATATAGGTGGATCAGTTTTAACAGTATGTGTGTAGCAATATACAATGCTGAAACCGTGCAGTGTGTTCTGATTTCCTGATAAGGGAGTGCTCCTGCTTAAAGGTTTCTAGCCAGCGAGCCGTACTCTCCTGCAGCAGAATTGTGCCACCAGCCCTCATTTTCCTCTTCCAACTGACAAATCAACATTTATTTTTGTTTTGTAAAATTTGTTCACCGCTTGATTGTAAAAAACCAACCAACCCTCAAAGCGGTTTACAAAAAGGGTAAAAGAATAAAATTAAAAAGAAATTGCAATCATACTTTCAAAACATGCAAAATGTTACAATACCAAAACAGATTAAAATTACCTCAGTTTAGAATTGTAGAGTTGGACTAGCCCAACCCCCTGTATCTTTGCCCAACATGGGGCTTGAACACACAACCCTGAGATTGAGAGTCTCATACTTTACCAGTTGATCTATCCCTGGGTGCCTCCCTTAGTTTTTCTTCTAAAGACCTTTTGTGTTTCGGCAGAACTTGTTCTCCACAGCATGCAAACACCTCCCTCTTGTTTTTCTGTGGCTACATTTTGGTTGCAGTCCTCTCAAGTCACCACCCAAATTTTCTGTGCTGTGTAGTGAGTCAGAAGATGTAATTAATATTTATAAGACTCTGTAATGCTGTAATTTATTAGGAACAGGAATTGGCCTTATACAAGAGCTGTCCAGCGTTGCAGGCTAGAGTCATTCCCAGCTCTGCCTGGAGATGCATGGTGGTGTAAGAATATAGCAGTGCTGTGTGTGAGCATTTATTTTTGCAAGCATTGTAATAAAGAATATAATACTAATCCTGTAAAGTCTCCCATATGTAAATATAGAGATTTATGTATTCATGCATGTAATGCTGAATTGTATTACCGTATTTTTCGCTCCATAAAGCACACTTTTTTCCTCCTAAAAAGGAAGGGGAAAAGTCTGTGCGCGTTATGGAGCAAAGGCACTGGGCGCCGCTTCTGCTGCTGCCCGCCTCTGACGCTCCCCTGAGCGTCTTGTTTTCCTCCTCTAAAAACGAGGTGCGCGCTATGGTCCGGGGCGCATTATGGAGTGAAAAATACGGTACTCTGTATTAGGGAACTTTAAGAAAAACCCGCAGCAGAAACTTGCAGTTTAAAAAAAGCTGCACCCCAATTCTGTGCATGTCTATTCAGAAGTAGAGGGACCCAGGTGGCGCTGTGGGTTAAACCACAGAGCCTAGGGCTTGCTGATCAGAAGGTCGGCGGTTCAAATCCCTGCGACGGGGTGAGCTCCCGTTGCTTGGTCCCAGCTCCTGCCAACCTAGCAGTTCGAAAGCACGTCAAAGTGCAAGTAGATAAATAGGTACCGCTCCGGCGGGAAGGTAAACGGCGTTTCCATGCACTGTTCTGGTTCGCCAGAAGCGGCTTTGTCATGCTGGCCACATGATCCGGAAGCTGTACGCCGGCTCCCTCGGCCAGTAACGCGAGATGAGCGCTGCAACCCCAGAGTCAGACATGACTGGACCCAATGGTCAGGGGTCCCTTTACCCTTTACCTTTACCTATTCAGAAGTAAACCCTGCTCTGTTGAATTTAACTAGCACAGAGATAAGCCAGAACAGGATTTGAGCCTTAGATGATTAGTCACGTGAGTTCTAAAGGATTAATTGACTAAGACTGCAACCCAAAACCACTCTTGCGAAAGAGTAAGGCCTCATTGAACTAAGTGGGCTTGCTTCTGTGCAATCAAGCTTAGGGTTGTGTTGAAAATTTGGGTGTGAAGAAATCCTTCTGAAGGAAGGGTAAATATTTTTCCTTGCTCTTGGGTGACGCATATGTTGTAGCAGGTGCCATCTTCGAATAGGCATTCTGTCCTGTGTGTGAGAGGCATGCCTTTTCTAAGTATGCCTGCTTTTTCTTTTTTCTTTTGTAAGCATGAAAACAATAAATACCTTTAAATATAGGAAAGAAGCAGTCTGCTCAGCTATCTGGGCGGTGCAGGGAACACACAAGTGTGGCCTTTAGATGTTGTTGAGCTGCGACTCACACCATCCCAGATTCATTGTTCATGCTGGTTGGGGCTGATGGGAATGGTAGTGCTGAGATTTTATGGAAACGTCTCTGCTGCATTTCCACTTCATAGGGCTGTGTACAGGTAGGTGAGCACACTATGTGCGTGAGAGCTGTAATAATAATAATTAATAATATATATTCCTTGGTATGGGAGCAGAGTAAGATCAACTGTCCTGTTAACTTGTCCCGCCCTCTCCAAATTTCCATCCTGTGGCTTTATAGACATATTTGGCCACAGTAGGGCAGCAGTTAAGAGTTCTCCCCACTGTGCTTCCCTTCATAAGTTCAGCTCCTGCCCAACTGGCCAGGAGAAACTAGAGCCTCCCTTTGAACTCCTCACTATTAAAGACACACTTGCAGCAATTGGTATTTTTGCACCCACTTTTACAGGCTAAGCAGCTGCTCTAGTTAAAACGTATTTCCACGCAGCAGGTGTAGCCTCCAGGCTCATGTGCTACCGGTATTTCCCCTCTCCAGTGCTTCCAGTCACTCACTTCTCACAGTGCGTGACCGACTCCTCACTGGGGCTGCTGTAAATCAGGACAGGTTCCTAGCCATCTTGGTTGCTTTATTTAGCTAAGACCACCAGTCTTGGAAGCAAGTGCCTGGTTTCATGCAGCTGCTCTGTGAGGATCTGCAAGGGAGGGAGAGCGAGCCTTTGGAGAGGGACAATGGCAGGCAGGGTTTTAACACGCATGGGTGTACGAAGCTGCTTCATATTCAGTTGTGCTACCAGTCCATCTAGCTCAGTGGTATCTGCCGTGTAGCTTAGAACAGGGCTCTGGACAGAGGTGTTTTCCTTTTAATGGGAGGTGTCAGGATTCAACCTGGGACCTTATGCATGAAAAAGCACATGTTTTATCACTGGCTGACACCCCTTTCCTATTTCTAGGGGAGGATTGTCAAGGAGACAGCTGGAGATTTTTGGGTTGTTGTTGTTTTTACAATTATATCGTCAAACTGCTGTGCAAATAAGTTACAATAGGATTAAAAGGGTTCACTGTGATGACACTAGGGAACTATCTGTACATTTCCCTAACCGCTCAAAACAGGTACGCTGGGTGGCAATGAGCAGACACCAAAAATGAGCTATAATCTGGGGAAACTTTTGGAGGGAAGATTTCAACGACAGCTGCAGAGCCCTCAGTGGTACCTAGATATTTTGCCTTGTTTCTCATTCTTGAAAACATGTCTCACAAAGTTAGTATCCTACACATATTTCTGTACAGCACAGCCTGGATTAAGTAATTGGTGAGCTGTAAGGGAACCGCCCTCTCCTCTTCCAATCTAAAGAGAATATTCCTGCTCCTTGCAGGTGAAAGGTGGACACCTATTTGCTCCCCCCCTCACCCCCACCCCCAAACAAAAAGAGTCCTGCTGAATCAGGCCAGAGACCCATCTAGTCAAGCATTCTCTTCTCCCGTTTGTCAGTCAAATGTCAGTCAAGCACTAACTGCTTGTGAAACCTAGCAACTAGCTTTCAAAGGCATATGCTGCCTCTTAATTCTGAAAGTAATATATAGCCATCAAGTAACTATTGATAGATTTGTCCTGCATGAATTTTATGATTCCCCCTTTTAAACCCATCTAAGTTGGTAGCCATTGTGGTTGTGAATTCCATACTTGTTTCTTCTTTGGCAATCCCTCGTAACCGAGTAAGATTGTCTTTCATGAGCACGGTCTTAACAGTGAATCCGTAAGTGAATGTGGAGGCCAATTCTGGATCCACATGTCCTTCCACAGTGGGGTCATAGGTTTCCGGGTGGGAGTTGGTCATGGTGAGGGTTTGCCAAACGTGCCTTCCTTTTAGCACGTTTCTCCCTTTCGTCCTGAGTTCGAGTGTCTTCAAAGCCCACGACACCTTTGGTAAAGGCTGTTCTGTTCTCCAAGTGGAGCGCTCACAGGCCAGTGTTTCCCAGTTGTCAGTGTTTATACTACTTTTTTAAGATTTGCGTTGAGAGAGTCTTTAAACCTCTTGTTGACCACCAACATTATGCTTTCCATTTTTAAGTTCGGAATAGAGTAGTTGCTTTGGAAGACGTTAATCAGGCATCTGGACAACATAACCAGTCCAACGAAGTTGATGTTGAAGAATCATTGCTTCCACACTGGTGATCTTTGCTTCTAGTACACTGGCATTTGTTCGCCTGTCTTCCCAAGTGATATGTAAAATTGAATGGAATTTTATCATTGATGAAATGTTTCAAGGAGTTGGAGATGGCGTTTATAAGTGGTCCTTGTTTCACAAGCCTAGAGTAAGGTTGGTAGCCACAGTTTATGCCCTGTGTGACAAAGGTTTGACTTTTGTCTGTCCTGAACCTTCCATGCTTCAGCTTTATTGCATGTCCCCAAGTTATCGTATTCAGAATCTACTTCCTCCACACAATGCACAACCTCTTATCATGTTCTCCGCCCACTTACCTGCCTTTTTTCTAAGCTAATGAGTCCCAGATGTTGTAACCTTTTCTCATGGGAGAGTTGCTCCAGTCCCTTGATCATTTTGGTTCCCCTTTTCTGGATCTCTTCCAGCTCTGTAGTAACCTTTCCAAGGTGAGGCAACCAGAACTGTACAGCAGTATTGCAAGTGTGGTCTCACTGTAGATTTGTATAATGGCATTATCGTAGTAGTCGTTTTATTTCCAGTCCCTTTCCTAATGATCCCTAACATGGAATAAACCTTTTTCACAGCTGCCGCACACTGGGTCGACATTTTCATCGAGATATCCACCATGGCCCCAAGATGTCTTTCCTGGTCAGTCACCACCAGGTCAGACACTGTTAGCGTATATGTGAAGTTAGGAATTTTTGCCCCAATGTGCGTCATTTTACACTTGCTTACATTGAATTGCATTTGCCATTTTACTGCCTTTCTGCATGGTTTGGAGAGAACTTTTTGGAGCTGCTGCTGCTACTATCACTTTTTGTTTTTACCACCCTGTGTGATTTGGTGTAATAGACCCAAAAGCGAAGCATTAAAATAAGCAAGTATGCAGATTGCAATAAAGAAAGGCAGTGCAGTTATTAAAGTAGTTTAAAATAAAATCGCACAGATAAAATTGCTTTGGCATCAAAATGCACCCCAGTCACAGCAGGTGGAGAAGCTGTGCCTTAAATTCTAGCTCTACACCAGAGTTGTGGCTCACATGCTGTCGCAGCTCACTTCCTTTCCAAATCGTGTCACACAGTGAGAATGGGAGATTGACAGTTCATGGCGTGAGCCCCAACAACAAAGGCATGTGGCATTCCCACTGCGTGGTTTCTACTAGGCTTTTTCAACTCTGCTCTCTTGGCAAGATCTACACCTGGCCAACGTTGGCAAAACATCTTCAGAACTGATCATTGAACGTTCCTGATGGTACCAGCCCTTCATAGTCAAGTACTACACAACCTGAGAATTGACCTTAAAGGGTTGGGGAGGTGTTGTTACTGATTTATTTAAAGACCTTTAAAAAAAATGAATAATAATCCCACTCTCCAGCCAGTGAAGACTCCCAGAGCAGCTTAGTAATCACTCCCCTCCCCTATAAAGGCACAGTCCCTTCCACAAACTTAAATTCCAAAATAATAATAATAACGAGAGAAAAGGAACAGATTAGGAGGGAGGAGGAAATAGTCAATTAAGCATTCACATTCTCTTTTTAGAACATGGGGAGGCCCCATATCTGTGGACCTAGAGTACCAGCATGGCTACATACTAGGCCCCTTTCTCTGCTTTTGACAGGCACTCGGAATGCCGTGCTAAATACAGAGGCTCGCACAGTGGAGGCGGATGTCTTGAGCCGCCGCTGCGTGATGATGCGGCTGATGGACTTCTCCTACGAACAGTACCAGAAGGCGCTTCGCCAGTCGGCCGGTGCCGTGGTGATCATCCTGCCACAGAACATGTATTCTGTGCCTCAGGATGTCATCCGGGTAAGCATCGCTTTGAGGCCCCTGCCTTAACTTCGTAATTGTGCTTCAGCGTGCTGAAACTGCCTCCCAGGGTGGATAAAAATCAATGATTTTTTAAAAAAAAATCAAAAAAATCCGATTTTTTTAAAATTTAAATCGGATTTTTTGATTTAAATTGGATTTTTAAAATAAAATGCTTTTAGAGGAAAAATCTTTCTAAATATAGTCTTCTATTTAAGTTACATTGTAGTCCAAAGGCTATTCATCAGGAAATAAGGATTTGTTTTAAGTTTATCAAGTGTGCTAAAACTCAGTCTAAGTTTTTTTTTAAAAAAAATGTTTAACCACATCAGTTAACAAACATGGATACATATGCTATCATGTTATTGTTTTAGTTAAATAAATTGTTTAAATGGTTATTAAGGAAATGATTATTTTTCTCCTTCCAATAAAGTACAGCAGAAAAGTTGTCCAAATATAAACAAACTTATTAAACCTCACCATAATTTCATAATTATCTGTCTATGTATTTCTAGTAGTATAACCAAATCAGTAATTTTTGATATAAAAGTAAAAACTACTCTGAAAAGTTATTATTCCAAAAATGAAACCTTCATATGGTTGTAAATATTGAGATTATACCAGCAAGAATGAGTCTTTCTGTAAAAAAAAATTAAATCAAGTCTTACTGACTAGTGATTTAAATCGTGATTTAAATCAATTTGATTTAAATCAAATCCACCCTGCTGCCTCCCCTGCTTAATTCCAGAAATCCTTATGCCACCTGTAATCAAGCCGATATTATGGCTTCTACCTGGACCCCGAGATCATCCTCCGAGGACCTTCTATGTGTGCCTCCTCCACGTGAGGTCCGGAGGGTGAGCGGTGTCCTCCTTTGCAAGTCACTGAGTCTTTTATCTGCTCCTCCTCAGCAATTCATGGAGATTGAGCCAGAAATGCTGGCGATGGAAACCATTGTGCCGGTCTACTTTGCTGAGGAAGATGACGATCTCCTCTCAATCTACGAGCAAACGCAGGCGGCTTCTGCGTCGCAAGGCTCAGCTTCAGCTGCTGAAGGTAGGCCTCTTTCCCTTAAAAAAATAATAATACTGGGATTAGGGGTTGCCTCCCTTTAAGACCATCTTCCAAGGGCCTTTTCAGAGGTGGCACCTCGTATTTGGAACAGCAACTCCAGATAGATCCAACAGGCTTTGCTACTGGTATAAGAGAGGGATCATAAAAAAAAGCTTGGCAAGTGTTGGGAAAGATCCAGCTCTAGAATACTATACCCTCTTATCTGGGATTAAACCCCATGGGACTCAGTGGGATTTGTTTTTTAGTAGACACGCATAGGATTACATGGTTACACCACGAAGAAGCCTGAGGCAATGAATTGTTTCCAGCTAAGTTTTACTCAGAACAGACCCATTGAAATCCATAATAATAATAATATTAATAATAATTTTATTATTTATACCCCGTCCACCTGGCTGCGTTTCCCCAGACACTCTGGGCGGCACCCAACAAAATATAAAAAACACAATAAAACATCAAACATTAAAAACTTCCCCAAACAGGGCTGCCTTCAGATGTATTGTAAGAGTCAGATAGTTGTTTATTTCCTTAACATCTGATGGGAGGGCGTTCCACAGGGCGGGTGCCACTACCGAGAAGGCCCTCTGCCTGGTTCCCTGTAGCTTTGCTTCTCGCAGTGAGGGAACCGCCAGAAGGCCCTTGGCGCTGGACCTCAGTGTCCGGGCTGATTGGTGGGGGTGGAGACGCTCCTTCAGGTATACAGGACCGAGGCCGTTTAGGGCTTTAAAGGTCAGCACCAACACTTTGAATTGTGCTCAGAAATGTACACATGAACCCAATTCCTGTTATATTTTGAATATTTTTATTTATGTGAAATATAAAGAGGCAAACCTTGACCGTGGATAGAAAAGACTGTCCAGAATATATAAAGTGTGCCGGCTCAAATCCATGTGTGTCTTCTACACGGGGAGCAATTTGCAAGGTTTCTGATACTGTTGTGAATGAAGGCAAAGTGTAGCTGTGTACTCTTATCTTTATGCACCTGTTTTCTTCCTAGTACTTTTACACACAGCAACTGCCAACGGCTTCCAGATGGTGACCAGTGGGGCTCAGAGCAAAGCAGTCAGTGACTGGCTCATCACCAGTGTTGAGGTGAGTTTGGGAGAACTTCCTGGCATACTGAGAGCCAGTGTGGTGTAGTGGTTAAGAGCGGTAGACTCGTAATCTGGGGAACCGGGTTCGCTTCTCCGCTCCTCCACATGCAGCTGCTGGGTGACCTTGGGCTAGTCCCACTTCTCTGAAGTCTCTTAGCCCCACTCACCTCACAGAGTGTTTGTTGGGGGGGAGGAAGGGAAAGGAGAATGTGAGCCGCTTGGAGACTCCTTTGGGTAGTGATAAAGCGGGATATCAAATCCAAACCAGTCCTGGGCGTCTGCTGGTAGCCCTGGGGACAAGCCCTGCCTCTGAAACCCCGCAGGGCCTGTCAGCCAGTGGTTAGAGATCATGGGTGTGCAGTTATCATAGAATCATAGTTGGAACAGACCCCAGGGGTCATCTGGTCCAACCCCCTGCAATGAGGGAATCTCAGCTAAAGCATCCGTGACAGATGTTCACCCAACCTCTGCTTAGAAACATCCAAGGAAGGAAAGTTCACCACCTTCCATCCCATGGTCAAACAGCTCTTACTGTCAGAAAGCCAGTGTGGTGTAGTGGTTAAGAGTGGTGGACTCGTAATCTGGTGAACCGGGTTCGCGTCTCCTCTCCTCCACATGCAGCTGCTGGGTGACCTTGGGCTAGTCCCACTTCTTTGAAGTCTCTCAGCCCCACTCACCTCACAGAGTGTTTGTTGTGGGGCAGGAAGGGAAAGGAGAATGTGAGCCGCTTTGAGACTCCTTCGGGGAGTGATAAAGCGGGATAGCAAATCCAAACTCCTCTTCTTCTTCTACTGGCTTCAAGGTTGGATTAGCATAATGCACTGTGCGGGGCTTCTTTTGCGCTTGACCCACAAACTATAGTTAGGGCAGAGTGCTGCAGCACAGTTGCTGACAGGAGTGAGAGACCCTATCAGCCTGTAACACCTCTGCTCAGAGGGCTGAACCACCCTGTGATATTTCGTTGAAGGTCAGTGTACAAATTTAATAAACCAGCAAGCAAGCAAACCAAAACCAGGTGTTACTGTCAGTTTACATTTATTGGTGCAGAAGGTAATTGATCTAAAGTGCAGAGATCTTGTCTATTGTAATTGATTCAAGAGGTTCCCGTTACAGGTAGGTAGCCGTGTTGGTCTGCCGTAGTCAAAACAAAATAAAAGAATTCCTTCCAGTGGCACCTTAGAGACCAACTAAGTTTGTTCTTGGTATGAGCATGCACACGAAAGCTCATACCAAGAACAAACTTAGTTGGTCTCTAAGGTGGCGCTGTGGGTTAAACCACAGAGCCTAGGGCTTGCTGATCAGAAGGTTGGCAGTTCGAATCCCCGCGACGGGGTGAGCTCCCGTTGCTCGGTCCCAGCTCCTGCCCACCTAGCAGTTCGAAAGCACGTCAAAGTGCAAGTAGATAAATAGGAACCGCTCTGGTGGGAAGGTAAACGGCGTTTCCATGTGCTGCTCTGGTTCGCCAGAAGCGGCTTTGTCATGCTGGCCACATGACCTGGAAGCTGTACGCTGGCTCTCGGCCAATAAAGCGAGATGAGCGCCGCAACCCCAGAGTCGGACACGACTGGACCAAATGGTCAGGGGTCCCTTTACCTTTTAAGGTGCTCCTGGAAGGAATTTTTTTATTTTGATTCAAGAGGGTTCTGGAAGCTTCTCTGTGTGATACAAACTGGTGTAAGCTAGAAGTTTCTAGCTAACAAGCAAGCTTCTGTTCTGCCTAGAAACAAGCAGAAGGTTCCTGATGTTCGGTTTATACCTTCAGAGAAGCTGAACAGCTGGTTTAAACTGGTCCTGTTATCTCTTTCACTCAAGGTCATGCTGACTATAATAATAGGCCAGAAGGAGCCTGAGTTTCACATTCTTTCTTTCTTTCCTTCTGGTGTGGTGTTCTGTATATAGTATGCTTAAGTGCCAAGTTTTAGTCTTATTATAAGTTATTGTAAGTTTAGGTTAAGTCTGCTGCAACTGGATTTCTTATGGACAGTGCCAATCCTGAATGTGTTGGATTTGTAGCAGTAAAGCTCTGCTGGATGAAATGTTAATTGCCTCTGGTCTATTTTGTTTGGGAATCCTGCAATGTGCTAAGTTTATTTTACTCTGCTCACTTTACATTGGAATCTGCTCTGAGCAGAATTCTTAACAGTTACTATTGGTACACAGTAACTGCCTGGGCCCAGTTTACTTGCAAGTTCGCCTTACCCCGTATGTGCCCACTCAGCTGTGTTGACCTGCAGAGCTGGCACTGTTACAGGTGCCACAATAAATGCTCATTCTGCCCTTGTAAGAAATCATTCATTTAGTATTATGGCACCTACACTTTGGAACTCCCTGCCCATTGACCTCAGGCAGCCACCTTCGCTGTGCACTTTTATGTGTCTGCTTAAAGCATTCTTCTTCTTTTTTAGGCAAGTTTGTCCAGATACACAAATGTTGACTTGCTTTAATCTTTTTGCTGTTGATTTTAATTATTATTTTTTATAGTTTTTCTACTTTTTAAAATTGATAATCTTTAATATTTATTGTAAGCTGCTTTAAAAAAAAACCACAGTGAAAATGGTGCGTGCTTTTTGTTAAATAAAATAAAATGGGCACAAATGTAACTTTGCAAACTCAGGAAGAGCTGGGGCATATTTGCTAAGGAGGCACTTATTTTACGTTACCAAGCCAAGAGTACAGGTTCCCAGAGTCTAGTTTTAACTACTTTTCACAAGCCTGACTCTTAACCCTGCTTTTAAAAAATTCATTTTACTAAAATTATTGTTCAATCAGTGCGCATCATGCTTCTGCTGATTAGAAGCAGACAGGCCTCTTTCTGGAGGAAAAGTCTCTTTCTGGAGGGGTTTACAGTCTAAAGTTTGACATAGGGGTGACAAGGAAATGCCAGGGAAGTAGATGCAGTAAATAAGGCAGGGAAAGAATATCCAGTTCCTTGCATGTTATTACTGGTGTGTTTGTTTCCGCCAAGCATTCTTAGAGAATTAATAAGATTCATTGTTTGCCATTTGTCTTACGTATTTTATTGTACACTGCCATGATAATTATTATGGAAAACTAGCTGACCCGGCCACGCCTTGCTGTGGCTGATTTGGTGAAATGCAAAAGTAAGATACAGTATGAAAGAGAAAGCATCTGTTTACTTCCACCTTATCTCATTGAAGTTCAGTCTATGTGTTCTCCATTTGCCCCTCCCATTTTTGTCTTCGTTTCTACAACTGTTTATTACTACTATTCCTCCTGGCGTGGCTCTATACCCGCCGGCAGAGCCAGCAGTAGTGTTTGTGGGCGGTCTGTCTGTTGATTGGATGGTGGTAGTGACGGGGAAAGGAGGGGTCAGAAGCAGGTGTGTTGTGCTGTGCTGTTTAACGTCCACTGGAGGGCGCTATATTTTTTTGCACAAAATCACATTTTTTCCTGGGAAAGGTGTGGTATTTGTGCAATGTAAGTACATATGATCACTCCCATATGGGCATGGAACGTTATGTCCAAATTTGAACGGAATCGATCAAGGGGTTACGGAGAAAGGCGATCATTAACAAACATCCAACTTGAACGATTTTATATATATAGACTTACAAATTATTAATAAAATCAGTACATTTGCATGGGCTTGGTTACAGGCTGGCAGGCTGCAATAGGGCACAAGGCGGTATGGGCAGCTGTGCCCAAAGCCTTTGCAGAAAAGGTGTGAGGAGAGATTTGAAAGGAGGAGGGAGGCAGTTCGGAGTTTAAGAGGTGACGTGTGAGTCTTTGGCTAGAGCTGGAGACCTTTGGACGGTTGAAGCTTGTGGAGCTCCAGGAGTAAAGGTCATGAGCAATAGGCATAGGTAACAAGGGCTGGGAAGGAACAAAAAACGAAACCAAGGAGCCTATGCTGGATAAGGGAGCAGACGAGAAGTCGGTGTAGGGATTTTGAAATTGTTCAGAAACAGGGTGGATTTGATTTAAATCAGTTTGATTTAAATCACGATTTAAATCACTAGTCAGTAAGGCTTGATTTAAATCACTAGTCAGTAAGACTTGATTTAAATATTTTTTTTACAGAAAGACTCATTCTTGCAGTATAATCTTAATATTTACAACCATATGAAGGTTTCATTTTTGGAATAATAAATTTTCAGAGTAATTTTTACAGTTATATCAAAAATTACTGATTTGGTTATACTACTAGAAATACATAGACAGATAATTATGAAATTATGGCGAGGTTTAATAAGTTAACTGTTTATATTTGGACAACTTTTCTGCTGTACTTTATTGGAAGGAGAAAAATAATCATTTCCTTAATAACCATTTAAACAATTTATTTAACTAAATCAATAACATGATAGCATATGTATCCATGTTTGTTAACTGATGTGGTTAAACATTAAAAAAAAAAACTTAGACTGAGTTTTAGCACACTTGATAAACTTAAAACAAATCCTTATTTCCTGATGAATAGCCTTTGGACTACAATGTAACTTAAATAGAAGACTATATTTAGAAAGATTTTTCCTCCAAAAGCATTTTATTTTAAAAATCCAATTTAAATAAAAAAAATCCGATTTAAATAAAAAAAATCCGATTTTTTTGATTTTTTTAAAAAAATCATTGATTTTTATCCACCCTGTTCAGAAAGGATCTAGGAGTCTTGATAGACCACAAACTTGACATGAGTCAACAGTGTGATGCAGCAGCTAAAAAAGCCAATGCAATTCTGGGCTGCATCAATAGGAGTATAGCATCTAGATCAAGGGAAGTAATAGTACCACTGTATTCCGCTCTGGTCAGACCTCACCTGGAATACTGTGTCCAATTCTGGGCACCACAGTTCAAGAAGGATACTGACAAGCTGGAACGTGTCCAGAGGAGGGCAACCAAAATGGTCCAAGGCCTGGAAACGATGCCTTATGAGGAACGGCTTAGGGAGCTGGGTATGTTTAGCCTGGAGAAGAGAAGGTTAAGGGGTGATATGATAGCCATGTTCAAATATATAAAAGGATGTCATATAGAGGAGGGAGAAAGGTTGTTTTCTGCTGCTCCAGAGAAGCGGACACGGAGCAATGGATTCAAACTACAAGAAAGAAGATTCCACCTAAACATTAGGAAGAATTTCTTGACAGTAAGAGCTGTTTGACAGTGGAATTTGCTGCGAAGGAGTGTGGTGGAGTCTCCTTCTTTGGAGGTCTTTAAGCAGAGGCTTGACAGCCACCTGTCAGGAATGCTTTGATGGTGTTTCCTGCTTGGCAAGGGGTTGGACTGGATGCCAACTCTATGCTTCTATGATTTACAGCAGAGCTTCTGAAGGTGTTTTGAAAGTGATTTACAATAGCAATAATACTGTGAGAGCTGTTCGACAATGGAACAGACTCCATTGGAGGTTTTTAAGCAGAGGTTGGATGGCCACCTGTCAAGGATGCTTTAGCTGAGATTCCTAAATTGCAGGGGGGCTGGACCAGATGACCCTCGGGATACCTTCCAACTCTACAGTTCCCTAGATTCATGAGGAGGCAGAGGTGATGTGTGGTGTCTTGTGTTGACGCAGCGGCAGAAATGGTCTTGATTTAATGATTCCTCCCCTGCTCCCCTTGCTAGGGTCGGCTGACTGGTCTGGGAGGAGAGGACCTGCCTACTATTGTAGTGGTCGCTCACTATGACTCTTTTGGAGTGGCACCGGTAAGTTTCTGTCGGCCGTTGCAAAAAATCCCAGCTTCCTGCTGGCTGCAATGTGTGGCAATGACTTGGCTTACTCTGCAAGGATCTGGCTTGCTTCCTGTCCCCCCTTTGCTGGTGTGTCCCCCATACCCAGAGTTGCCCTTAATATTGGACATTCTTTCCTCCCCCCACCCCCCAGTGGCTCTCCCATGGCGCCGACTCCAATGGCAGTGGGGTTGCCATGCTCCTGGAACTGGCCAGGCTGTTCTCTCGCCTCTACACGTACAAACGGACACATGCTGGGTAAGTCGAATTTCTCTTCTGGGAGGCCTTTTGCCCAAAGCGGGTGTGCAATGGCCAGAATGTTAGCCTGACCCTTCTCTCTGCCCCCCCCCCCCAGGTATAACCTGCTGTTCTTTGCGTCTGGAGGTGGCAAGTTTAACTATCAAGGGACCAAGCGGTGGCTGGAAGACAACCTGGATCACACAGGTGCTGCAAGCTTATTGTTATACTAGTTGAAGTTAGCCCGTTAAATAACGGGCGCTAGAGGAGGAGGAGGCGAGGAGGCCCGGGTTAAAATCCCGCCTCAGCCACGGCGTCCTCCTCGGGCCGCTTCCCCCGTCCGAGGCTGCAGCCGCATCAGACCGGGCAGGTGAGGTGAGGCGAGGCGAGGCGGGCGGGTCTGTGGCTGCAGAGGCTGCGAGAGCCGAGGTGAAAGCCGAGCCGCTCGCCTCAGCTGCCTCCAGGGCGGCGTCCGGGTCTCCCCCTCGCCCAGTTGAGGAGGGAGGCTCCGCTAGGGCCGAAGCGCCCCTGGCGAAGCCGGCAGGTCCGCGGAGGTGCCTGGGCAGGGCGAGCCCGGCGGTGGTCGGTTGCCCCCTCAGCGGCCCGGGAGGGCGACCGTGCGAGGCGGCGGCACTGACCCAACTGACGACGCGCCTGCGCACGGCCGCCCTCTCGGACACGCCCCCTCTCCGCCCGCTCCAATCCCTGTGTCAGTGGGGCGCATGCGCAGTAGCGCATTTCCACTGACACACGGAACGTACGCACGGACACAGGCACTTTATTATATAGGATTCCCCATAAACCTGGAGGTTCTACGGCCAGCTCCAGGACCTGGCTTATGAGTTGGCCAGGAGGGAGAGGAGGCATCAGGAGGCTGACTGGGAAGCCATGGGCCTAACTTCCTCACTTTTAGAAACGGGAGCCTGTAGCTCTCAATAAATAGCTTGCAACTATCCCTGGTCTTAGGGGATGCGGGTGGCGCTGTGGGTTAAACCACAGAGCCTAGGGCTTGCCGATCAGAAGGTCAGCGGTTCGAATCCCCGCATCGGGGTGAGCTCCCGTTGCTCGGTCCCTGCTCCTGCCAACCTAGCAGTTTGAAAGCATGTCAAAGTGCAAGTAGATAAATAGGTACCGCTGCAGCGGGAAGGTAAACGGCGTTTCCGTGTGCTGCTCTGGTTCGCCAGAAGCGGCTTAGTCCTGCTGGCCACATGACCCAGAAGCTGTACGCCGGCTCCCTCGGCCAATAAAGCGAGATGAGCACCGCAACCCCAGAGTCGGTCATGACTGGACCTAATGGTCAGGGGTCCCTTTACCTTTACCATCCCTGGTCTTGAGTTGACAATCAGTGGTTTTTCATGTTGCATTAAGAGCATGCAAAGGGTGTCTCTTCCACCTCCCTCCCCGCCCCATAACTCTTTGTAGGACGATGGCCATTTCACATCCCTGACTGCCCCTTATTTCAGATTCCAGTTTGCTGCAGGACAACGTGGCCTTCGTACTCTGTCTGGACACTCTGGGGAGAGGGAACAGTCTCCACCTACACGTCTCGAAGCCTCCAAAAGAGGGGACCCTTCAGCATGCTTTTCTGAAGGAGCTGGAGCTGGTAAACAAAGGGGATCAGGCTGGCTTGTGTTGGGCAAGATGGGTGGGCAACTGCAGTTGAACGCTCAGTGTGTCTCCCTGGCAGAGCATCCCACTGTGCTCCAGCTAATGTGGATGCCTCTTCCCCCTTTTCTGGAGAAAATAAGGCAGTTTCTGGGGGACACAGGTGTGGAAGACTCCCCAGTCCTGTAGGGGTAACTGCACACCTAAAGGACCAGGTACACAGCCTGGGAGTCATGGAGGCACAGGTCAGTTCTGTGTCCAGGGCAGCTGTCTACCAGCTGCATCGGGTACACCGGCTGAGACCCTCCCTGTCTCGCCAGAGTGGTCCATGTTCTGGTTATCTCCCACTTGGACTACTGCAGTGCACGCTACGTGGGGCTACCTTTGAGGGTGACTTGGAAACTACAGGGTTTCAGTTAGGGGACAGTTGCCATCCCTAACTGTAGATGCTGAGGACTGGACCTGAAAGCTGAATGTGAAGCGGGTGCTCTGCCGCTGAGGCACAATCCTTTCATTTAAAAATTGAAGTAAGATTCTAGTCCTCATGACTGTTTTAAATCAGTCCATTGGTCCATCTAGCTCAGCCTCGTCTATACTGACTGGGGCTATTTGTTGAGTTCCATTCTATTGTGGATTATGTTTCCTTTTTTTAAAGCTCTCTCAGATGCTTTTAATTCTGTACAAATGTATTCCGACTGACGGTCGAATAAAAGAATGATGATGATGATAAAGGACTGGCAATGTCTCTCCAGGGTGTCAGGCAGGGAGTCTGTCCCAGTCCCATCTGGAGATGAAAAGCAGACCCTCTTTCACTGAGCCCTGTTTAGGGAAGTTTTTAATGACTGATGTTTTAATGTATTTTTAATCTTTGTTGGAAGCCGCCCAGAGTGGCTGGGGAAACCCAGCCAGATGGGCGGGGTATAAATAATAAATTATTATTATTACTACAACCCTTCCCCTTTCTTGAAGGATAGGGGTTGCGCAGCATAGCAAAGGCGCAGGCCCTGTTTTAAGAAAAGCAGGGTTGCGAGGGAGTTGCCTCATGTCTCTCTTTCTGGTGACTTGTCTCCCAGGTGGTTGCCAGCCAGTTCCCAGAGGTGAGGTTCTCCATGGTGCACAAGAAAATCAACCTCGCAGAAGACATGCTGGCCTGGGAGCACGAGCGCTTTGCCATCCGCCGCCTCCCAGCCTTCACCGTCTCCCACCTCGAGAGCCACCGAGACGGTCTGCGCAAGAGCATCATGGACGTGAGGTCAGCCGCTGGGTGAGGAGGCTGCAATAAGGGCTGGCGGGGGGTGGCGGTAGCATTCAGCTGCTGGTCTGCTTGCATGTGCGAGCTGAGGGTCATTATCAGAAAACGAACCTTGAACGCATTAGGAAACATGAAGCTGCCTTGCACTGAGTCAAACCATTTGGGCCTATTAACTCACCATTGCCCACACTGGCTGGCAGTAGCTCTCCAGGGGTTCAGACTGCAGTCCTTTCCCAGCAAGGACGTGGGTGGCGCTGTGATCTAAACCGCTGACCCTCTTGGGCTTGCTAATCAGAAGGTTGGCGGTTCAACTCCCCGCAATGGGGTAAGCTCCTGTTGCTCCGTCCCAGCTCCTGCCAACCTAGCAGTTCAAAAGCATGCCAGTGCAAGTACCCTGTTTCTCCTAAAATAAGACGTAGCTATAAAATAAGACGTAGCAGGATTTCTACGCATTTGTGAAATATATTTTTTTTTTTAAAAAAAATAATATTTATTTGATTTTCCAATTTTTGTCCAGCCCCGATTCAGGCCAGATCACAAACAATTTATACAATCTCTGATGACTTCCTCACGCCCCCCCTCATTGTTTTCATTTATCATAGCATACATTCTTACCAGGTTTCTAATTCCACATCATTAACATTTCCATAATTTCTAATTTCAAATCGCTTACCAACCACTCACATCTTTAACATTCTTATCTTTTACTTTAATTAAATCCCTGCCCCCCCCCAATCCCGGTGCAGACAATTTCAACATCAAAATTGCTTATCATTTTATAATATCTATCAATCTTATATCATTATCTTCAAAAATCATACTATAATCAATTCCTGCCAAGTCCGTATTCAAAAACCAGTAGGCCACAAAACAATTACTGCATATAAGTGTTCATCCTATTCCTGCGGGCTCCAACTTTGGAACCCATTGTCCTTGCTGCAGAGTTACATCCAAAACCATGTCCATGAAGATCTTTGGCCTTCCCTTCCATATTTGATCCAGATTGTCACGACTTCCTCTCCGCTGCTTGTCGTTGAGCTGTGGTTTTTTGACTATTCTTTTATTTTTTCCCTTTTTCCTGATGATAACAGCTCTTTGCTTTAAATAGATGAATCTTTTGCGGCCGGCTCTCTTCAGGGTAGGCTTTCTCTGTTTAAGCTCAACAAGTACACTGTTCACATGGTTGAATTGTAAATCCTGACCAGTCAAACCATTGTTTATGCTTTGCTTTATCTCAGTCACAGTGCTGCTCCCAGCTGCAGCCAGCTCAGCTCTCAGTTCTTTCACTCCAGCATTGTAATCCATTCTAAGTTTTTTCAATTCCTCCAGCAATGTTATCAAATCCACATCCTGTTTCGCCGCCATTTTTAGCAAACAGTTCTTTTCTAACTTTTCCAAACTTTTAAAAACTTTTCAAAAGTTCCAAAACACCAAAATAATCCTCTCACTCATAGAGGTTCAATTAACTTCATCTGCCCCCTAGGATCGGGGGAGGCGCAGGGGTTAAATCTCCAAAACAAAGTGTCAAATTCCAGGCAGTACTTCTCAAAGCTGTGCAACAATGCCCTGTCGTTGTTACACAATGGCAAGGGGCGGACCTCTGTGTTTTCGTCCTCAAGCCAGGTCAAATTGGATCAAAATTAAAGCTGTTTCTTGCAAATTACTTACAGTTCCGAATTCTAAATTTGAGAGGAATCGGCGCGCTCAGCGGTGACGGTCCTGCAGCTTCGCCGGACGGGGCTGTCAACGGGCCCTAGAGCTCCGCCGCCCGATCGCTCCCGGGAGCCCCGCTAAGAGCTCCCTGGGATCGGGACCGGCGTCCGAGCTCCTGCGGGTCCTCTGGACCCCGGGACGCCCTTCCCGGGGGTTTTGGGGGTCGCGGCGCTGGCGCGAACACCCCTTTGCCCGGTCCGACTGGGGGAATGTCAGGAGCGACATTTCCCCCCGACCGCCATCTCCGGCACGCCAACCGGAAGCCCCCGCATTTGTGAAATATAAGCCATACCCCGAAAATAAGACATAGTGACGCGGCGCCTCTCCCTTAAGATGGCCTGGATAGGTGTGGTTATGCAGCGTACCGACACGGAGCGGTTAAAATAAGACATCCCCCGAAAATAAGCCATACTGTGTTTTTTTTAGGGAAAAAAATTATAAGACGGTGTCTTATTTTAGGAGAAACACAGTAGATAAATAGGTAATGCTGCAGCGGGAAGGTAAACGGCGTTTCCGTGCGCTCTGGTTTCCGTCATGGTGTTCTGTTGCGGTGTTCTGACCATTAGGTCCAGTCGCGGACGACTCTGGGGTTGCGGTGCTCATCTCGCATTATTGGCTGAGGGAGCCGGCGTACAGCTTCCGGGTCATGTGGCCAGCATGACTAAGCCGCTTCTGGCGAACCAGAGCAGCGCACGGAAACGCCGTTTACCTTCCCGCCGGAGCGGTACCTATTTATCTACTTGCACTTTGACATGCTTTTGAACTGCTAGGTGGGCAGGAGCAGGGCAGGAGCTGGGACCGAGCAACGGGAGCTCACCCCATCATGGGGATTCGAACCGCCGACCTTCTGATCGGCAAGCCCTAGGCTCTGTGGTTTAACCCACAGTGCCTCCCGCGTCCCTTAGTTCAGCGTTTCCCAACCGGTGTGCCGCGGCACACTAGTGTGCCGCGAGACACCAGCTGATGTGCCGCGGAAAAAGGGACCTGCAGCCCAGGGCTGTACAGGACCGTGGCGGCGGCGCTGCTGGAGCCCGGCGGCGAAGCTGAAGCCAGGGCGGCGCTGCTCCCTTGGCTGCTGCAGCAGCAGCAACAGCAGCCTCACGTGAGAATCCCGACCGGAAGCCTCACGCGCGCCGCGCTACAGCTGATCCCAGAGGTAACTCTGGGTCAGGAGACCCGGCGCAGCCGGGTGGGGGAGGAGCGGTGTGCCGCGAGATTTTTTCATTGATTCAAGTGTGCCGTTGCCTAGATTAGGTTGGGAAACACTGCCTTAGTTAACACATAGCGCATAGTTAAACTGTGGAACTCCCTCCCGCAGGAGGCAGGGAGGGCCACCAACTTGGATGGCTTTAAAAGAGAAGTAGACCATGGTTGGAGGCAATAATGCTTCTGAATAACAGTTGTTAGAAAAGGCAGGAGGCAAGAATGCTCTTGTGTTTGGGTCCTGCTTGCAGATTTCCCGTTGGGGCATCTGGTTGGCCACTGCGAAAACAGGCTGCTGGACTAAATGGGCCATTTACCAGATCCAGCAAGGCTATACTTGCGTTCTTAATGCGGAGGAGCGTTTTTAAAAAGGCAGCATGTGCACCCTTCCCAGCCCACCTGGTTATCTGAAACGGTTCCTTGCCAAAGGGTTGGAAAGGGAGGAGGAAAACAAGCACAGCCAGCCATCAGTTCTTGAAAGTTACCACTGCAGTTGGGAGTATCTCAAAGCACAATTCAAAGTGTTGGTGCTGACCTTTAAAGCCCTAAACGGCTTCGGTCCAGTATACCTGAAGGAGCGTCTCCACCCCCATCGTTCAGCCTGAGGTCCAGTGCCGAAGGCCTTCTGGCGGTTCTCTCCCTACGAGAAGCCAAGTTACAGGGAACCAGGCAGAGGGCCTTCTCGGTGGTGGCACCCGCCCTGTGGAACGCCCTCCCTTCAGATGTCAAAGAGAACAACAACTACCAGACCTTTAGAAGGCATCTGAAGGCAGCCCTGTTTAGGGAGGCTTTTAATGTTTAATAGATTATTGTATTTTAATGTTCTGTTGGAAGCCGCCCAGAGTGGCTGGGGAAACCCAGCCAGATGGGCGGGGTATAAATAATAATTATTATTATTATTATTATTATTATTATTATTATTATTATTATCATTATATCTCCCCCAGAATTCTACCCCAAGGCTTCATCATCTCCAGATTGGCTTGCTGTTAAGGTGGGTGGGTGGGATAGCCAGCCATATGAACTGTGTCGTATGGGCCTTGCTCCCTTTTTTGAGGGAAGACATTGGTTTGCATGCTCCCTTCCACGTTTGTAAGAAACATGGGCAGGTTGTCCCTTTTTAAAGACCTCAGGCCCAAGTGGGACTGCTGACGGAAGACTGCGTGACACAGGGCCCAAATGAGAAACTTGGTCGGCAGTCGTTCAAATGCCTGCTCTCCCTCCCTACCAAGAAAAGATGTTTTTGACACCGCTGTTGCCTTTTCCCTTTGCAGGGCACGGGTCGACCCCAAAATCCTAACCCGCAACACCCGCATTGTTGTGGAGGCTTTGACGCGGGTTATCTACAACCTAACAGAAAAGGTGAGGGGTTTTTCTCTACATCTGCTCTCCCCATAGCTGTCAACTTTCGGATTTGAAAATAAGGGATTCTCCCCCCCCCCCGACTTTTGGATTTGAAAATAAAGGATGCCACGAGGGCGGTGCAATGGCACCAAGTAGCCTCACCACCCTGCGCTCCAGAGGCTGCGCACGAACAGGTGAGTGAAAGAGCGAGCGCGTAGATGGCTGTCTGTCTGGTTGGGCATGAGGGTCTGGCTGCACAAGGCATGCAAGCTCCGCCCCCAGTCGGTCTCAGACTCCTTATTGGCAGCTGAGGAGCCTCCCTGGCCGGCAGGGAGGGAGAGGAGCTGCTTCCTTTGAAATCCAGGAAATTTAAGGGATATCAACAATCCCGGATAGCAGCGGGAAACGGCATTGGAATAAGGGAGTTTCCCGCAAAAAAAGTGAGGGTTGACAGCTATGGCTCTCCCCCAGGCAGCTTTTGCTGGCCACAGCAGAGGAAGAGGCTCAGCATGGCCCCATCACATTTCCTCATTTGACTCTCTCCTTCCCAGAACAGTTAGCAGCCATTCCACTGATTGCAGCTGAGGGGCTGATAGGGCAGCAGAGCCCACTCCATCGACTGTTAGATGTTAGCTGCCACTTGACCTGGCTGCAAAGGGTGGAAAGAAGGGGCAGCGGGGCCATTCTGTTTGCTCTGCTGAAAGACCAGCTCCATTTGGCTCCTTTCCTCCCCTAAACCCAGGCGTAGGCAAACTCGGCCCTCCATATGTTTTGGGACTACAACTCCCATCATCCCTGACCACTGGTCCTGTCAAAACAAAATAAAAAATAAAAAAAATTCTTCCAGTAGCACCTTAGAGACCAACTCAGTTTGTTCTTGGTATGAGCTTTCGTGTTCATGCACACTTCTTCAGATACACTGAAACAGAAGTCACCAGACCCTTATATATAGTGAGAGGGTGGGAGGGGTATTACTCAGAGGGGTGGTGGGAATGGGTGATAGGCTGATAGTTGTGGTAACGACTGCAATTAGTCTTACAGGAAAAAGCAAGGGGTGAGAAGGTTAAAAATAGCTTTGTCATGTATAATGAGATAAGAATCCAATGTCTTTATTCAGACCAGGTCTCTCCATGGTTTTAAGCTTGGTAAAAAGGTAAAGGTAAAGGGACCCCTGACCATCAGGTCCAGTCGTGTCCGACTCTGGGGTTGCGTGCTCATCTCGCTCTATAGGCCGAGGGAGCCGGCGTTTGTCCGAAGACAGCCTCCGGGTCATGTGGCCAGCATGAGAAAGCTGCTTCTGGCGAACCAGAGCAGCGCACGGAAACGCCGTTTACCTTCCCGCTGGAGCGGTCCCTATTTATCTACTTGCACTTTAACATGCTTTTGAACTGCTAGGTGGGCAGGAGCTGGGACCGAGCAACGGGAGCTCACCCCGTCGCAGGGATTCAAACCGCTGACCTTCTGATCAGCAAGCCTGTGGTTTAACCCACAGCGCCACCTGGTCCCCTTTTAAGCTTGGTAATGAGTTGCAATTCAGCAACTTCTCTTTCCAGTCTATTTCTGAAATTCCTTTGCTACTTTGAGATCTTGTATAGAGTGTCCTAGGGATCATGGGAGTTGTAGTCCCAAAACATCCGGAGGGCTGAGCTTGCCCATGCCTGCCCTAAACCATCCCTGTTCTTGGCGGTGATTATCAGATACACTTAACATCGCACTCAGGTGCTGAGTTATGAGGAACATGTTGCCAAAACAAGGCTCTTGAGAAAAACAAGGAGGGAATATTAGCATGCTCCATGGGGAGCAAAAGGATTTATTTATTTTTTGCACGGGGGGGAACAGGAGCCCTAATGAGGGACCAGAAAGACCCAACCCAAGACAGCATAACATGGATTAAGTGTGCTCAGCAGCCACTGAACTGACTGTTGATAGCTGCAGGGTTGTTCAGAAAGGCTATTCTGGAAGTAGCCACGCCTGTCTGGCTTGAAACCTGGGGTCAGGAGCGCCCCACATTATCTTGCACTTATAGTATGAGCAGTGACGTGTGCTTTTCCAGTAAATTTTGAATTGGGTAATTTGCACTGCAATATTTTGTTCTGTTTTCCCAGGGAGTGGTCTAATTTAGCACACTTGTTTGACTTATATTTAGCGACCAAGGCCAAAAACCTTGAAGCTGCCAAGTTTGCCTAACACTATTTGCAGTTGGTATTCATTCATTAGGGACCCAGGTGGTGCTGTGGGTTAAACCACAGAGCCTAGGGCTTGCTGATCAGAAGGTCGGCGGTTCGAATCCCTGCGATGGGGTGAGCTCCCGTTGCTCGGTCCCTGCTCCTGCCCACCTAGCAGTTCGAAAGCACTTCAAAGTGCAAGTAGATAAATAGGTACCGCTGCAGCGGGAAGGTAAACGGTGTTTCCGTGCGCTGCTCTGGTTCGCCAGAAGCGGCTTAGTCCTGCTGGCCACATGACCTGGAAGCTGTACGCCGGCTCTTGGCCAATAAAGCAAGATGAGTGCCGCAACCCCAGAGTCAGACACAACTGGACCTAATAGTCAGGGGTCCCTTTACCTATTCATTCATTGCTGCTAACAAAATTAGGAAACAAGGAGCATCCTGCTCCCACGTCACATAACTTTAAGAATTGGTGCCTGAGCGTGCTTGTTTTTTCTCTTCCCTCCCCATCCTTTCCTCCTTTTGGATTGTCTCCCTTGCATTGAAAGCCCGTGAACAGGGGCTGCCTTCAAAGAACAAATTCCCAGGGTGCTTTATAGATGAAAACTTTCCACTTTATCTTGTTCCTCTAGGGAGTACCTGTTGACCTCCAGATCTTCACAGAACAGATGGTAAGCATGCCTGGCTAGTGGGGTCTCTTCCCCACAGGGCAAGGGGAAGAATAGAATAGAATATATTTTATTGTCATTGTCCCCTTTGGGGACAACGAAATTACTTGGCTGCTCCATCCACCCAGATAGGGCACTCCACGCAAAAACAAAACAACTACAAAAACACTGATTAAAACCATACAATGATAAAACATAACAGGTAAGATTAGATGACTTCAAAGTCCAGGCTTCCCATTCAAGGCCGCGATCGCTCTGGAGAAGAAGCTGTTTCTAAGACGGCTTGTTCTTGTTGTCATCGTCCTGTATCTCCGTCCCAATGGCAAGAGACGGTGACCAGGATGCGATGGATCTTTTACTATGTCCAGTGCCTTTCTGTGGCACCTCGTGGCATAAATCTGCTCTAAGGTGGAGAGTGAGCAGCCAACAATGCTCTCTGCTGCCTTAACAACTCTGCACAACCCCATCCTATCCTTGGTAGTACAGCTTCCGTACCACACACATAAGCCATAAGTGAGCACGCTCTCAATGGCACAGTGATAGAAGGCAAGCAGCAGCTTTTGCGGAAGATGGTTTTTCCTTAGAACTCTCAGGAAGTACAGTCTGAGGGTGGTGTGGGTTTTAATCTGCAGAGCAGACCGACTGCCTGTCCCTTCCCCACCCCCTTGCTTCTGCAGCAGATCCAGCAGGAACAGATGGAGTCCGTGATGGACTGGCTCACCAGTCAGCCAAGGGCCGCTCAGCTGGTCGACAAAGACAGCACTTTCATCAACACTCTGGAATATTACATGAGTCGCTACCTGAAAGACGTCAAGCAGCATCACGTGAAGGCAGACAAGCGGTAAGAGCAGGGCTGCCCTTTGCTCTTTTCCTGTTCTGCTCTGGTGCTCTTTTCTGCTGTTAAAAGGTAAAGGGACCCCTGACCATTAGGTCCAGTCGTGGACGACTCTGGGGTTGCGGCGCTCATCTCGCATTATTGGCCGAGGGAGCTGGCGTACAGCTTCTGGGTCGTGTGGCCAGCATGCCTAAGCCGCTTCTGGCGAACCAGAGCAGCGCACGGAAACGCCGTTTACATTCCTGCTGGAGCGGTACCTCTTTATCTACTTGCACTTTGGCGTGCTTTCGAACTGCTAGGTTGGCAGGAGCAGGGACCGAGCGACGGGAGCTCACTCCGTTGCGGGGATTCGAACCACCGACCTTCTGATCGGTAAGCCCTAGGCTCTGTGGTTTAACCCACAGCACCATCCACGTCCCATTTCTGCTGTTAACTGCCCTCAATATCCACACACGCGCGCGTGCGCACCCCCCCCCCCCCGTTGATGTGGTTAGAGACAGGGTGACATAGAGAGGTGACCTAGTAAAAGCATCTCCAGGAAAGACTATGTGTGTCTTCATGGCCCAACTGGTTACTTATTTATTCTTTAAGATAGATGACCCTTGGGGGTTCTGTGACTGGAGAGCCAGTGTGGTGTAGTGGTTAAGAGCGGTGGACTCGTAATCTGGGGAACCGGGTTCGCTTCCCCGCTCCTCCACATGTTAACTGCCCTCAGCATCCACACATGCATGCACACACCCCCTTGTTGACGTGGTTAGAGACAGGGTGGCATAGAGAGGTGACCTAGTAAAAAGCATCATCACCATCATTTTTTATTTATATGCTGCCTTTCCACAGTTAAAAAAATGCTCAAGGCGGCTTACAACATGACAAGATTTACATAATTACAAAAGTCATAAAGACTAAATAAACCACATCAAAAATTACACAAGCAAATGGAAAACAATTTCCACTTAAATCAAAATCTAAAACTAAGAATACAGCATCATCACAGTTTAAAATGCCATAGGTAAAATATAACAGCAATTTAAACAAAAAACAAAACTGAGCCCTCTACTAAGCAGCAGCAGCAGTCCTTTATCGAGCCCATCAGGCCCTACCCTAGGCCAGGTGGTGAGTGGCAGGACTGGGGCCCTCAGGCGCTGAGCAGGGGAGTGCTCCTGGGTGGCAGCGGCAGCAGCAGTTCTTATAGGCCTGTCAGGCCCTGCCCTAGGCCAGGTGGTGAGTGGCAGGACTGGGGCCCTCAGGCGCTGAGCAGGGGAGTCCAGGAAAGACTCTGGGTGGTCCTGGTTCAGGGCCCAACTGGTTACTTGTTTATTGATAAAAACAAAATAAAAAAATTCCTTCCAGTAGCACCTTAGAGACCAACTAAGTTTGTTCTTGGTATGAGCTTTCGTGTGCATGCACACTTCTTCAGATATACTGAAACAGAAGTCACCAGGACATAAATCTGACATGAGGAATCCCAAGACAGAGAAACCAGTAGGAGAACACTTCAATCTCCCAGGACATTCTATACAAGATCTCAAAGTAGCTGTCTTATTGCAAAGGAATTTCAGAAATAGACTGGAAAGAGAAGTTGCTGAATTGCAACTCATTACCAAGCTTAAAACCATGGAGAGACCTGGTCTGAACAAAGACATTGGATTCTTATCTCATTATACATGACAAAGCTTTTTTAACCTTCTCACCCCTTGCTTTTTCCTGTAAGACTAATTGCAGTTGTTAACAGTCATCAACAGGTTTACCACAGCTATCAGCCCTATCACCCATTCCCACCACCCTTCTGAGTAGTACCCCTCCCCACCCTCTCACTATATATAAGGGTCTGGTGACTTCTGTCTCAGTGTATCTGAAGAAGTGTGCATGCACACGAAAGCTCAGACCAAGAACAAACTTAGTTGGTCTCTAAGGTGCTACTGGAAGGAATTTTTTTATTTTTTATTTGTTTTGACTATGACAGACCAACACGGCTACCTACCTGTAACTTGTTTATTGATGGCATTTATACGCTGCTCTTTAGCCAGAAAAGATTTGAGAGTGGCTTACAAAAAGCAGTATTCAGACACTCCCTTAGAAAAGCATATTACTGTATTTTGGTGTTCTGTTGGGGGGCCGCCCAGAGTGGCTGGGGAGGCCCAGCCAGATGGGCGGGGTATAGATAATAAATTATTATTATTATTATTATTATTATTATTATTATTATTATTATTATTATTATGGCATGGACATGTAACAGGGTAAAAGAGTATTGGGAAATGATTTATAATGAATTGAAATAAATGTTTAAAATTACCAAGCACATCTAGTCCAACCCTCTGTAATGCAGGAGTCACAGCTAATGAATTCCTGGCAGATGGCCATCCAACCTGTGCTTAAAATCCTCCCATGAAGGAGAGGCCCCCACCATCTTCCGAGCTTTTCTGTTCCACTGTCCAACAGCTCTTAACCCTCAGGAAGTTATTCCTAATATTGAGCTGGAATCTCATTGCGTTTGAATCCACTGGTTCAGGTGCTCCCCTCTGGAGTAGCAGGAAACAAAGCTTGCTCTCTTACAAGGTGTGTGACTGAACCCACATCTGTGCGTCCAGCACTCAACAGGTATTCCTGCACAAACTACCAAGAGGTGTAGGAGCTTTTGGGTAAATGTGTATTGGGAAATGATCCATGATGAATTGGAAAAAAAATGTTTTGAAGTACTCCCCCCCCCAAAAAAAAACCCAGAGTCCTTTTTGTCAGGCTGCGTGGGGTCTCTTCCCCAGCTGGCCGTTCAAAGAAAGACTCTGAGCCATTAAGCTATTAAGCTTTAATCTAGGCTAATTACTTTACAATGCGGAGTACATCATAAACACATCTCGTCAGTCACTTTCAGATTCCGGAAGTGGCCCTTTGCGATTCTCCCGCCAGGAAGCCCATCTTGGAAAACAAAAGCACCTTGTCCGTCTCTTTCCTTCCCCTGGTGCGTTGCGAGGGCTCTGCCTGGCTGGCTGGAGCCCTCCCACCTCTGCTTCCCCTTCTCCAAAGCTCTCCCCAGAGGGGGAGGAAGAATCTGTCTCTAAGATCACGGGCTGTTCCCGGTACTCACTCACAGCTGGGCTGGAAGGGGGGGGCAGCCCCCTGACACTTTCTGTTGAGGATAACTCGGACTGGGAGCTTGGTGGGGCTGGTTGCCTGGCCCTCCTTGGGAGTGCTTTTTCTCTTGGGTCAGATCCAGCAGAGCTGGCAATGGGGGGGGCAAGGCAGCTCCAGCCACACAGCTCTTCCCTCAGGCAGCCTTAGTTAGATCATTAGTATTTAGGATGAGCTAGATCAGACTCTGTACGTAAGGCATCCCCGTGTATTTCTACAGCTTACTGTGTTGTGTTTGTTACAGGTAGGTAGCCGTGTTGGTCTGTCATAGTCAAAACAAAATAAAAAATAAAAATTCCTTCCAGTAGCACCTTAGAGACCAACTAAGTTTGTTCTTGGTATGAGCTTTCGTGTGCATGCACACTTCTTCAGATACTTCAGATATTTTTGTTTTTAAGGCAAAATGCAGGACCCCTGAAATTCACACTGAAAATGGACCTCGTGACATGCTTGCTAAGATACAAGTCAGCAGTTAACTCTGAAAGTCCTGATTCTGATCTATTTAACGGTTCTCGAGGAGAAGGAAAATGACCAGAACTGTTTTAAAGGGTGGTGGTGTTTTTTTAAGGAAACCTGGCAGAAGTCCAGAGTTTCAACCACAAAATGAATCTGAACTGGCCATTTAAGTGTTTTAAGTTGCAAAGAGGAGGGAAACTGACCTCTTTAACTGTTCTAATGTGAAAAAAAAGAAGGAAACCTGGTGGAAGTAATCGCTTTCTGCTGCAAAACAAAGTAAAACCAGTCACTTTGACTGATCTAAACTACAAAGAAGAGAACAACTGGCGACTCAAAAAGTACGGTATTTTAAAGGAGGTGGGAGTGGGAGAAGGAATGTCTTGGTGGGAGCCCAGAGTTTCAGCTACAAAATAAACTGGAACTGGTCCCATAAAGCAAAGGTTTTCAATATTTTGAGTCCACTGAAACAGAAGTCACCAGACCCTTATATATAGTGAGAGGGTGGGGAGGGGTATTACCCAGAAGGGTGGTGGGAATGGGTGATAGGCTGATAGCTGTGGTAAACCTGTTGACGACTGTTAACGACTGTTAATGACTGTTTTTTACAGGAAAAAAGCAAGGGGAGAGAAGGTTAAAAATAGCTTTGTCATGTATAATGAGATAAGAATCCAATGTCTGAAGAAGTGTGCATGCACAGGAAAGCTCATACCAAGAACAAACTTAGTTGGTCTCTAAGGTGCTACTGGAAGGATTTTTTTTTATTTTTTATTTTGTGTTGTGTTGTGACTTTGAAAGGCACAACTCTTTTAAAAACATGAAGAAGTTAATTTGGCGCCCCTCTTTTTCTCAACCGCATGCAGGGACCCCGAGTTTGTTTTCTACGACCAGTTGAAGCAAGTAATGAATGCATATAGGTAAGTGCAAGCAACCTTGTCTTGTATTTCTTTGCCCTGAAATCAGAGGCACAGAAAGAGTTGGAAATGTTCTGTGCAAATTCCTCTTGGGCTCTTGCCCGGGAATGTGGTTGGCCCTTTTCTCCCACCTTGCTGTGCTGGCATTGCCCTGCTTTGAATAGACAGGCTCTGAGGATCTGCCAGCCAAGAAGGAGGCTTCAGAGATTCTCCTTCCTGCCCAGCCATTATGCTCCTCTCTCTTACACACTCTCACTCTGTGTTTCCAACCTATCAAGGCAGCTTGCTCCAACTTGGGACTCGCCGGATGTTTTGGCCTACGACTGGCATCATCCCCAGCCAGCGGGTTGCAGAAGGCTGCAATAGGTCTTAAATCCAGCAGACGGGGCTGGGTGTCCCCTCCATGCACCATCTGTTTCCCACCAACAGAGAAGGGTCAGAAGCAAGCCATCTCAGGCTGGTGGTGTACCTGACCCTGAGCACATTTCGTAGGAGAACATGCGTGGGGAGCATAGCTGTCAACTTTCGGATTTGAAAATAAGGGATCTTTTTCCCAACTTTTGGATTTGAAAATAAGGGATGCCGCCAGGGCGGTGCAATGGCACCAAGTAGCCTCGCCACCCTGCGCTCCAGAGGCTGCGCGCAGAATGGGAGAGCGGAAGAGCGAGCGCGTAGACGGCAGGCAGGCTGGCTGGGCGTGAGGGTCTGGCTGCACAAGGCATGCAAGCTCCGCCCCAGTCGGTCTCAGGCTCCTGATTGGCAGCCGAGCAACGCAGCTGAGGAGCCTCCCTGGCCGGCAGGGAGGGAGAGGAGCTGCTTCCTTTGAAATCCGGGAGATTTAAGGGATATCAACAATCCGGGATAGCAGCGGGAAACGGCATTGGAATAAGGGAGTTTCCCGCCAAAAAAAGGGAGGGTTGACAGCTATGGTGGGGAGGGGCAGATGTTGCAAATTGGACAGTCTTCTTTCCAGA
>JAWWNF010001150.1:0-126958 GCA_034641395.1 Darevskia armeniaca | reverse complement strand
CACCGTGCATAATTTTTCATTCTACTGCCCGTTCTTGAAAGCTCACGGTGGCATTCAGTTCCTGGTACAAAAGGCTTCCCAGCAAGAGTGCTTTGTGCGAAGCAGCTGAGTCTAGGACTGTTTGTTTAATTGCATGTGCTTAAGAAAGGATCCCCCTCCAACTCTGAATTTATTAAGCTGTAGAGCTGGCTTTTAAATTATTGAGAGCAATCTTTTTAATAGCTTCTGTTATAGCCCTTGAGTAGTTGCCAGCATCACGAGCAGCAGGGACACAAATATGCTGTTAGAACACCCTGCAGACGGACAATCTGGCAGCGGAGCAAGCTTGGAACAGCCATCGGTAGAAAACAAGCAAAAGTCCCAGTGTCTGGAGACGTTTTGGTTTCCCTTGTTCCTTTCTCACCTTGCCTTAGCTAACACCAGGGGCCTTGGCACAAAATGAAGTACCGTACTCCCCCCCCCCCACTGCTCCACTTGGTGATTTCTCAGGCAATATCTTGCCTCTGTATACCAGTTATGCAGGATGTCACAATTGGCCCTGGAAGCAAAGATCCCAGCTCCTTGCTAGCATCCCCTGCATTTAATGAACCAGAGAGGAAGGTATTACTACTAGGGAATGCACATCAACTCTTCAGCCTGAGGCTTGGGGTTTTCTGGTAGAGGCCAGGAATCATACTAGTTTCCTGCTGTGGAATCTCCTGGGTCTTAACAGTGTGCCTTTTTCTATGTGCCAGTTCATATTACTCTCCTTTTAAAAAATCCATGTTGAAGCCAGTCTGAGTTTCCAATTATCTTGTTGTTCTTGTGCATTGTAGAGACCATGTGGATGTCTCACTGCATGCCTGAGTGACAACTCAGCTTTTCCTGGATCAGCAACCTTTTCCAAATATGTTTCTAGCATCATAAGTGGCTGCAACCCAATTGCAGAGCACAGACCCGGCCTGTGTAAGGTTCTATGTTAATCTCCTGACACCTCCTGTTAAAGGATCTCAAGGTTAGGAAAGAACCTTATCATGGTCAATGACCAGGGATGATGGGGATTTGTACACCTGAAAGGACACAGGTTCCCCCTCCTTGACAGTTCTGGGTTTGATAGTCTGACTCAATACAAGATATACTGAGAATATAAATATATATTTTGAAAGCATGGTTCTAGAACAGGGGTGTCTAACCTGTGGCTGTCCAGGTGTTGTTGGACTCCAACTCCCATCAGCCCCAGCCAGCATAGCCAATGGTCAGGGAGGGTGGGGATTGTAGTCCAGCTGCATCTGGGAGGGGGCACAGATTAGCCATCACTGTCTTGGCAGTGTCTCAGTGGATTAACTCTATATGTAGTGGCAGTATCCCAGAATTAAACAATTTTAGAATCAAGTAGAGAGATACATTCATAGGATGACAGGTGCTTTTTGAATGTGACGATGGTCATATTCCTTTTAAAAAGAGATTATTTCTTTTTGACTAATTTCTTTTTGACTATTTCTTGACTAATTTCTTTCACAGCAGCCAAATTGTTAACAGCAGAAAATGAGAAAATATTAACAGTTCGTACATGGAAAATAGTACAGTTCTCTAAACTAACTGAAGGTATGAGATTTAGGGATGAGAGACAATTAAAAGCTCAATTTGAGGAAGCGTGGCAACCTTTTATTGACTTTTTGAAGGTTGGCTATAAGATTAAAATTAATTACCGGTACTTCTCTGTTGTATGATGACATAATCGGTTGAATGGCAGGATATTATTAATTATTGCTACTGTTTATGCCTGCTTTGAGTCAATAGTTTGGAGTTTATTTAAAATAGGAATATGTAGGTTAGATTTAGGAACACAGGACCCTGCATCGTTGCATTTATATGCTGAGGATTAAACCAGGGACCTTCTGCATGTGGAGCAGATGCACTACTATTGATAGCTACCCGGTATGTTTCTTCCTTTATATTTTTCGTAAATGATGTTGTGTATATTTATGATTCTCTCTCTCTCTCTGTGTGTGTGTGTGTTAATTATAGTCCTTGTTTACTTGTATTGAATAAAAATGTACTCTTCCATTTTCTTTACTTCAGCAATCTGTTAGTAAGGCCTGTGTCATGGTATAGAACTCACTAAGTTAAAGATATTGAGATGAATATAGAATAAATAAACAAAACACACAACACACGTTGCATTCCAGAATGTACATAATGCTTTAATAAAAGCTCTTCTGACCTTCCTTCAGTGCATGGCAGAGAGCATTGTCCCCCACACCCTGCAGTGGGGAAACAGCAAAATTCCATTAGTGACTCTGTTGTACCTACTTCTCTCTGTAGAATCACTCTCTTCCATTGCATTTGAATTAAACTCAGACTTTCTGCTTTTCCCGTTCCCCACAGGACTAGTCTTCTTCTTCTTTTTTAAAAGTAATTAATTTTACACACTTCAAACACGCCACACAACAGTAGACAAACAGCAGATAAAAAACCTGCAGTATGTGTCTAAGATACTAAATCCAAGAATACCTGAACAGTTGCTAGGACTCAGAACTTTGCATTCTCAAAGGACTGCACCAGCTCTTTGCATCTCTCAAATGTTGTAAAGGCTGCTTAATTTTCACAAGCCATACCTGAGGATAGCAGTCCCATTTTGCAGAAGGGGGAAACTGAGGAGAAGTAGGTGATTTACCCGAGTTAAAGCTATCGGAATGCAGGAATATGTGTCTCCTCACCCAAGGGGTCAGATTTCAATTCCTTTCAGAGTGCAAATTCAAAGATACCGAAACTATTGCAAAAGCAGAGGTGGCAAGAATAATGGACATAGGAAATAAAATCACACACAGACACACAAACACAAATTGCTAGTTGTTATAAGTCATTGTGGTAACACAGAGGGGGGCTTCTTCAGTAGCAGCACTGGTGCTATGGGATGTGCTCCCAGGAGCAGGACCTGCATGTCTTTGGTCATGCAGCGTAGCCCCTTTTTTTGAGGCAACCTGCTCCATGTCCACTTCCCCATCTTCCCAACATCCCTCTGCATTTTTCAGTGCTCTCTGTTCTCCCTGGATCCCCTCCATCACTTTTTCTTTTGTCTGAGCTGAGAGCAGTATTGCAAGTCCCAGATCTTAAACAATTAACCAGTCTGCCTTCCTCTCTTGCAATCTTAAATTAGTCTTAACAATGAACAAAAGATCCCACGGCCACATTTTCTTCTTTTCTTTTTTTAGACCTCAGGTTATGTTGTTGTAATACTGTGCACTAAACTCCTCTACCAGTTGAAGGGCTACAAATTTGGTTTTAAACAAAGAGGAGTTTGGTTTTTGGCATAACTGTTTAGTTTAACACAAATCCAGAAGGATGCGACTTGAGATAAAGCCTTGCCCCCAAGAGCTGATACTTGGCATGTAAGCTATTTGTCTCCGTAAAGAAGAAGACAGATATTATTATCTGATAAAGTACACTCTTTATCTGAACACAAATTAGCATCTATCAGCGTTGGAGAAACATAGTGACTGGTGAGAGTGTGATCTGGGAGCCAATAAGTCTTTGGATCAGACTAAACCTCAGCTAGAAATTCAGTAGGCAAACTTGGCCAAAACACTATTCCTCAGCTGCCATCTGCAATATGAGGAAAATATTCACCTACCTCTCAGGGCTGTTGTAAGGAATACTGTGAAATGATCTGAAAACAAAAAGGATGTCATTGTTGTTATATCATTCTTCCCTTACCCTTTAGTGTCTGAATGTTAAAATAGTTCAAATTGGTTTTGCAGACCCTTAAAAGCTGGAAAGATACAAACCTTGGGAATCATAATGCTGTTATTAATAATTTCTTCATTCTTGAAACCAGAGCCTGAATTATAGGGGCAGGTGTCAGAGGGGGCTTGGTTTTATTTCCTTTTGGGATGGTATTAAGGCCTTTCCTTTCATTCTCCACAGGACAATGCCTATGGACCTTGAAGGTACCATTGCTGAAATTCCACAATATCACTGCTGAGAGAGTGGTTTTGCCCCAAATCACATACCTGCTGTTTTCCAGTGTCACATATTTTCATTTTTCTCTTTCCCAGTCAGCAATATTTAATGCCTGGGCAGGCTTTACTGTGTTAAGCTGCAGGTACAAGGTCAGTCAGAAGTTGTCAAGATGCCACTCTTTGAGCAAGCTGCCTTCTGGCTTTGCATCGGCCATCTTGAAAACTTAATTGTTCCATACTGAAAACCACATCATTTAACACTGCTTTAATAACTGTCAATGTGTTGTCCATGATATTTGATATCTATTTTGCACCAACGTCCAGGTTGTGTCAGACTGGGACAGATGTCCCTGAAGCCCTACCTTAGCTGCATTACTGCTTCTACAAGGCATGATTAGGTCAGGACCAGCCTGTGCCCAAACCCCTAACCCGAAGAGGTCCCTGCAGAAGAGCAGCAGTGCCTCATTGCTAGATATGGCCCAGATTGGGCTCAAGGGAATTTAACCTCTCCTGAAAGATAGCTTGAGGCTGCCACCTCCAAAGACTCTCCATAAAGGAGACTGTGGCATCAAAGGGCCTGTTGCTCTCAAGTGGGTACTCAACTCTGCTCCAGACCCTCCACTCTCACTTCCAGGAGCAGAAATAGTGATGGGCCTGAGCCCAGACTAGAAGATACAGCACCCATTGGGGAGCACAGGGCATTTCCCTTTCCCCATCCCTACGAAAGAGGAGGAGGAAAGAACTAGCATATATTCCAGGTCAGGGCCCTGTTAATGCTCCAGGAAGAAGAGAGGCGGTCTGTCTGCTACCCGTTAGTTGCTGGTGCAACATCACATTGACTTCCTTGCTTGAGCAGCTCCAACCGTTAGCTGGAAGCAGCAGAGTGGCATACGGGAGCCACTGGCTCTTCAGCTCTTTCTCCATGAAGTTCTGCTGCAGATCTCTGTGGCGGGCTTTGCGCACTGCAGATGACTATGTGCTTCACTCTGCAGCCTGTCTAATAAAGGGGTTAAACAGTAAATTAAATTCTGTTATAACTGCCTTGAGTAACACTTACCTGAACGCAACAGCCTGACGACTTCCTGTATTCCCATACCTCTTTATACCTTTATCTCGACTTTTTAATTCCTGCTTTAAAATCTCTTTAATTAATACTGTCCCAGCAGGATATCGAAACTCTTCTGAGTTTAATCTATTACCCCTGTATATAATTGCCTATGGTAATCCACAACAAGCAGCACAGATACCTAGTTACTTGGGTAATAAACATCCTTCTTTAAGTTTCGCAAGAGGACTGTGTTTAGCTCCTCATTCTATTTTCACTGCACAAGCAAACAACCCCCTTGCTTTATCACCAGTTTCAGGGATGTACTATTCCCTGTGCGCATGATATATTGCACTGGATTGTCTAGCCAGAGTTTGCCATCTTTACCAGCAATATAATTGCACTTCACAGAAAATCCTGATCTAAGTTCTTAATGCTATTGTCCATTTTTCACATTGGGGATGGGGTTAATAATGACTGTGCATTATGATATAGCATCACCACCCATTTATGTGACATTTTACAGAGTTTGACAAGCAAAAAGACAAGTCCTTGTCCTGAGGCTCGTACAGTCTCCATTTGGATCACTAAGGCAAGGGAGGGAGGGAAGAAGCAAAGGTAATAAGCAAGAGACAGTGATGGGAAAGGGCAAAGCAGTTAGGAATGAATATAAATGAAGGCTGTAACCTAATGTTTTGGATTCGTTTGGAGGACTAAGGAGATAGAAGAAAGACTTCATGGAAATGATGGGTTTAAACAGTGCTTTTTGGGGGGGGGATGCAGGGGGATGCATACCCCTAAACATTTTGTGAATCTAAGTTTGGCCTCATTGAGGGGAAGTATTTCAATATGAGTAGGAAAATGAGATTATCCCTAAACATTTTTTTAGAAAAAAAGCACTGGGTTTAAAAACTAATTGCAACAGGGGAGACATTTGGATCTCTCCACAGTATTTCAGCTAGATGAATGGAAATATCCAGTTGTGACAATACAGGCTCACAATTTGTATTGTGGTAAAAAGGTAAAGGACCCCTGGACAGTTAAGTCCAGTCAAAGGCGACTATGGGGTGAGGTGCTCATCTCGCTTTTCAGACTGAGGGAGCCGGCGTTTCTCCACAGACAGCTTTCCAGGTCATGTGGCAAGCATGACTAAACCGCTACTGGCGCACGGAGGACCATAACGAGTGCCAGAGCACGCAGAAACACCGTTTACCTTCCTGCTACAGCGGTACCTATTTATCTACTTGTGCTGGTATGCTCTCAAACTGCTAGGTTGGCAGAAGCTGGGACAGAACAATGGGAACTCACCCCGTCACACGGATTCAAACCGCCGACCTTCTGATCGGCAAGCCCAAGAGGCTCAGTGGTTTACACCACAGCACCACCTGTTCCCTTTTGTATTGTATTGTGGTATCTGTAGATGACAGATTAGGATGGTTTCGGAGGCCGTATTTATATCATGTTACTGTTTTGTGCCCCCCCCCACTTTTTCCAGTGGTAGGATGATCCAGGAGCACCTTGTGATGACAGGCACCTGGTGCTGAGAGAGTAACAGAAACGTATGGCATCCTATATAAACTGTTCCAGTGGTATTCAATGCTAGTGAAGCTAATGGACATGACTAATTTAGGTGCATTGATTTTTAATGGGTCTACTCTGAGTATGCTGAATATATCCATTCATTTGCAAATGTACAGGATGAGCAGATGGGAAGCAAGTGAGCATGCACTCAGGCGGTCCTAATCTGAAAGTAGTCCAGTGTCCTAGTATCCTAGATGCCACTTCAGCCAGCCAAAAATGTGTTAACAGTCTTCCCCAGCCAGCCCCAGACTTAAGTCTTAACAACTCTGCTCTTCTAGGTTCCATCCAGGCAGGTGGGATGTAATGGTATTTCCAGTAGTTTCAATTAGCCATTAACTATCAAAGGCCATTAATCAGGACCTTATTGTTGTCTACTATCAATTGCTTTGCTATACAAAATCTGAGAGAAAGAGCCATTTTGTGTAAGCAAAGAGCATGTTAACAATACTCCTGTCTTCCAGGGATATTATCCATTTGTGCTTAGTACCTGACCAGATGTTCCTTTAATCTGCTTATAATACCAGTAGTAGTTTGCCAGTGAGTGCATTTCCAGCCACATATGACAGTCCCGCATCTCCAGGGCTACAGCAAACAGAGCTGAACAAACCACATTTTGGCAGCTTAGTATGCTTCTCTGTCCCCACTTGCATGGCTGGAAATGACAAGAGTAGACAGATGGGTAAATCCTGTGGAGATGCACAGAAGGTTTGGCAAAGCCCCATGGTTCCACAGTACGTACCACTATTAGATGAGAAGAACAAGGAGTGTTGTATAGCAGGGGTGTCCAACATAGCACTTTCAAGCATTTTAGACTACTATGGTCATCATCTGTGACCATAGGACACACTAACTGGGGCTGATGGGAATTGCAGTCCACAACATCTGGAGGGCTACCTCTGTTGTATAGACTTCTTTGCACTAGGTCTGACTGTGGTTCAAAATCAATAAAGGCTAAAACATGGCACCACTTTCTTCAGATTAAGAGGGAGGTCAACATGGGGCATGGGAGAGCTGATTATGGGAAGGAGACAATAGTTCCATCACTCAATTCTCTGCTCCAGCCAGATTGTCCCCACACTGGGCTGAATGAAACCTTCTGCCCTGGGGGAAGGAAGGAAGGAGTAAGGGGGAGCAGACAACAACAACATCAGGACCAGTTAAACAGTTCTTTCCCAATCCCCCAGAGCCGATTTCCTATTTTATACCATTTATTTGTTTTGCCATTTTAAAATGGTCTCTTTGGGTGCCTTGGCAGAAAGGTGATATGCAATGGTACAATTATAGGAATTATCACTACCGTTTGGCACTGTGGTCATTTCCCCCTTTCTTAGGAAGGGAGATCTGGATTTGTTTTAGGCCTTCTCATAAGCCCCAGTCAGGTGTTTATGAGATGAGAGAGAGAGAGTGGGGTTGAACATGATAGCTCCATCCCTGTTGCCCTGTCACCCTCCATGAGTTGGAGAGGCAACTTCTGAAGCAGGGAGCCTTTTCTGTTTTCTGGGTTTGAAACAGAGTGTGGGTGCTCCAGCTGAGCAGTCTTACTGCTGCAGAGGTTCGTTCCTTCTCCAGGTGGAGGGCTGTGGGAACAGTGACTTGAGGGAAGGTGGAAGGGATGGGGGCGTGTCCCTGCTTGCATCCCCTCATCCAACGGTAATGGAATTTGGCGGGAAGCCTAAAGAAGGCCAGAGACCTCCATCATGGAACTAGACAAGAACTTGGGGGGGGGGGAGAGAAGAAAGAGATGATACAGCTTGCTCCCAACAAAGGCGAGCCTCATTGATATGAACAATGGTAATGTGTGATGAGATGTTCATGCAGAAGCTGCTTCATGGAGTGCAAAATGCTATCAAAATGTATCATTTAGTTTATGGTCTTAAAATTGGTTGGCACCAATGAGTTTAAGTGTGCGTTTTGTAACATTTCTGTAACCTTGACCTAACGAAATATGATAATGATGTCCATGCTAATGAGAAATTAACATGAATTATATTGGGCAGAGCCTTATTAAAGTCAATGGTCTGCTAAGCTAACTGGGAAGAGAGAAGAATGGCTGTAGCTCCTAGATATTGAACATGAGGTATATTAAAAAGTAACTATGCAAGGCAGTATATGCCAATATGCCATTGTCCAGTCTAAAGCCACCCTAGTGCTGAGCCTGGGAATTCCAGTCTTAGGCCTGCTGTGTTGAGCACACCACCTCAGGGATGCGGAACCTGTGGTCATCAAAATGTTGTTTCTATCATCGCTGGCCATTAGTTGTACTGGCTGCGTCTGATGGAAGTTGGAGTCCAACAACCAGTGGAGGGCCACAGGTTGCCCATCCCTGCCCTACCTGGTGTCCTCCATATATTTTGGACTACAACTTCGTTCAGCCCCAGCCAGCATGGCCAATGGTCAGGGATGATGGAAGCTGTAGTCCAAAACATCTAGATGGCACCAGGTTGGAAAAGGCTGCTGTAGAGCACTTGCTTTACATGCAGAAGATGCTGAGCTCAATCCCTGGTATGTCCAGGTGGGGCCAGGGAAGGCTGCTGCCTGAAACCTTGGAGAGCCATTGCAATGTAGACAATACTGAGCTAGGCACAAGGCAGCTATCTATAGCCCATTTGTACATCAGCGTGATGATACTGAGGTGGAGCACTCCAGGGGCTATTGCCATAATTTCTGAACAGATTATGCAATTGTTCTCACCGCTAGCCGCTAACCTTTGAGTGCTTTTGCAGCTGACCATTCCACTGGGGTAATTGGCTAATCACAGAGCAGACTTCAGCGACACCAAATTGAAGGGTGAGTTCTGTTTTAAAAACGCAGGCAGCAACAACAAAGAAGATAGCCTCAGTGACATTGCCGCATTTATCCAGCCATATTTGTGAAATAGTAGCTGCCTGTAATGATGACAGCCATACACTGTTGTTTTTGATGTGCCATTTGGAAACTGATCACTTGTTTCCCTTTAATTTGGGTTTAACAACTCAGCCTCTGAGAATGCTTCATCTTTATTGCCAGTAATGAACAGGTCTGAATACGGCATTTATTTCCCCCGAAAGCATCTTCTGTGGTGCAGGCTCATGAAAAATTAGGCCATATTAATATGTTACAATTGACCACCTATAATAGCTCATGTGAGCAGCCTCCATAAGTAGCGCTGTGCAGAATGAGGGAACTGAGACAACAGCGCAGCAGCAACTTCTGCGAACAGAGGTTTCTATATTTCCAAGTGCTCTGTGCTTAGACAAGACGTAGCTATGGTATTGTGAGAGCTCTTTCCTCTCACACTGTGGGGTAGCTCACAAGGCCACTTGCATGGACTGCTAAGTGTGCAAATAAGTGGCCACTTTCACTCTTACCCACTCACCTGCTCCCCTTCTTCCTTAGTGATGCTACAAATCATCCATCAGCTTCTTGCTTCATACACTTATTCAAGTCCACTGTGTATCCATATTGTGCATTCATTTACATTTATATGCTGTCTTTCTTCCAAGCTGCACAGGGCACTGTACATTGTTCTTCTCTCCCCCACCCCCTTTTATCTGTACAACAACTTGCCTATGAGAAAGTGTAGGAACCCAATAGGCTTCATTGCTGACTGAGGGATTTGAACCCAGGTCTCCCTAGTTCTCCTAGTCCAATGCTGTATCTATTGCACCACACTGACTCTGAACTGCATGGTGCGAATGAATGCCCTAGCCACACACTGATCGCATGTTGTTGTTGTTCAGTCATTTAGTCGTGTCCGACTCTTCATGACCCCATGGACCAGAGCACGCCAGGCACTCCTGTCTTCCACTGCCTCCCGCAGTTTGGTCAGACTCATGTGGGTAGTTTCGAGAACACTGTCCAACCATCTCGTCCTCTGTCGTCCCCTTCTCCTTGTACCCTCAATCTTTCCCAACATCAGGGTCTTTTCCAGGGAGTCTTCTCTTCTCATGAGGTGGCCAAAGTATTGGAGCCTCAGCTTCAGGATCTGTCCTTCCAATGAGCACTCAGGGCTGATTTACTGATTGCATAGCATAGCATATTCATACATGGTTGTCTGAGTACGCTTGCTGTGCTACTTTCAATTTATTGTTGCCAACCAAACTCAGACCCTTCTTCTGAGATTGCAGCGACACTGGACCTGTCCACACAGCATGGGTCTAAGCCAGTGGTGGCTAACCTTGGCACTCCAGATGTTTTGGGACTACAACTCCCGTCATCCCTAGCTAACAGGACCAGTGGTCAGGGATGATGGGAGTTGTAGTCCCAAAACATCTGGAGTGCCAAGGTTAGCCACCACTGGCTAAGCGGTTTTTGGCTTGGCCTGCGCTTTGTAGGCACGCTGGGCAGGCCCTTGACATTTTAGCACCTGAGGCAAACCATAGAATGGCACCCCCTCCCCACCAGGGAAGAAGGGGTGAGTGAAGATCTACATCAGGCTCAAGGGGTGGGGAATAAAAATGTACATCAGGATCTGCTGCCCCTGTGGCGAGCATGTATCTCTTTTGGAAATTTTCCCTACGTCCCCAAAGACGCCTTGAAAACTATTGCTTCGGAGGATTGTGAAGGACCCTCTAGTAAGTTAAAAGACAATCTAGGATATCACCTCACCCCTGCCCTTGCCAAGTATTCTTCAGCAATTTTGCTGATTTATCCATGTAAGAACGACTTTTAAGGGCAATTTGTTCCCATTTGGTGCATGACAATTTATAATCTGTGTCCGCAGGCTGTTTAATCCTGCAGGTCTAATGTATGGTTCTTTATCATCAGTTAGAAGGCTCTATAAGTGAAATGATACATCTCTGTTCATTAAAATGGCGACTCCCGTTGCCCGTGATGAGTATGAATGTAAAACATTTTAGCAACCCATTTACTTTCCATTTTCTCATGCTCACTATCTGTCAAATGAAGCTTTAACCTTCTAACACTGAATCTTCCTGTGCACACCTTTTAATAACTTACTTGATTCTTCGCAACCTCCCAAACGACAAATTCAAACACCTTCATTTCCGACTGCCCCATTTGAGATCCCTTGCCTTAATAAAGAAAATGTTAACTATGTCCCAATGATCCTGCATCCGGGGGGTTATTAAGGAGGGTACCAATGTCATAATAGTGTCATAACAGTATCACAGTGCTGTCATGTGCATCTGTGGTGCAGCCCCATTTGGAATACTGGGTAGAGTCCGAAAAAGGGTATCCTAGAGCTGGGGAAATTACCAAGGGGTTGAAACAGCTTCTGCACAAAGAAAGGATTAAAGCATTGGTGGAGAATCTTTTCTTGTGTCAGGGACATATGCTGTTTGTCTGGTGGTGCTGAAGCCACACTCTTTTCTCTCTCTTTTTGCAACCTTTATCTCACCCTCTCTGTAACCACTTTTTGTCTCTCTCCCCTCCCCCCTGCTCTTCTCTTCCTCCTGCCTCCTCTCCCTCCATGTCCAGCAGGCTGCTGGAGGAGGAGCAGAGTGCACTTGCCAGAGGTCTAAATTTTCCAGTTGCAGTAGACTTACCCTCCATCACTCTCCCTCCCCTGCCTTCTTGACTTCTTCCCCGAATCAAAACATTTGGGCTGGGTGTGGGTGTGGAAATACATGGATGATGACATGATAGAAGTTTTGTAAAATTAAGCAATGATAGATGAATAGAAATTTCTCTCTCTCTTTTTATAACTCAGCACCGGCCAATAGAATTGACTGGCAATAGATTAAGGGCTGAGGATCCATCCCTCAAACATTTGATGTATGCCAGGATTCACTGTAAAAAGATGTGGTGATTGCCACTTGCTCCAAGATCTGTGGAAAAGAATTAAGACAAATTCATAGCGGATGGGTCTATAGGCGGCTATTAACCACGAAAGCAAAATGGAACTTCCAGACCCAGGGGCAGTATAACACTGAATGCCAGTCCCTGGAAAGGAGCAAACAACAGAGGAATACCGGTACCTATTGCTTTCATGTCATACTCATGGGCTTCCTGAAAACATCTGGCTGGCCCCAACATGAAACAGGATGCTGGACTTAGAGATGCTTTTTGTTTGATCCAGCAGGGCCCTTGTTATGACGCTCTGTTAACTTGCAACACAGAACACAAGCAAGCTCTACTGTCAAGGGCATCTCTGAATATAAAAGAGCCAGTCGTGCTATTCTTGTCTTCGTTTCCTGGTTAAGGGCGAAGCTGCCTTACAGACAAGGCTGGCCACTGATTTGTCTGGCCCAGAATTCGGCTGCAGATTCTGCTCTGAATGGCAGCAGCTCTCTAAAGAGTCGCAGGTGGAGGACTTTGCTGGCCCTCTACTTGAGATACTTCAATGGGAGATACCAGGGATTGAACCTGGGGCCTCCTGCATGTGAAGGATGTTCTCTACCACTGAGCTACAAGGAGCAGATGATGTTGCCTTATACTAACCACTGGTCCATCTAGCCCCCCAGTACTGGTTATTCCAACAGCTTCGTCTTTAAGTACATATTTTTGTCGTTTTGTGTGTATGTTCTGTTCCAAACCCCTGTGTGTGTCAGCTGAGCGCTCCGCCCCATTCCACCCCTTTTCAGTACATCTTTATAATGTATTGGGGATATTTCTGGGTTCGGTGCTGTGCATGTGCGTGCAATCACACATCATTAGGATGCTCCTAAACCAGGAGCTACCTGTATGGAGATGCTAGGGATCACGCTTTGGATTTCTGCATTCAAAGCATTTGCACTACAAGTGGGCTATGGCCTCGCTTTCTCCAAGCAGTGTGAGACTCCAGTGGTCTAGGGTTCATGTTTCCATTTTGAAAATTAGGCACAGCGGAGACTGTAGTGTCGCTATGCAATATGGTTTATTTACACATATATACAACCTGAGTTTATGATGGAGAGGTTCCCAGCATTACACTCCAAGAGGGTCTCTCATAGGCGGAGCAGCCTTGGATCCAAAACAGAAATTAGCCGTGCTCTCTGTCTCCTTTTTACAGCCTGTCACAGCTTTTGCCAGCAACTGCCACCCTAAAAACTCTGGCCTTTTGTCTCCTGCTAACTACCTCTGTAAAGGAAGGAGGGGCTCACACCCCTCTGCTGTCTTGCACAGAGTAACTCCTTTGTTTAACTCCCTGCCCCTTTATTTGCCTAAGGACTCAGCCATTCTCAGGTTTTGTTCCCCTAGCGACCCACACTCAGCAAGCAATCACCAGGCTGGCCTGACTTGTGTTTTTAAGCTAAGCACTGAATTCAGGGGTTCAATGTTTGGCACAGTTTAAGTCCCCAAATCTTGATTAATTCAAACTTTTATTGAACCCAGGAATTTAGGGTGTCTTGCACCCCACATACTCATAACAATATTCTTTTTACACCCCAAGTTGACTTTTTGCAGTGATATCAGAATGGGGAGCCAAATGCTTTTTTTTGGTTATGTGGTCTAATTGCAGACCAGCATGTTTTGGCAGGCTAGATCAATGTGTGTTGGCTGGCAATGTGACTACACATTAAACCATTCACATCACAAGCTGGGGAGTCTCTATAGATGCCCACAACAAATTGATTGCAAAGATAGAATTTGCAGTAGATAGAAATGTACCAATTCAGCCTATGAATGAGAGTAAAAGCAATGTTTAAAGAGAGATGTTATCACAGGAAGTCTTAAGGAGGGATTTTAAGCTTCACCAGGGAGTGAGCTCACCTTGACAACTCCCTGTTCTCTTCCAAAGGTTAGCCTCTTTGCAACTGCCATGTATGATGTGTATTCATGTTGCTGCAACTGACCAAAATGCATCAAAGACCCCTGGCTGCAACTGCGATAAGAACAAAGGTTATGAAGCAATGGCTTTGTTTGATTTGAGTTCCACAGGCATCTGGCTGGCCACTGTAAGAACAGGATGCTGAACTAGATACACCATTGCCTTGGTTCAACAGACTCTTCTAATGTTATTAATCCTGAATGCATGGCTTCTGGAACTTCCAAGTTGTGCATCTGAACCATGGGGGACCACTAAGAGAGACTCCTCCAAAGATCTGAGTGATTGGGTAGGGATATAAGGGATCAGGTGGTCCTTAAGGTATCCTGGACCCAAGCTGTTAAGGGCCTCTAAACCACGGAGCCTAGGGCTTGTGATCAGAAGGTCGGCGATTCGAATCTCCGTGACGGGGTGAGCTCCCATTGCTTGGTCCTGGCTCCTGCCCCCCCCAGCAGTTCGAAAGCATGTCAAGTGCAAGTGATAAATAGGTACCGCTCCGGCGGGAAGGCAAACGGCGTTTCCGTGCACTGCTCTGGTTCGTCAGAAGCGGCTTAGTCATGCTGGCCACATGACCCGGAAGCTGTCTGCGGACAAACGCCAGCTCCCTCGGCCAGTAAAGCGAGATGAGCGCCGTAACCCCAGAGTAATCCGCGACTGGACCTAACGGTCAGGGGTCCCTTTACCTTTACCTTTAAAGAACATTCAGCCTGCCCTGTTAACATAGGGGCAGGCAGTGCAAGCTTCTAAGCAGCGGTATTTTGTGTTGGTGGTAGTCTGTCTCCATCAACAGTCTAGCTTTAGCATTTTGAACCAGCTGGAGCTTCAGGATCAGGTGCAAGCGTAGCCCCAGGTAGAGCACACTGCAGTAATCAAGTCTTGAGGTTACCTGTGCATGAATCATCATGGCCAGGCTATCCTATCTCTCAGTTCTTGTTCTTTTTCTTTAATGGGGAGAGTATGAATTTATGGATGAGTAAAAATGTACACATTGTAAGAAAAGTTGTGTAGCTCACCTGGAGCAAGGGGGGGGGGAACAAGTCTGATGGGGGAACCAGCATTCAGGAGCCGTATCCTTCTGTCATGCAAACTGCGGAAGCATGAGGAAACCAGGCTCACACCTTGCGTAAAGAATCTGCTGCACCATCCCCTTTATAAATGACACCTGTCATCACCCTCATATTGAATTACTTTAAGATTCAGAGATGTGGGCTTTTTGGCAAGAACAATGCAACAAAAGGGCAGGGAAAGGGGATGCAATGTGTTTTAGGAGCCAGGAGCTGCGAGGAGAAAAAGATTAGAAGCAGTCTTGTGCTATTTGAAAAGAGAATGAAAGTCTGGAAAGGATCCATATCTTGCAGATGAAGGTCACAAAGGGATCAGTATATCTGACTCACTGACCTTCATAATACAGTCTATAGAGTTTTATAGCAGCCAGTCAGTTCCGTACTAATTTGATAACCTGATCTAAACCTGGAACTTATAGAGCTTTCTCAACATTAAGCAGCATCAGTCCCCCCCCCCCATTTCATTTTAGGCTCCCCCTGACTTCAAACCCACATCAGAACAACATCTTTTCCTGCGGACTTTCCAAGCTATAAACTGGGAAAAGTGCAGCCCTGGCAGAGCTGTGATTCAATTGTCCCTGCTTCTGTAAGCTGCAGTTAACTTCTATTTCTGGGAAATTAAAAACATCACTTTAATTGATCTGTGCTGTGTGGCCAGTATTGCCAGCTTGCTGCTGGGTATTTGGGATAGAGTATACCTCCAAATGTTAGAAAGTTATCTATTTCTGCAATTTGGAGGATGATTGTTAATTAAGCTCTCTAGGAAAGCATATTGATTCAGCCAGTCCATGTCTCTACCAGGATCCATATGCAGTTGTGACTTGAGATTAATTCATCTGGGGGAGGAAAGGGGTGGCAGAGAGCGTTACTGGGGGTGTAAGGAATTTTCTACTTCAGATTCTTCTGCAATAAGATATTCAACATAATTGCTTGAAACAAAATGTATTAAAGGGAGAATGGATGCTGAATTAATGCTGGTAAAGAACTTTCCTACTGACCCAGCAATGTGCCCTATTTTAGTGGAACTTAATGGTTAGTCTTGATGAATTTTCAGTGCTTGAATCTCTTCTCTTGACACATTCTAACATTCTGGTATTGTCAGTGATAATTTGCCTAATTCCATCAAAACCTGTATTCTACTTATTTTTATTTAGAAAGTGTGTGTGTGTGTGTGTGTGTGTGTGTGTGTGTGAGAGAGAGAGAGAGAGAGAGAGAGAGAGAGAGAGAGAGATGGGTTAACCAAAATGGGAGAGATGGGTCCCACAAAAATATCTTCACTGACAAATAGGTCAGGAAAAATAGGTACCTCTTCAGCATACAGTGGAAGCTAGTATACAACAAAGATGTCTCTAATGTCTAATGAGCCTTTGAACATTGCCTCCATGTTTTGCTTTCTAACTCTCTATATAACTGTCTGGTTGACGTACTTTTTTAAAAAATGAAAGCCTGTGCTGGCTTGGGACCTGGTACATGTGTACCCCCTGCAACCCTTCTTCGTGGCCTTACAACTAGGGAAGAAACCAGGTTTCTTTTCTGGGATTCTTTTCAATGATAACTGTATCCTGACCAACACATACAGCAAAATGAAATGACAGGACCTGGAGGTGGTAGAGCAGCCTCAGACTGCAGGTGAAAGGGATGCTAGTGTTGAATACTTGCTCCTCCATGGTAAAACCTTCTTTACAAATCTAAAATTGGCATTTTGAAAGAGAGGGGGGGAGAGGTTCTATCCCAGCTGTCTCCCTAGTGTGCTGATCTCACCCCTGCACTTAAAATTGTTCACCCTGGGAAGCATTAAAAATACGATCCACTCCCTGCAGGTCTCGACCACCACATTCTGCTGCCTTGAATCCACTTAGGAACCAAATGTAGTGGGCTGTGAAGGTGCACTTTGCAGCCAGGTCTGCAGGGGATGATTACCCGGGAGAAATATTCTTCCTACACCCACTGAGGATTTTTGGCAGGTGAGTTAGTTTCCTCCCAGTTAGCTTCAATGGCTTGCACTAGTTGAGAAAAGGAAGGCAGGTGGCTATTTTTTTTATAACATGTTAAATGATTTGCAGGCTCTTAACACTTAATTCAAACTTGGACATTAATCTATCATGAGTGTTTGACAATTAATTTGCTATGATTCATGATGCTTTGATGTGCCATAGTAGCAGGATGGGAAGGGGCAAATATTTTTGGAGAGGCACCTGTTACACCTTGTCTCCACTCCCCATCATTCCCTACCTATATTAAGAAGAAATCTGACACACTTTCTCTGTGCATCTTATCTGTCAGTGTCACTATGCAGTCCCAGGAGTATGCCTTTTTCCAGTGTAAATATGATCTTAGATTGCCATTCCTCTTTATAACGCTATATAATTTTAACAGACCCCTTTTTTCTTTGATGGAACTTTTTGACAGCCCTCGATGCCTTTTCTGTAACAAAAATGGAGAAATCTGAAATTCTAAAAACGATCTATTCTGAGTGGGTTCAAAGGGTATCTTTTACTGCACCCTTTTTATTTGACACAAATTGCCAGATATTGAACCATACTAACGCCATCAATTCCCAGGATGGCAGATAGAGGGAGAGATAGTCCTTCAAGTATTTGGGACCCAATCATTCATTTATATGTTCACATCAAAATCTCAGGTTGTGCCCAGTAGCACATTGGCAGCCAGTGCAGAATGGGTGTTGTCTTCCAAGGTAGCTCCATATTTACTTTTGAGTAAGCATGTATAGGATTTTGTGGATAGTGCCGTTACATAGTTTAGTCACTAGGTGGTACTGGTTTTAGTTGTATCAAGCTGGAGCTAGAAGTTTCCTTGTCTCATTTAAGAGAGAAAAATAAAGTTCTTATCTAGCTTTCTGATGGGTGTGTCCTCTAAGCTTTCTGTGACAGGATGGGCCATGTCTTTCTTTTCTAGGATTTCACAGAATCATAGATTTGTAGGGTTGGAAGGGACCCTGAGGACCATTCTAGTCCAACCACCTGCAATGCAGGAATATGCAGTTGTCCCCTACAGGGATCGAACCTGCAACTTGGTGTGATCAGCACCACACTCTACCAACTGAGCCATCATTTCTTTCAAAGTTAGCAGATCAACGTGCAAAAGCACTAAACATATCTGATACAGGAACAGAGGCAGGCCAGGAAGCATCTTTCCTGAGCTCAAGACTAGTCGGCATTCATCACACAGTACCTGTGCACATTGCTGCCTCCCTACCCTTTCTTCTCAGCCTGCAAATTTGTAAATAAATGGATTTTCACAGGCACCATAAGGCTGTGCTGCTCTTTCCCCCTGAAGGATCCTCTAAAGGCTGCCCTGCTTGGGAGTGGGGGTGGGAGAAAATGTCGGGTTCAATAAAGGATAACATCTTTCTAATCCTGTTGGACCAGCAGAGCAATTACATCCTCCAGTCTTCTGATTGAGACAGGCACAACACGCCATGTAGGACGCAACATGATAATAAGATAATGCCCTTATAGTTAGGCTTACCACCTTGGTTGTGGCACAGCTCCTGTTCAAGAGGTACAATGACAGGCCAAAACTGAACAGGTCAAGCTTGAATAATTCTCACCTTTATTTTGGGGGAAGCTGCTCATTTGGGGTGGGGCTCATTAGTGAGAATGATTAGGAAAGAAGTACAGGGGTTAATTCAATGGTGTAAAGAAAATAATCTTATGCTTAACACCAAAAAAACTAAAGAACTCATAATTGACTTTAGGAGGAAGAAAAGTGTATTTTTACCATTGCACATAAATGGCGAGGAGGTGGAGAGGGTTGACAGTTTTAAATACCTGGGCATTTACATCTCTGAGGACCTCTCATGGACTGCAAACATTAATATGGTTGTGAGGAAGGCGCAGGGGAGGTTGTATTTCCTGAGAATGCTCAGGGGATTGAATCTATCTCAGCACCTACTTCTGTCCTATTATCACAGTACCATTGAGAGTGTCCTAACCTATAGTATATTATCGTGGTATGGGAGCAGCTCTGTAATGGACAAAAAAGCTTTACAGAGAATAATTAAAATTGCCCAGAATGTCATTGGGCTCCAACTACCAACCCTGGATGAGATCTTCATGTCTAGCTGCTTGAAGAAGTCACACAATATCCTGAGAGATCCCACCCACCCTGCTCACAACCTCTTTGCACTGTTGCCTTCGGGCAGAAGATACAGGACGATGAAAACTCGAACCACACGCCTTCTGAATAGTTTCTATTCAAGAGCTTTGATTGCACTAAATAATGATCTCAGGGCCAGTAGTAAGAAATAGCAAGCAGTGAGTAGTAAGGAATGAGATAGGTTTTAGGTTATGTTATGCTTTTAATAGGTTATGTTACATTCTGGATTATGTTATGTTTCAATAGATTATGTCTTAATAGGATGAGAGTGTTGGAGATATGTGTAAATGTGTACGGTAAATCCGGTCTTTGGGTGTTTGATTTTCGTTGTTGTGTATACTGTGTATATACGGACAATGACAATAAATTTATCTAATCTAATCTAAAGGGACTGACTGCCTTTGACAAAATTGTCTGCAACTTCAAGAGCATTGCTGCTTGGCTGCTAGCTGGAATGAGCTCTGAGGTTGTAATTGGCTCAAGGTGTCCCTGTTTTCATCTGAGAAATATTGGAGGGTATGTAGTTTGGTTAGTGCAAGCATTTCTGATCACCACCCTTAGTGTAGCACTGAATTCCACCCAACACCTATCTGTCTGTCTATCAAAATGTATTTGGTAGCAATCCTAAGAAATGTAGGCTGACAGTTCGTGGTTTTACAACATTTATGGATCAAGACATATGGCAAACTCTTGGGCTGTCTAATTAGAAACGGGATCTCTTTTTGGCTGTTCATCTTAATGCAGTTTGTTCTGTGGCTTTCCTCTTAAGCAGCTGATCCTGAGCGCCAACCAAAGACAATATTTGACTGGGGTGACTTTATCCTTGTTCAGCCAACCCAGTATTCCCACAGAAGGCATCTGCCATAACATTTCTGCTAGGATCCAGGGGGCTGAAGTGTACATTTCAAATTTCCATTTACAAACACACACACACAACAACAACTCACTTGCTCAGTCTAACCCTCTGGTACATGGAATGCAGAAAACAAGCTCGAATCTCACCTTTTCTAATTACCGCTCTGTGCTCTTGAGCTTGTGATCTGTCTCTCACATTGCTGGCTGCCACAAAAAGGTGGTGATCTGAAACGGTGATGTATATTGAAAGGGTGTCATCCGGTCTCCTTGCCGTTGCTGCTGTCACTTCTGTTCATTAACAAGGCTGTAGTTCTCTCGCGTTAGCAGTAGATGCTGCTGCATGCCTGCTGTCATGCAGTGACAATGATGGAGGCCTACCCTCCTGGCAATCCCATACCCAGAGTAAAACTACACTTTCAAGACAACCTCCTTCTCCTGTGCCTCTGAAAAGCAAGGATGCAGATGCTGGGGTCTTAGGAAGGTCTTATTGTTTACTTGCTGAGTCCATAAGGTTCATCTACCTCTAGAGTATCAGGGATGCTATCTGTTCATAATGTTTATTGATTGTTCTTATCTCAAGAATAAGTTGAAAGCTTCTCATGGATGGACTTTGCCCATTTTTTGGACGTTTGTTAGCAGAAGTAAATTTTACAGCGATGACAAACTACATGGATGAAGGGTAAGTTTGGGAGGATTTGCACTTCCCAGAACAATATGCAAATTGAAGTGCAGGTAGCCTTTCATATTTAATAATTCAAGTCATGTATAATACAAGTTGGGACCCAGGTGGCGCTGTGGGTTAAACCACAGAGCCTAGGGCTTGCTGATCAGAAGGTCAGCGGTTCGAATCCCTGCGACGGGGTGAGCTCCCGTTGCTCGGTCCCTGCTCCTGCCCACCTAGCAGTTCGAAAGCATGTCAAAGTGCAAGTAGATAAATAGGAACCGCTCTGGCGGGAAGGTAAACGGCATTTCCGTGCGCTGCTCTAGTTCGCCAGAAGCAGCTTAGTCATGCTGGCCACATGACCCGGAAGCTGTACGCCAGCTCTCGGCCAATAAAGCGAGATGAGCGCCGCAACCCCAGAGTCGGACACGACTGGACCTAATGGTCAGGGGTCCCTTTACCTTTACCTATAATACAAGTTACAATGCAACCATGACTATTCTATTGTTGCAGTCTCTTGATGTCCTACACATTTTGCCCCTTTCATAGATTGCTAAACTGAAAGAAGTTAACCCTATTGCAGTAGTGGACGGCAAAGTGGGCAGCTACCGCTCAGCTGATGTCCCATCAATTGTGTCACTGCTGCTTGCCAGGAAGTAGAAGGGGAGGGAGGAAGTGGTGACAAGATGAGCATGGTGCAAACACACTAGCAGAGTCAATCTGGGCCTTAGGCCAGTGTGTTTGCCCTGCACCAGTCTCCCTGCCACTTCACTCCTTCCCCTCTACCTTCTAGTAAGCAACAGCAATGTAACTGAGCAGAGGTGAGGTGAGCAGTGCTGCACCATCGCTCTGTCCACTATTGCCCTATTGGGTAAACAGCAGGGGGTAGGTACCTAAAGCCCACAACGATTACATCAGCATAGTCAGGAATGTCGGAAACAGGCACACACAGAATTAATGCACAAATCAAAGTTAGCCATCTGTACAGTGCATACATCTTTATATTTCTTGCTGGGATGATGGTACCTCAGCCATAAGAACACTGAATGCTGCCTTATACCAATCAGACCACTGGTTCATCTAGCTCAGTATTGTCTATGCTAACTGGCAGTAGCTCTCCCGAGGTTCAGACTGGAGTCTTTCCCAGTCTTACCTGGAGATGCCACAGATTGAACCTGGGTCCTTTTGCATGCATATCAGGTTCTGAACTACAGCTCTTTCTTTGATCTTCAGCAGGACCTAGACTTTTTCTTTCAGAGAGATAATGTATCATGCCATAATCTCCAAAGCAGGGCTGCACTGGGTGTTCACCTCTTTCATTTCCTGAGCTGAAAGTAGTGCTTTTGAATGGGAGGCAGGAGGCTTTGAATATGCACGTGTCCATCATTTTAAGAGGCTATTCTCTGCCAATTGTTTCTCATATCTGCTTTTGCTTTGGTCCCATCACCTCCCACAACTTCTTTCTCCTTTCTGAAGTGAGTGATCCCAGGCAATTGGAGATTGTGAAGTTAATAATTTTGTGTAATGATGTTGCTGTTCTATGTGAGCAATCAAATGTTGCTGCAACCTGAATGAAGACAAAGCCAATTTAGAGTGAAGGCAGTGCTTCCTGTACTGGTCATCTGGGTGATCTTAGCCATACAGTGACCATACAATCAACATGGTGGCATCACAGTGACACATAATGAATGAGATAGGGTACATGCAGAGGACACGGAAGGGAAGCTAAGTCTATTCAGAGTGAGGTCAGTACAAGTCTATTCAGAGTGAGGTCAATACTTCCATCAAATATGAGCACATCATCCCCTTTCACAGCAATTCCAGAAAGGGGCTGAAAAAATTGGTGGCTTTTGACAGTTTGCAAAAAGTGCCACCCACTTTTTCAGCCCTATTCCAAATCTATAAATCTATATCTATAGTCCACACGTAAAATATTCAACATTTCTGCTGTGTCTATTATCACCAAGGGTTCTCAAATGTGACCAAAACTAGTCTTCAGATTCCCCTTCTAAGAAAACTCCTCACAAGTTAACATTTACTCCAGGGGTCTGGATGAGATTTGCTAACTAAAGTAAAAGTAAAGAAATCAAGATACATGAAATTGAGTTTTCCCAGATGTGGCAAACTGAAAGCACACCAATGGGCCACATTTGCTTAGTTGGAGAGAGATTGAAAGAAAAGGCTGGGAGCCTCCTCCCACCATGAGACCCCCAAGGACATTCACTAGTGTGCAAGAATAGGAGACTGGCGGATGATCCTTGCAGTCAATACAAAGGTTGACCCCCATGGCCTCTAGCTGTGATGGCCACAGCTGGGAATTTATTTCCATAGGAATACTTAACATATATGCCTAAAATAATTATGTGGGGGAAAATTAACTGAGTCAAAGCATACAGATGCCTGTAATTAACTTGTGTTCTCTGTGGAAACCATCTGAGCATCCCCACAGTCTCAGGAGTACCCGTATCTTAGATTGTGTGATTACAGCACAAATACAAATGCAAATAGACTAATAATCAGAGCTCTGCATCAAAAAGAATAAGAAGAAATGTGCTTATGTAACTCAAATTCTGTGCTGGGTAAAAACCAGATTCTTGCAACATGTATGAAGTTGGCATATTTGTCTCTGTGGGCTTGTTTTTGCATCTTTGTTTTTCTGCTGCAGCTGATCATAGAAAGGGGACAATAAAAGCTATGTAGGGCAACAAAGCCTTTGCTCCTCAAACAGTACTGAACCTTTGCCCAGGATCAAAGATCTCACCAGGCATTGCCCACACACATTCAAGTTGTATTATTGGCCATAAAGTCTAGAAACCTGTTCACTTAAAAATAAATCCGGAGAGTCTCAGGACACCAAATTCTGTGCCCATTGTATTTTTCTGCCCTTCTTCTGTACTAGCAAGTTTTAGACCACTGGTCTTCAACTGATGGGTCAGGACCCAGTAGTGAACCACGACCTGATCCAAAGATGGGTCACAACAGGAGCACTATCACCATGCAAATATATGGAAAAAGATTACGAAATGGGTCCCCAAATCCATGTTTGGGTTAGAAGTAGGTTCTGGTTCTGATACCTGGTTTAAACAATGGGTTATGTTCAGTGTAAGTCATACTCAGAGGAAATTCATTAACATTAATAGACAAGACTACGCTCGAGTCATTAATTCTACTCTGAGTAAAACTTAGAATAATAGTATTGTAGAGTTGGAAGGGACCCAAAGGGTCATCTAGTCCAATCTCCTGCAATGCAGGAATCTCAGCTAACTTATTAGTTAACAATGTTTACATTCAATGGATAACCATTATGAGAGGAAGGCAGGGTTTAAAATGGAAGGCTTCATATAACCACATGCTTAAGTCTAATTAATACATGAATGGGTTAAGAACATACCGGTATATAGTAAGCAGTCCTGCCAGGGAGCCTTTGTTCCCCTTCCAATCTACCTGAGAAACTCTTTTGATTTCCTATACCAATAATTTAGGAACTTCGCCACTGTAATCAAGCCAAGTTTTACTGCCTGTGCAACTTTTTCTGAATGCTGTATGGAAAAGCACATGAATCTGACCTTTGGAGTGTTTGTAAGGAAACAATTTTTACCAAATGAGTAGTGTTTTTTTCTATACTAGGGGAAGAGGGGAACTTTGGAAGGAATTTAGAAGGGCATGTAATAAAGCCAGCATTTTCATGCTTTGCTGTGTATTTTGTGATTTTAAATCTCTGCTGGGGTTCTCTAACCAATGAGTACTTGCCACAAATTTGGATCTTGGCATCCAGGAATTCTCCTTTCTATATTTTATTCTTTCCTTGCACCAGCAAGGCCAACATTTATTTCTCTGCCTCATTGTGGTGTCGCTATTATTGACTGTATGTTCTTGCTGATTGCTCGCAGGTCCTTTATTATATGAATCGGCACACATCCAATTGTTGCAGATGCTTGGATGTTACTCTCTCTGATCAGGTTACACATACTTTTCTGAGCAGTCAACCCAACAGAAAACAAAAGCTATCAAACAGGCTTATCAAAAAGTGTGCAGGATGAATGCACAGCTGTCTTGTCTGTCCCTCAAAGACTTGGGGGAGAAAAAACCCCCCCACTCCAAACCATCTCCATGGAAGACTGGATTGAAGAAAAGGGAGATGTTGTAGAAAGATAGATGGCACAATCAGATCGATAAATACTGTCAACAGGATGAGAGAGAGAGAGAGCAGGAGGGAGAGGGAGAACTAGATAGACGGATGGATAAAACGAAACGTTACAGATGCTGTATATATATTCCTTGTTGTGTCTGTAAAGAACAGATGCAACAATCTTCTTAAAAAAGCAAATCTTCCTTCTATTCTTTTTCTTCACAAGTTGCTTTGTTCTCATTGTAGTGCTTGTGTTCTGATCTAGACTGAAATGTCATTTCTGTTGGAAAGATTCATACCCTGCCAGTTTTTTGACAATTCACAACCTAGAAATTTAAGCCAAGAAAGAAACTGAACCCCTTCTTGTTTTCATTACTTTGCCAAGACAAGAAAGTTGGTGTAGATATTTCAATTTGTTCGGACTGTTTTTCTTGAATGTATGTTGAAACCAAAACATCAGAAAATACTTCCTGTTTGCCATGTTTTGGGGTACACAGAAGAATGAAATGTGGTTCTTCTCAGTCTGTAAATTCTAAGGGCAGAGATGTAGTGGAGGAGGAATGCAAGAGAGCACAGCTCATGGGTCTTTTTCAGAACTGTAATGATGATGTCATCTGCTGGAGCTCCAGGGCACTCTTGGCTCTCGCAGGCTGATGAGGTGATAATGAGGCTTTCAAGTTTGCTTGTGAAAAATTACCATAGAGGAAGTCGAGAATGAATGAAAAGAATCAAGCAGAGATTGGATACTTATTTCCTTTTCTTTGATGGGGTTCATACTTAATCTCAGCAGTTTAAAATGGTAGCAATAGTGTTCTGATTAAAGGCTAAAGGATGCATTTCAGGTGGTTGAAGATCTTTTGTTAAAGCTCTATGAGTAAGTGTCACTGAGTGCAATGCACAGTGACATTTTGGATGATCTTTAACTAAGTTTTATTCACAGGATGAAGACCCACCCTTGGATAGAGATGGGGGAGAAATTTGATTCAGTTTGCATTCAAAGACCAATCTATCAAATTCACATTTTCTGAAACAATATGACAACTAGAAAACAGCCATCCTTTGAAATTTACACTTATCTGAACCTTGCAATGCAGTTCTCCAACCAATATTTACAAAAATAAGTATTTTAGAGGAAAGTGTACATAGAAGTGCAAATAACATACAAAAATGCTTTACATTAGAGGAAACAGATTGCCAAAATGTGTACACTAGTCAAGCTTACATACAAAACTGTTTTCATTAGGAGAGAATAACATTAAAATGATGATGAATCTCCATGAGCATTAAAAAAATCAAATTGCTGCAGGAATGTGGAGAACTGAATTTAATATTGGATAAATGAAAAACTGAGGCAACTTTCATTCCTACTCTTGGATACTTAGAATATTAAATTGTGGGGTTTTTTTGTTTTTGTTTTTTTAAAGAGCATTTGTTGTGGCTGGTTTTTAATACCTTAACTGTCGCAATGCAATAGGTAGAAGTTAAATAGTCACCCCTTTGGGGTTTTTTTGGGGCAATGGTTTGTGCTGTTGAGCATACATGTCTTGTTCAAAGGCCCGTTTGATTATTGATAGCAATGGTCTTGCAGTGTGTAGAAGCAGTGAGTTGGCCATAAACATTGACATTCCTGAGGAATCATGGATTTTGTGTGGCTGACAATTATCAATGAAACCTGCACCTTTTCTCACTGTGACTAGTGAGGGCAAGGTGAACAGACACACACACACACACACCTTCATGTTCTCTTTGACTATGCAGGGGGATCACAGTTGCCCACACACGTGTAGGCAGATGTTGCAGTTTTGTAGCAATTCTGTCAGAAGAACTGATAGGATAATCAGGCTCTGTATGCAGAAAATGGGCAAGCCGGGCCTGAATACCAGTGCTCCGCGGAATGTCGCCTGCCAGTTGAAAGACAAGCTTGCGATAAGCCTATTCACCTCAAAACCACCGTGCCTTGTGTTCCCAGGGAGAGATAACATGGCTGTTTGACAGGCCTGAGGTTCCATCTGAAACGCTGCAGCTGGGTGAAGAGCCCCTCACATCCTATTTACCAGCCTGTGGCTTCGTGACATTGCGGATGCCTCCGGCTGATAGTGGATCTGTTTTGCTCCTCTCCCCCTAGAGCTGTCCTTTCAGTGATCGCCCTCCGTACAAAGGGAGGCTGCCTTCGCCTGCACACTTGAGCTGGCCTGGCCTTTAAGCAGCACAATCGACTCTCTCACTCATTCTCTCAGCTGTCTTTTTCACCCACAGTACTTAAAAAAAAGGGGGGAGGAGGAAAAAGAACTGATAGGGGATATTTTGATCAGGATGTCTTTCTTGTATCCTTGAGTTCATAAGCAACAGACAAAGGGTTTGGGGAAGGCATAAGTTCCTTCCCTCATTTTTTGATGTATATTTGGAAGCAGAATAAAGTCCTCAGCCCTTTCTTCAGGAGGCCCTGCAGGTTTTGTTTTGTTTTGTTTTTACAGTTTAATATCATTAGGCAAATATTTCTGCAAAAAAAGATGCACCATTGAAAGCAGGAAAGCTTCTGAATATCAGTTGCTGGAAATGGCAGGAGGGGAGAGTGCTGCCACTACTTGTTGGCTTCCCACAGGCATCTGGTTGGCCACTGTGAGAACAGGATGCTGGACAAGATGGGCCACTGGGATGATCCAGCAGGGCTTGTCACATGTTCTTCATGGGCTGGGCTTTCTATCAGTGGAAAGTTTTGCTGCAGCAGATAGACAGGGCGACACTTAAAAAAAAAAGTTTGGAGATGAGTTATCAGCTGCAAGTGTAGGTTAAAAAAAGCAACTGTACATTTTCTTCAATGCATGTCAGGGGGTTAAAAATGTCAGGGAGAGGAAGAGGATGGGCCTGGTCGATGTTAATTCCTGAGCCCAATCCAAGATGCCAGTACTTATCTTTAAAGCCCTGAATCAGTGTTAGGGATCACAGGTGCCAAATTGTGCCCAACATTTTTGTGTGTGTGTGTGTGTGTGTGTGTGTGTGTGTGTGATGTCACGTGCATGATGTGAAATGCACATTGCGTGTATGATGACGCCTCAGGTGAGGCCAACAAGGCCTCCTTCCAATGTGACATTTGTGCTTCAGGCTGCACTGGTCTGGGCAGTGGTACATAGGTTTATGACCACTGTTCCATAGAAGTCTATTCTTTTCACTGGAGTGCTACTGCTGAGGAAGATTTATTCGAAACAGTGTTATTACCCGGATCACTGTACTTCCGATCGCCTTGGCACCATTCTACATGCATCTACGTATATCGACGTGCTTCTAAAGACTTTTTACTGCATTGTCAGAAGAATATTATTGCACTTGTTGCTAAAAAAACTATATGACGCACTTTATTTTTGAAGATTCTGATGTTATCATGTGTTTGTTATGTTGAATGAATGTATGCCTTTACCGTTTATTGGTCTACGTGTTGCCTTTCATTATTCCATGCACTGGTCTGCCCGGCATCTCCCAGTGCTGTGTGGCCCAGGACAACATCCAGCCAGGTCCCTGTCGCCTCAAGATGGGGGGGGGGGCTGAGCCCCATCCCAGCAGACATGGGGGGGGGGTTGTAGAGGCCTCAGCCCCATAGAGTTGGTGTGCCTGGTAGGGGTCTTATTGTTGGACTCCAGATTCCACCATCTTTTTTAAAAAGTATTTTTTATTGATTTTCAACACACACACACACACACACACACACACACACGGCCAAAGATGGCCAGCATGCAAACATTGGCTTAAACATGTTTATTTGCCCAGGCATTTTAAAATGTCATGTTTAGTTTGCTTTGTAGTTTCCAAATGTTATGGTGCTGCCTCTCGTTTTGCTAATTCATCATGAATGTAGATGTTTTGCTGTTTTGTTTTATTTGGATCTGGTGTGAATAGTTTTATTCATGCTCATTGTACACCACCTTGGAATCTGTTTGAATGAAGAATAATTTTTGGTAATTAAACAGTACAGAAATAATGTCAGATTTCATGGCATCATTTGTTCATGTCTTTATTTACAAGATTAATGTGCCATCCTCCATATAAATTCCAGGGCCATCTACAGTTCCAAAATATGCAACTAAATATAACAATGCAGTTCAGATAAACCACATCAAACAATAAACTATAATAAAATCCAGCAGAACCACAAGAAGTCAGAATATTGCTTCAGCTGTCACCTTTGTGGTAAGGATGGACAAATCTGCCAGCTCCATTTTCTCTGTTTCTCAGTTTTCCAGTCTTAAAGCTGAGTTTTCCACTTTTCCATATCAGTTTGCAATTTTTTCGAAGTCCTCATGCAAATTCACCAGCATTTTAGTATGTTTTTCTTCCAATTTACACATTTTGTATGTCATTCTGCCATATATACACATTTTTAGAAACACTTGTCCCATATATAATACATGTCTGTATGTTATTTTATTTAAAACATGGATTGTTATGCACACTTTCTGCTAATATTTGTTCAGTCGTTCAGTCGTGTCCGACTCTTTGTGACCCCATGGACCAGGGCACGCCAGGCACGCCTATCCTTCACTGCCTCTCGCAGTTTGGCCAAACTCATGTTAGTAGCTTCGAGAACACTGTCCAACCATCTCATCTTCTGTCGTCCCCTTCTCCTTGTGCCCTCAATCTTTCCCAACATCAGGGTCTTTTCTAGGGAGTCTTCTCTTCTCATGAGGTGGCCAAAGTACTGGAGCCTCAACTTCAGGATCTGTCCTTCTAGTGAGCACTCAGGGCTGATTTCTTTAAGAATGGATAGGTTTGATCTTCTTGCGGTCCATGGGACTCTCAAGAGTCTCCTCCAGCACCATAATTCAAAAGCATCAATTCTTCGGCGATCAGCCTTCTTTATGGTCCAGCTCTCACTTCCGTACATTACTACTGGGAAAACCATAGCTTTAACTATACGGACCTTTGTTGGCAAGGTAATGTCTTTGCTTTTTAAGATGCTGTCTAGGTTTGTCATTGCTTTTCTCCCAAGAAGCAGGCGTCTTTTGATTTCGTGACTGCTGTCACCATCTGCAGTGATCATGGAACCCAAGAAAGTGAAATCTCTCACTGCCTCCATTTCTTCCCCTTCTATTTGCCAGGAGGTGATGGGACCAGTGGCCATGATCTTAGTTTTTTTGATGTTGAGCTTCAGACCATATTTTGCGCTCTCCTCTTTCACCCTCATTAAAAGGTTCTTTAATTCCTCCTCACTTTCTGCCATCAAGGTTGTATCATCAGCATATCTGAGGTTGTTGATATTTCTTCCGGCAATCTTAATTCCGGTTTGGGCTTCATCCAGTCCAGCCTTTCGCATGATGAATTCTGCATATAAGTTAAATAAGCAGGGAGACAATATACAGCCTTGTCGTACTCCTTTCCCAATTTTGAACCAATCAGTTATTCCATATCCAGTTCTAACTGTAGCTTCTTGTCCCACATAGAGGTTTCTCAGGAGATGGATGAGGTGATCAGGCACTCCCATTTCTTTAAGAACTTGCCATAGTTTGCTGTGGTCGACACAGTCAAAAGCTTTTGCGTAGTCAATGAAGCAGAAGTAAATGTTTTTCTGGAACTCTCTAGCTTTCTCCATAATCCAGCGCATGTTTGCAATTTGGTCTCTGGTTCCTCTGCCCCTTCGAAATCCAGCTTGCACTTCTGGGAGTTCTCGGTCCACATACTGCTTAAGCCTGCCTTGTAGAATTTTTAGCAGAACCTTGCTAGCGTGTGAAATGAGCGCAATTGTGCGGTAGTTGGAGCATTCTTTGGCACTGCCCTTCTTTGGGATTGGGATGTAGACTGATCTTCTCCAATCCTCTGGCCACTGCTGAGTTTTCCAAACTTGCTGGCATATTGAGTGTAGCTCCTTAACAGCATCATCTTTTAAAATTTTAAATAGTTCAGCTGGAATATCATCACTTCCACTGGCCTTGTTGTTAGCAAGGCTTTCTAAGGCCCATTTGACTTCACTCTCCAGGATGTCTGGCTAATATACACCTTTTATTACACTCTTTTTGGTTGAAAAACTCTTATCACAAGATTCAGAGAATGCGGATTTCCAGCAACAGTTGTGTTTGCGTATTGTTTCAGGAAGTGGATAGGTTTGCATTAAAATGTGAAGCAATTCAGATTTCTGCTCCACTCTTGCGTTAGGGTAGGCTTTAAAACCATACTTTCTCACTGTTTGCATTTACCGGTAGCAGTCTGAGTGCTGGAAAATGATTCTGATCCCCTCCTAAACCAGCACTCCCACTATAAAGCCTCAGACTTCCCAGGCTAGAGAGGAAAGTGTAGTTGCTTTTTCTCTCGTACAGTCTCTAGAGGGCATGAGCAAGTGGTTAGAACATCGGACTAAGACCTGGGAGACCAAGGTTCCAATCCCCACTCAGCCATGAAACTTACTGGGTGACCCTGGGCCAGTCACTGCCTCTCAGGCGCATCTACCTCACAGGGTTGTTGTGGGGATTAAATGAAGGGGGGGAGACACCATGAATGCCATCTTGAGCTCCTTGGAGAAAAAGGTGGGATGTAAATGCAACAAACAAACAAACATGGGAATCTTAAAATGAGAGAGATCTTTATTTGTGCATGAAGGCAATGCAAATAGGCTAGAGATGTTTTTGGTGTGATAAATCACAGTGATTTTCAATTTCAAGGCATGTGTGAAGATACTCAGCATAGGCTTACACAGACTCTCATCTTTATCTCAAACTCCACTGCATGTCTTGACCTCTGACTGATATGCTTTGTATCCTTTGCACTGAAAGGTACTAAATCTAGGTTACTAAGTATTTTGTCATTTGCATTCAGGTCACCTTCCTGTATGTACCGGTATATCTAAAGCAAAAACTCGTCAAGACACCTTCCATGTTTGCAAGCTAAAGGCTAGATTTAAATATCTTTTGTTCTGCTCTGATAGTTCTTCTCTTAATTGACTGGGAAACAAACCCTTGCTTGCTTTTCCTAATTAATAACTCACAAAGGCATTCTCAGAAGGAGCTCTGATTCGTTCTAGTAGCTTGGCTCTTTCGTGATAATCTTCTTCGTTAACATGCAGAGAAGCTGAGCTCTTGCAAAGTATTCTCTCTGGTTTGATTTAGGGTTGCCAGTGAGCAAGAGCAGAGTCACACTAAACTGACAACAGAACCTTGGGATGGATCAGGAAAGGAGTAGAAGCTGGTGAATTGCAGCAGATTGAAATAAACAGAAATCTGCTCTTATTCCCTTCCCAAGAGCCTTCCCAGGTTCTCCATCGGTAGGAGTAAATTTACAGAGGCCAACCAGAGAAAAATTGAGAAGCAAAATCGTTATTATATCTGTTGCAAACAGGACCCTCACTCCCAAAAATGGAGGAGGGAGGAGGAACCCAGAACAATGGTGTGCCAGCTCGTATATAGACTTTTGAAATTCCCCCCTCCCGCTCAAGACCACCCCCCTATACATCATACATACATCACAAAAAGGGGTGTAACCCAGGACCACCTCCCCAGATACATCACAGCTGCATCACAGATTGGGAGGGTCAGAGGAGGTAACCTGAGAATTCTCACACCTGTGGCATCTCTCCCTGACCCCTCCCAGACACACATTTCAGCAAAACAAAAGGTTTCTTGTTTCCTGCCCTGGCCTGGCCTGGCAGGGCTAATGTAGGGCTAACGATCCAAATCCATTTTAGGTGGTGGGTTCTTTGTGAGGGAAATGGCCCATGTCTGGAACTCAGGCATCAGGATGCCAGAGATTATCACTTTATTTTCCTGTGACAATCACCCCCTCCTTCCTTGCAGAGAAACAGTTTGTCAGTTTGGGAGTCAAAATGGAGACAGGCCCGTCTCCCTGTGCTGCTTCAGACATGTGGCCTTGTTTTGCTTGGCACACTTATGGACCTTGATATTCTTAGAACAAGATCATTGGCAAAACCTTGTGGGTCATATTTTTGAGGTTGGAATAATTCAGTGAGTTGTAGGTAGAGCCTTGTTGTGCTAATGACTATACCCTCAGACACCCCCAGACACTCCAACCTCTTTTGGAGTGACTGAGTCAAATAACCACTGGTTGCGTGTCGAGACCCCGCAACCACCCCCTCGAGGACAATGAAAACACAAGGAGACAAGATATAAAGTTAATGTTTGTGGGATTAATTTTGGCCACAACTTTTTATTGGTTACAGTATGTGAGCGGTATTGGCTTAGGCATTGAGTAGACCAGACTATATCTGACTCCGCCCCGATTGGCAGGAAGTCTTAGAAGGGTAAACCTCCAATAGGAGGGGTTCCACCGTCGGCGGAGACCGACTCGTGCCCCCCCTGGGTTCCCAAAGGGGTCGTGGCATGGCCTTAGCCCCCGCCCGGACTTCAGACTAGATCCACACCCCTGGATTCTTTTAGCAGAATACCCTTCAGCTTGGAGGGGCAGCCGATGGCCAGGGCTCCCCTCCCCCATCATAAGGTCACTCAATGCCTAACCGCCACCTTACAAAAGTTGTGACAATTGCTAGGCGGTAGACGAAAACCAAATGGCTAAAGCCAATCTGCCAAGTGGAAAAATTTCTACCGAGCCCCTGCCGCAAAACAGGCGACCAAACCGAGCAAGGTCAGAGAAGGGAATTAGATTAAAGGGAGGGAGGGTGGGAGATTGAAGACGCGAGCCGAAAAGGAGGCGTTTCGGCTCGCGCCAAGGATTTAAACGGGGCCGCGACCCCGCCCCCTGGGCCAGCCGATTGGCTGGCTGGCGGATGACGCGGCCGGGAACCTCCCGGGCGGCAAGGGACGTCGTCCCTGCCCCCCGGAAGTGAGTGGGTGGTCCCGAGGTCCACCGCAACTCCTCCCCACAGGTAAGTGGAGCGGATTTGCGTGTCGAGACCCCGCAACCACCCCCTCGAGGACAATGAAAACACAAGGAGACAAGATATAAAGTTAATGTTTGTGGGATTAATTTTGGCCACAACTTTTTATTGGTTACAGTATGTGAGCGGTATTGGCTTAGGCATTGAGTAGACCAGACTATATCTGACTCCGCCCCGATTGGCAGGAAGTCTTAGAAGGGTAAACCTCCAATAGGAGGGGTTCCACCGTCGGCGGAGACCGACTCGTGCCCCCCCTGGGTTCCCAAAGGGGTCGTGGCATGGCCTTAGCCCCCGCCCGGACTTCAGACTAGATCCACACCCCTGGATTCTTTTAGCAGAATACCCTTCAGCTTGGAGGGGCAGCCGATGGCCAGGGCTCCCCTCCCCCATCATAAGGTCACTCAATGCCTAACCACCAAAAGAGCCCGAAGAGCTCGCCGCCACATACCCTCACAACTGCAACCAACAATTCACTCCCTCAATTATGTCCGCCAACCAAATGTCATTTCCCCAATCAGAGAGGTGCACGCCGTCGCCGCGAAACAAAGCCATCTTGCTGTAAACTATAGCGGGATGCAGGATCACACGGCCACCAAGAGAGAGCGCCTTCCGTGCCACTGCGCGATTCAAGCGTTTTCGTACAAGGTCTGTTGCGGCCGGGGAATTGCTACCGCGCCATGTGCGTCTCTCCAAGAGATGGGACCAAATAATAGTCATTTTAGGAAAGTTTGAAGCCAGAAAGTCCAAATCACTTATGATATCGTTGAGCAAATCCAGGCGCTTCCGACTCGGCAAATCGTTTTCTCCCAACTGTAAGACCAGGGCATCAGGGGGGGCCAAAGCCTCGGCCCTGGACCTTATCAATGGCAACATCTCCCTCCAACGCATCCCGCGCCTTGAAATCCAGGAAACTCGAATATGTGAGGAAAAACCCAACTGGGTACCAAGGCCGCTGACGATCGCCCTCTCCCGGGCCCAATGGACGATACTGTGACCAGCAATCCAAATCTCCATGCGCTTAGCCCCTGAAAAGTAAGGAAATGACAAATGGGGGTAAGTAGACTGCCCGGATGATAAATGGGGTAAGTAGACTGCTCAGATTGAGGAACAGCCTCGGATATAGCCTTTGAACGCATCCGATCGCCATCTGCCCAGGTCTTTTACTCTATCGGCAGACAGGCCCCAGTGAACAGCGGTGGAGGCGGCCCCAATTCTGAAAGAATGGGCGGCGAACTCCCTGGCTGGCAGACCGCATGCTTCGATGGCCTTGCGCATAACCCTAGTAAACTGCAGTCTTGTAAGGCGGGACCCATCCTGATGTATTAGGAATGGGCCAGGGCCAGGAACTCTAAGTTCGATGTAACGGGAGGTATCTTTCACTGGGCAAGGTCCGGCTTGCCTGGTGGCAGGAAGGCGTATCAGGGCGCCCTTCCCTTTCTGGTCGGTTTTTGAGCGACGAATGTAAATGACTAGTTCGGAGGAAGACAGTTGGATGTCACTAAGTAGCAAACCTCTAGAGGTGGGGCCAGGATCGCCCTCCAGGACCAATTCTCCTATTCTTAGGGCACCAAAGAAAGCAATTGAAAAGGCAGCAGAAAACAATCTGGTTTCGTATTTGGACCAACAGATGGAGCGTAGTTTGTAGCGTACTTTTGTGAGTAAATCAAAAGTCAGTGGCCTACGCCCGTCAGCACTTGACGGTTGCGCTCTACGCCACCCCTCCATCGCCCTGCGGACAACGAACTCAGCGCAGGGGTCGGTAAAATATATGGATTTTGTGAAGAAGGATATGGCGGCTGTTTGGGTCTTAAAGGATTTAGCAGAACGGCCGCAATCAAGCAGATGAACTAAGTATACCAACACCTGACAGGTAGTGGGGCAAGAAAGGTGACCGATTCCCCAGACGTGTAACCGATAAGTTAAAAACTCAGACCAGGCCTTAATGTATGACCTGAGAGTGGAAGGCGCCACTGAATTCAATACTCCCTGCAAGACGACTCGTCTCCAACGCTCCACAGGTGCTCCGGGAAAGTCTCTGGCAACTGCTGGGCTTCTGGTGCTAACAACCGGAAGCGGTCCATCTGAAAACGAGAGAGCGCGTCCGCGATGTCGTTATTGACCCCAGGGATGAATTTGGCCGTGAACATAATGTTAAATTGGAGACACCGCAAAACAAAGGCTCGAAGCAGAGATGACACCCTCTCAGAGCGGGAAGATCGTCTGGCCAGCACATTGACTACAGCCTGGTTGTCCGTCCAAAAGCAGACCCTGCGATCCTTGAATTCGTCAGTCCAAAGGTGAATCGCCACTAGTATGGGAAAAAATTCTAAGAAGGTCAGATCACGGGTAATAGCCCTACCACGCCAGCTCTCCGGCCATTGCTGAGCACACCAGCGCCCCTTGAAAAACACACCAAAACCCAAGGATCCTGCTGCGTCCGATTGAACCTGGAAGTCAGTTGAAAGCATCAGCGAGTCCTGCCATAAAGACACTCCATTAAAATTTTCAAGGAATAATAGCCAAACCTGGAGATCATCCTTCACTGACTTAGGGAGGCGCACCCTGTGATGTGGTGATTTTAAACCGGCCGATAGTCTTGCCAAGCGTGCGCAAAAGGGGCGCCCTGGGGCCACCACGCGACAGGCAAAGTTCAAATGCCCGAGCAGGGATTGGATTTGCCTGAGTGTAACCTTTTTCAGTGGAAGAATTTGTGAAATTAAAGCCTTAAGGGCTATTAACTTTGCCATTGGGAGGCGTGACGTCTGGGCGACCGTATCCAGCTCGATGCCCAGGTAAGTCATTACCGTTACGGGGCCTTCAGTTTTTTCCTCAGCCAGAGGAACACCTAGTTCCTCAGAGAGAGAGGCCAAGGCCTTAAGCAGAGAGGAGCAAGCGGCGCTATTCGGGGGACCGGAAAGTAAAAAATCATCAAGATAGTGAGTGACGCCTGACAAACCTGTCTTGTAGCGCAGGGCCCAATCTAAAAAGGTGCTAAACGACTCAAAGGCGGCACAGGCCACCGAACACCCCATAGGCATTGCCTTGTCTATAAAAAAGGAACCCTCAAACTTAAAGCCCAGCCATCGAAAATCTTTTGGGTGTACTGGAAGGAGCCGGAAAGCCGATTCTATGTCGCATTTTGCAAGGAGGGCCCCTTTCCCGAAAGACCGAATCAGTTTTATAGCATGGTCAAAAGGAACGTACTTCACTGAGCAAAGTTCATCTGGTATAGCGTCATTCACGGAACCGCCCTTCGGATATGAAAGGTTATGAATTAGGCGGAATTCACCCGGGGCCTTTTTTGGCACGACTCCCAAAGGGGAAATGTGCAAGTTGGGGATGGGAGGCTCACTAAAGGGGCCAGCCACCCTCCCCGCCTTGATTTCCTTCATAATTTTCTTTCTCGCTACTTCCGGCATCTCCCTGACTTCTGGTTTGGGGGATCCTTGGACTGTGGAGTGAATGTGACTGGAATTCTAAAGCCCTGAGAGAACCCTTCCCAAAGGTAGATTGAAGATTTTTTATTTGGATACAAATCTAAGAGGGTTTTTAGGGCGTCGAGCTTGATGGGAGAGACGGCTAGGGAGAGGGAGTTATTACCTACGGGAGCCTCCAGGGGCGGGGGCCTGACCGACCTGTCTGTTCTGCTGGTGAGACCCCCTTCCCCCACGAAAAGGCTGCCGACCCCTGTAGCACGAAACTGCTGGGTGATTGCCAAGGCACTTCTCGCACTCGTGCGAATACTTACAACTTTGTCGCTGGCACAGCCCTTTATTATACTCCCAGCACACTTTGCGGCGAGGTTCCTTTTTGAAGTCAGGCTTCGGAAACCTCCCTTGGTCCAATGGTTTTTTCTCGATATGAGGACCCACGTGAGTAAGCCAGAGGAACTGGTCAACTCGATCCCATCGAGCGGTGGGTAGGAGAGCGGCGTTTCTTCGGAAAGCCTTATCGTATCTAATCGCCGCCGCCTCACCAGCCATCGCGAAAGCAGTCCGCACTAATGACTGGTAAATGATAAGGTGCATCGCCCTCTTGGGGTAAGCTGCAGCCACTACACAGGAGAAAACTTGGAAACCGTTTAACCAATTCTCAAACGTTTTCTCGACCCTGGGAGACTTATATCTACGCTTGCTGTACTCCCGCTTTCTTTCTGCCTTGTCAAGAAACTCATCTAGGGGCACGAGCTTAAATATATCCACATATTCACCATTTAGTATTTTTGCCCTGGTCCTAGCGGAGAGGTGGTTTCCTAAGATAATATCTTTGGGTCGGTTAGTGGAGACCTTGACGTCTTCCACCATAGCCCCATTCCTACATTCCAATGTCCCTCCGAACTTTTTCCTGTGCGAATTAGCCCGCCTATTCCATGCCCAAAGTGGCAAACCTGGCACCCCCTCCCCTTCGCCCCAATACGAGTCCATAGGCTCATCACTATCGGAACCCGAGGAGGAAGACGAAGACGACGTACCTGAGTCAGAATCGGAATCGTCCTTCCTGGATCTCTTGCTCTTCTTACTCGCATGTTTCTTGTGCTTCCGTTTCTTGCGAGCCATGGTAGCCTGTGGGAAGGGGAGTGCGGTTTCCTCGTCCGAGGATGCGTAAAAACCTTGGTCCTGAGAATTGACGTTATCCTGCACACTACTAGAGGAAGATGACAATTGAAGGAAGTCCCCCGCGCCCGAGGAAGATGGTAATTGGCTAAAGTCCCCCGCACCAGAGGAAGATACCAATTGGAGGAGGTTACCCAAACCAGAGGAAGATGCCAATTGCAGGAGGTCCCTTGAAGGTCCCTGCATGGGGAGCGAGGAACGCTGACCACCTGTGCTTCGCGAGCCCCTTGCGGTAGGGGGACGCGATTGGACCCCAGTGTCTTGCTCCACTGGTGCGGGAGGCCTTTTAGATCTGCTTGCCCGCGGGGCAGCAGCACGCGATTGGGCCCCAGTGTGTTGCTCCGCGCGAGGCTTTTTAGATCTGCTTGCCCGCGGGGCAGTGACACGCTTGCTGCGGGTTTTGGGTGTAGGCCCAACCTGGTCGGCAGAAGGGGCCAACTGTGACTCAGTAAATAGCACCTGGGTAGGAGTGGGGCCAACCTGAACAGCCGAGGGGCCCGACCCTGGATCAGTGACAAGGGCCTGGGATGTTCCTTGTATTACGTTGGATGTTCCTGGTATTACATCGGACTCATCCCCCGATTGTGAGGCTGCCGATCCACTGGCTAACGATTCCGGAACCACCACTGTACCAGAATGAGCGTGAGAGTCCTGCTCCACCCCCTGAGGTCTAAACCGTTGCATCATGGAATCAAATTCATTAAAGAACTGTTGCAGTGCGCGGGGATCATTCGCCATACCAGCCAGAGTTGCCCCTAGCTGACCCACCATTGATGAGCTATTTGTGGCTCCTGAGGCTTGGGAAGGAGCAGCACCGGCCGAGGTTGCAGCGGGTTGCTTATTAGGCGCCATGCAGCAAGGCTTCCACACACCCACAATATACTATTCTCTATTTATTTATTTGGTATTTTTATTTATTTATTTATCTATTTATTTTATTTTTATTTTTATTTTTATTTTTTTAATCTGTATTATTATTATTATTATTATTTTTTAATTTATTTGTTTGTTTGTTTATTTATTTCTAAATTTTTTAAGCACTAACAAAATAACTAGCCGCTTATAACAATCCGCTTAGACACGATAAACCGACGAACTTCAGTGCGGTACACGCACAGCACCGGGATTAGAACCTGGGACCTTCTGCATGCAAAGCGGCTGCTCAACCTCTGAACCACGGTGTATGTATGTATGTATTTATTTATTTGTAACTAGTATTTTTTGTTCGTTATTTTGATTAAATTCTATTGAAATTGTCAATTAATTCCAGCCTGTAGTAAACTCCCGAGCCTTATGCAGTGTCAGAAAGGTGACCAATGGCCTGGAGGGGGGGGGCTTGGCAGTCCACGTGACTATAACAAAATGGCGGCCACCAGCTGCTCAGCCCACAAAATGGCGGCCCCCAGCTGACTCTGCCCAACAGTAAACAGTAAACAACCACAGGCGCTCCCAGACACACCAAACCTGACCCAGCAGTACACACCCCAGGCAGTGGTGACCCGGAGGGAAAGTGAAGAGGCGACTGAACGAATGAGCGGAAGGAAAAACCGCCAACCCCCTATTCGTGCCCCTTGTCGGAGAGGCAGTGGTTATGGGCGGTGATACCTGACCACCAGCTGGCCGGGAGCGGAAAGGGACGTTAAAGCAGGGGGAAAGAAAAACCCCCAAAGAAAGCAGCACACGCAGCAAAATACAGCAAGGCTAGCAAAGCAAAACACTCCCTGCAAATACAGCCCAGAAAAAACCCCGCGCTCCCAAGCCCTCCCTCCTCTAGCGCACTCACTGAAACCGGCTCTGACGCCCCAAGTGTTCGGGCAGCTGCTCCGTGCGGTGCTCCGACAACGGCCCCGGAGCTCCAGCGGTTAGCATCCAGAGAAGCGAGCGGCCAGGCGCCCAGAAGGGCTGGCGAAGAGGCGCGATGGCAAGAGAGGTGCGCGGCGTTGCGATGGCTCCGTAGCAGGCAATCCACGGGAGGCAACGCAGCGAGACCGAGGGCGCGATCACAGGCTGCCCAAGCAGCAGGCAAGGGGCACCGATGGAGACCGGAAAGGAGCCGGAGCTGGCAGGAGTCCCAGGTAGGCGGAAGATCAGGCGCAAGAGGAGAGGAAGAATCGGCGACGATCCCAACAGATTGAAGACGCGAGCCGAAAAGGAGGCGTTTCGGCTCGCGCCAAGGATTTAAATGGGGTCGCGACCCCGCCCCCTGGGCCAGCCGATTGGCTGGCTGGCGGATGACGCGGCCGGGAACCTCCCGGGCGGCAAGGGACGTCGTCCCTGCCCCCCGGAAGTGAGTGGGTGGTCCCGAGGTCCACCGCAACTCCTCCCCACAGGTAAGTGGAGCGGATTTTCCCAGATAAACATCGCAGAATGCTTGAAGTCCCTACCTAGAGCCATATGGATGTTTTCAGGTGGCAATTATTTACATTGCTAGTTGCTTGATATTTAGTACTGAACTCATAGAGTTGCTCAGGATTTTGTGGCACAATCCCTTTTTGGGGTTGTGTTGCCTGGGTGGCGGCGGCACTGGCAGGCAAAATAGAGACATTCCAGGGTCAAATCAGAAGCCAGGATTGCTTTCATAATTCTGGGACTGTCCCTGGAAAATTGGGACACTTGGAGGGCATGGAAGCCATTAACCATTGTTTCACAGTTCATATGTAACAGGAAATTATGGTTAATTGCAACTGTCCTAACTCATGCAGAGGGAGGGGGAAAGGGGCAGCATATGGATGCAGCTCATGCATATCCCAGCTTATTAAGTCAGGATTTGATTGTTCCAATCCAGCCAGTGTCTCAGATGTTATATCCACTAGAACACACAGTCCATGACTCACACTCTGCTTTTCTCTACAAACTTTCAAAGATGATAACTGATCAGGACTGGGCTGACTGCACAAACAATTGCTTGGGTGAGGTGGCTTATGTTTGGGGCAGCACCCCATTATGCTACAGGTACCTGGACCTGCCTCTTATAGGCAGAAAAGCTAGATATAAATCTCTCTTTGCTGTGCTCTGCTAACTCTCTTAATTGGCTAGGAAACAACCTTTGCTTGTTTTCCTTAATTATTAACTCACAAAGGAGTTCCCGGGAAGAGCTCAGGTTTGTTTGATCTGGTATCTTGGTTCTTTCAAAGTAATTTTCTTAGTTAAGATGCAGAGGGTTAACAGGCTGAAGAAAGCCGATCCCTGCAAGATCTGAGAGGTGCACCCTAGGGGACCTTTGCGATTTTGTAAAGGAAGCTGAGATTCAAGTCTTAGATCATGTGCTCTTTTGGCTATAAGGTGAGATCTGAGACTTGAGTTCTGGATCCCTTGCGATTACGGCTGCAATGTTTAGTCAATTAACTGGTTCAATTAATAGATTAAAAACAATTTGATGTAGCCTCTGATTAATTGGGGAGCTGCTTTTTTGGGGTAAAATGGGTTAATTAAGTTAACTTAAAAAACTGTGGGTGGCAGAGAGCTGGGAGATTTTCACATAGGAAGGGGCAAATTAATGCCTCTTCTGTGATGGTACTGTTCTAAGAAAAAAACTGCTCCTTTCCCCTTATGGGGTACCCAAGAGCCCATATAGAATCCTTTTTTAGGTTCTCTATCGGTAGGAGAAAATAACAGGCAAACCAGAGAATATTGAGAAGCAAAGTAGCTAGTAAGCCTGATCTTTATTAAAGTTGTTGCAACAGGGTGCTCTCCCACATGGAGGAGGGGGAGGAACCCAGAACAATGGTGTGCAAACTCCTATTCAGTCATATCCCAGGCTGCACACATAATTTGTTCTGGGGTGCCGTTCGCACCCCGAACTGTGCAACACGGGTGGTGCTTTTGCGCATGCGCGCGAGAGAGTGAGATCTTGTGAGAGAGCGAGATCTTGCGCTTTTGTGCATACGCAAATTGCGCAGAACACTTCTGAGCATCCACGGATCGCGCAGACATGCGCAGAAGTGTCTGCGCGACGAATTGTACTTCCGGGTTGCTGGCGTTCGCATCCCGAACGTACGCAACGCGGAGCGTACACAACCCGGGGTATGACTTTATAGACTTTTGAAATTCCCTGCCCTGGAGCTCAAGACCACCCCCAGAAACATCATACATACATCACAGAAGGGGTGTAGCCAGCAGGGAAGGGGCTGACAGGAAACCTGTTGATGAGTTTAAAGGTAAAGGGACCCCTGACCGTTAGGTCCAGTTGCGGACGACTCTGGGGTTGTGGCTCTCATCTCGCTTTATTGGCCGAGGGAGCCAGCGTACAGCTTCCGGGTCATGTGGCCAGCATGACTAAGCCGCTTCTGGCGAACCAGAGCAGCCCACGGAAATGCCGTTTATGGGTTTAGCTGGTTGTTAATGGGTTTACCTGGAGAGCCTGGCTATTCCTTTGTGATGATAGCTACTTCATTCCTGAATCCAGGTCACAGGTCACAGGCTCACCCTATTCATAAATGTGCCCTTAAGACAGGATTTGTGAGCAAAGAGACAATGGGGAGGTTTCCCATTTCCTTTGACCTTGCAGAGAAATATTTGAGGTCAATTTGGGAGGGACAAAATGGTTTCAGGACTTTTTCTGTGGGCTTCAGACATGTGGTTTATGTATGTGTGTATGTGTTTGCTTGGTACATTTATGAACATTTATTTTATATATGTAAGACCTTAAAATTGTTATAACAGTACCTGCTGCGACGTGTGTGTGATCTAAAAATAAAAATAGGTGCTCCCTACCACATGGTTTATACGTTTCTAGGCAAGTGTAATTGATGGATTCACATCATTAATCAGCTAGGATCCTAACTGGCTAGGGTTCCTTTAAATGGGAGACAACTCAACTGGCGGCCAATACATCACAAGGGACATTGCTCTCAGGACAGCTGAAGTTGTTATGGAGAGCAAAATGTGGACATGTCCTAGCTCTCTGCCCTGCATCCACGATAAAGAATCTGTGACAGACCATTGAAGTGCTATACATTTTTCTCAGCATACCAAATGGCAACTATCATGTGCCGACCAGAACAGAGGCAGCACGCACAGGTGCCAGAGCCGGCATGGGGTGGCGCATTGCGAGTGTCATCAAAGCTTCTGAAGATATGGATGAACTACCATTGGTCACATCCCCGTCACACATTTGAAGCACATTTATTATCATTATTATCATTATTAATTACCCACCCTTCACCATAAGGTCTGAGGGTGAGTGACAACATTAAAACACAAAACAGTTTGAAACAGTTGATAACCATGAGAACAGACGAAACTGTGTAGTGCTATGTCTGGGTGATGTATGCTTCTCTAATTAGGTTGTTCCTGATTTTTTTTAAAAAGAACCTGCCTTGAGTTTTTCCTGTAATAATCTTGTTTGCCGGAATATGAGGTCTTAGAAACATAGTTTCAAGTTCCATAACGAGTGACCTTGCCGTTGGCAACTTTGTATTTCGGAGACTGACTAGACAGTTTGTGATAGTTAAAAGCAAATGATTTAGGTTTTCCTTTTCTCACTCGTGTACAGCTCTGGGCCCCCAACTGACAACAATCCAACTTTTGATATATTATTAATTTCAGGAGAAAGAGGGGAGCTGGAATGGTGACAGCTTATAGTTTAGCAAAGGGTCTTCAGAAGGCATGCTGTTCTGTAGATCTGAGACCTGGACTGGTAATTGATGGAAACAATGAATTGCACGAATCATGCCTTTGAAACCTGAGATTTCATCTAAGCCTAAGTTTAAGGTTCTGTTGTTGACATACAGTGCCCTGAACAGTTTAGGATCTGGGTACCTGAGGGAATGCCTACACCCATGTAGACTAGCCTGCTTACTAAGATCTCAGAATGAGGCTTGTGCCACGGTCTGGAGAAACACACCTGGTGGTAGCCAGGCAAAACACCAAGTCATGCCCTGTATCTTCCTTTCTGGCTCTGCCTTTCTGGCATCTGGCTTGATCACCAGCCGTGTGATTAGAAGAGTCCACCATCTTGCTCAGCTGCTGTGGGCCTACCCATCTTGATGCCAACCATTCAGCCACAATGTGGGCAGCCTTTAAAACTTCTTTAAAGGACCTGAATCCAGTAGGTTGAATGTCACAGTCTGCTTCTCCTGACTAGAGAAACTGCAGAAGTGTTCGTTCAACATCAGTTTATAGCCGGGGATAATCTTTTTGGTTCTGCTATGCTCTGGGTTCCCCCCTCCAAAGCTTGTTTGTGCATGACCTTTCACCACTCAGGATAGTGCTTGTGATCCGTGTAGCATACCAGATGGGAAAGTTCCTATTTCAACCTTTTTGAGTTCCAGTCATGGAACTAGGGTGAGGTGCTCAGGGCATCTGCCTTGCATGCAAACTGGAGAGGGGGACAAAACGAGCACCAAATATAATGTGCTATATACTTACGCAATATTAAATTCTGTAATGCTTTCCTCTCAACATGAAGAAATTAAATTTGTTTTCAGTATAGTAGATGAGCAGCCAGATTTTAGCTTCTTAAGAGGCTTAGCAATGGCAGCAGGTCAGGCACAGTGGAATCATTGCAATTGCACATTGCCTGCATGCAGTCTTACACAGCACATCACATCCAGTAAATCCACCTGCTAGTGGGTTTAGAAGAAAAACAGAGACACATGACAATGGTCAACAGCATGCATCATTTTTGTTTATGCTTTGCACAGTCACTTCTGAAAAAGACGAGTCATCTAAGCAGGAAGCAAGATCAGCCTTATCTTAGCAGCAGTCACTTTCAGAGCTTAAAAATAATTCTTGGGAGAGGAAGGCAGAATTCCAAGCCTATAGCCGTGCATAGAAATACATAAGTAATTATGGCACAGGCAAATTTTGCAACCTCCTAAGTTTGCACAAAAGTACGGTATTCCAGCTTTTGAAGCTGCTGTTGCTGAGATCCAAAACTCCCAGCTCACACATTACAATGCTGATGTGAGTAGCCACTCTGGAGAGTGAAGCAAGTAGATGAAAGAAGAGCCATAGCTAAGTGGTGGAGCACCTGCTTGGCATGTAGTACGTCCCAAGCTCAAGCCTCATCAGCTCCAGGTAGGATTGGAGAAGACTCTGGAGAGCCTCTGTCATTCAGCGTACACAATACCAAGCTAGATGGAAGAATGGTATGACTGGGTATAAAGCAGCTATAAGCAGCCAAGTACAGTGTCTCAGATGGTCAGTGTGCTAATGAAAAGACCATTTCCCCCTTATCTCTTTGCTCATTACTTATCTGGTAAAGGTGTTTTCTCTTCTTGGCAATATGTCCATGAAACAGCCTTGACTTAATATAAAGCATCCAAACTCTGTTAGTCTTCTTTTGGAAATTGACTCCAAGCCTCTGAAAAGCTGAAAACATTCTGCCCTTCCCCCACCCCGGTTAAGACCTCCTTAGTGCCTGCCTATTAACCTCATGTCAAAAAAGGAATATCCTAAAGGATTTGATAAACTGCAAATGAAATTATATAAAATATTTCTTTCCCAGGCGGTTGAGTCTTAGTGATTAAGAAAATACAATTTCCTGTAATTAAATCTTAACAAGAAATGTTATTAAAAACACTCTGTCCCAGCTTCTGTAATAATTGTCTGTTCCCCCAGAACAGTAAACAGAATTAGATTGTGCAACATATACTCTAATCCATGTGTCATTTTGATCAAATTTGCCTTAATAACTTTATCTTGAGAGAAAAGTTGAATCAACAGGAATCGCTCTGCAGCTAGCCTGACAGGCCCCTCGCTTGGTAGGAACGGCTGGGATTTATGATGATGTATTACCCTGCTGCGTGTGTGCAAGTGCCGCTGACAAACCGCCAAACTTTTATCTCTTCCGTGCATGGGCTGCTGTGGGCTTTTAATGCAAGGGCTGCTGCCGTTACCCGTGCACATTAAAATGCCTTCTGTACTTTCTGGTCTCCTGAGAAAATGAGTGTGGGAAGGCAGGCAAGAGTCATAAACCATGATGTCTAAACAGCTTCCATCCTCATCCGCCTTGCACCACACTAGACCACATCCCTGCCCTAATGGTGAGATGCTCCCTCTGTGGCTGGCTGCTGCTTTCTACTTTCCAGCTTAGATGCTGTTTGGTACTCTCGTTAACAGATCTTCCAATAAGCCCTTTAGACACCAAGCAACAAACTTCTGTCCTGCTGTCCAGCCTGTTAGGAATTCTCGGCTGCGGCGTAATTCGCTCTCCTTACATCAACAAACAATGGAGGTAACAGGTGGGAGGCAAACGCGAGGCAGAGAAACATTTGAGCAGGAGCCATTTTTATCTGACGAGGAGGCACATTTGTTTTGTTTTTGTTTATTTCCAAAGAGCGCCGCGAGGACTCCAGGCACGTAACAACCTTTCAAGTGCAATATTGCAAAGGGAAAGTATACATAATATTGCAACGTGAAAGATTGCTTCCAACATAAAAAGAAAGGATAAAATATCTCCAGAAAGTACATTGTATAAAATTTACTGCTAAAAATAAAGCCAGGCTGTCGAAGGCTTGCCAACATCCCTTCTCCTCCAGCTTTCCCTTTCCAGGCTTGCACAAACTTGCCTTGCTGCCTAATATGACCTCTGCTTTCAGGGTTCTTGGGTACTTCAGTCACTACTGATGCTGGTTTGTTGCCTGCTCATCAGATTGATGTGGCTTTCTTGGGCTGCATACACACAACCATTTATTCCGGAATCAATGGGGACGGGGTCCTTGTTTTCCCCACATAGTGCCTCCCACAATCCAGATCGATTGCATCCCCTCCCCCAAACCTAGTTGCAGATTGATTCTGAAAAAGCCTTATGCTTTGTGCTTACCCATCACACTTACGAAAATGGGAAATCTTGGAACAGGACCTCATAGGTTGATGGAAATATGAATAGTTCCTATGGCTTTTTATATTGGTTTGCAATGTTGTCCTGGGCTCTTCCTCCTAACTATTGCTAAAGAAGAGAAACTGCCATTAGTTAACCTCTTTTTCCACTACCCATGGGGAATAATTGTCTTCTAAATGATTTGACTTGAATTGTGATTGTTACTTGTGGGAAACCTGCGGGAAGTAGGTTGAGCTGCAACTTGGGGAGAAGAGATCATGTGTAGAAGCATCTGAAAAACCATTTCAACCAAACTGTAGGGAAAAGTCCACTCAAACGGTGATGGGAATCTGATGGGGCTGCTAAGAATTCCTTAAGCAGAAAACGCTTCTCCTCTACCCCAAACTACAACTTCTAGGCTGCCAGTTTAGATCTGTTGTACTGTAGGTTCACCCATAGCATAAGCCTGCTTACTTATTTTATATTACTACATCCCACCCCTCACCCATGGTCCCAGAGTATATTATCCTGCTTTACCGTGGAAAAGGCATAGGTTCCAATCATAACACAGGCCAGAAGGTAGGATGTTTTACCACAGGTGAGAAAGCGCTGGAGAGAGATGACATCTTTCTCCATATTTGCTTTATTACTAAATATAAAAGCAGACTATAACTGGAGGTAGGCAGGCATCAGATCTCCAGAGAACAACCTGGGCAACCATCTGAAGGCTGCAACCAAAGACCCAGTTAACTCAAAACTCCCATCCTTCAGTCTTCAGGTGACCTGTTTACTGAGCATTCACCCTGATTTGTTTAAGCTAAGCTTACTGAAAGGTGATAAGGAGGAATGCTCAATAAAGAGCAGACATCCTATTTGTTGGTGGAGAGGTTATTCAGCTTCTCATCCATTGTCACCCCACACTTTTGAGTGTGTTTCCTCATCACTTTCCTTACCATAAAATGTCTGGTTTTTAAAAAGTGAATTTGTTGTATCAGAATGCCTCATAACTCTGTTATGTTGAACTCAGTGGGGTTGACTTCCCCTTAAATAATTTGTTCAGGATCAGGTGGTAAGTAGCAAGTGATGCTGTTTACTGGACTCTCTTCCACCGGCAAGAGTATGCAAGCCTTCAAGCATAAGGAATAAAAGGAGAACTCGGCTCCTTTTCAGTCGAAACTCTGGCTTATCCTTTCCAGCGGAGAATTGACTAAACAAGGGCTCTGTCAGCTGGCTGACAATTTTCCATCCTAACCTGAAATCAGCCTGACAGTAGCTGGGCTGCCTGTTCACCTGGGGGCTAATTTTTAAAGCTGGTAATTGGCTCTCATCACTGTCATGTCAGATTACACTGTTCATTCTCTGGCAAAGCCTAAAAAAAGAGAGTAGGGAAATAATGTTTGGTGGGAGGGAACGGGAGAGGAAGCCTCCTCCACACCTCTCTCTCTCGCTCTGGCCAGTGTGGCTCAGCTTTGGTTGTGCAGGATCATGATTAAAAGAGCTAAAATACCATGTGGGACTAGGAAGATAACACGGCTGACAGCCGAGCCAGCCATGCCAAAGTTATGTGACGTGTGTGAAAGCAAAGTTCTGTGCATGAGGAACCTGCTTTAAAGAAGCATTCATGAGAAGTGCCAGAGGGTGGGGGGTGAGTGGGGGAAACCCCGCTGAGATGTCTTCATGCAACTGACAATTTGTAATTTGAAATGTGCAGTTTTTCAGTTGGTGTGAAACTGATGAAGCAAGCTCGGTTGCTGGACCGCAGTTAATTTCATTTAAAAAACCATGTTTCCTTTCACAGAACAATGCCCTCCTTGTCTAGAGCCGTCCGGTGAGAGAAACTTTAAGGGCACAGATGCTCCTCTGTAAGATGCTTCCACATACATGCAGTGTAATCCTATACATGCCTACTCAGAAGTCAGCTTTGTTGTTCCCCGTGTAAGCGTGAATAGGATCGCAGTGTCGGAAGGGCAGTAACTTGCATTCCTGGCAATCGGAGCCAAAATGAATTTGCATCCCAACATTCTCCTCTGAAACTGATGGTGTCAAATGTTCTTCAGATACGCTTTCAATATTTGTCAAATACTTGCCAAATATTTGGCATCCAGTGACATTTGATATTGGATGTGAGATAGTATTAAGTAGTTGGCAGCATTTTAGAGATGAAACACAGTGGTATTTTGCATTTGGCGGTCGACAGTTGAGCTTATGAAATTTTATATTTGGGGCAGAGGGGAGGGAGTTTGGAGGGGAAGGTGTCAAGCCAGAAATGTAAACAAGCTTAAAGTACTTGAATGTTGAAAGTACATTTTCAGTTCAAAAATGTTGCTGTCAAAAAATTAGATGTCAACCGTTGAGATTTTGTCAAATTTAGAAATTTATAAACTTTTTAAAAGCTGTGGTGGTCATCATGTCATGATAAGGATTCACATACTTCAGGGTTGAGACCTAGGAGAATCAACTTAAGTGCTTAATATGTATCCTGTTATCTGCTCCCCACAGTTCTTGTGTTCTTCATCCCATCTGCTACCCACTGTCCCCTACATCCTCTGCTGGACCCAACCACTTTGCCTGTGGTCCCTTTACTTGGCACTTGCATCTCCTTCCACAACTCTTTTCACTATCTTTTACCTGCTATGCAATTTCTGCCTTCACATCAGGACAAACGTCTCTCCTGTCTGACTGATGGACTAGCCCTATAATAAGTCACCTGTGGTAATTGCCAGGGTATTCTAACATTATCCGCAAACCTGTGGAGGGGTTGGAAGTTTTTGATGCACCATTTGATATGTGATGGTGAGACTGTTTGTTTACCTGAGCCCATCCTTCTCTCTCCTGCCTGCCTGCAACAGATGCTTTCCTCCTGACCAATGGGTCTTTGCAAAAAAGCAGTGGATGGGATCCGATTGTAATTCTGCCCCAGCAAAAGCTATTAGCTGTTTCTGGAATTAGTCTCACATTATTTCATGGAGGTGGCAGTGCAGCCTCTGCAGCCTACACACTCCGTCAACACACTTTGCTGGCCAATTTCTTATCTGTCGGATTCTAACATGCCTGCTGCCGACAGAGTGTTTGAACAAACTGCCAGATTCTCTCTCCATGTGACACTGCAGGCATCTGTTGCTTGTTCAGGTTGGGGGGAAGCACCCCACCCTCTAGCTGGTTGATATTGTCATGAGCCAGCCAAACACTCGTCATCCTAGATCAGGAAGACATGCCTTTTCTTTAAAATTGAAGGGCTGAGAAACGGGTTTGTATGCCAAGACAGTGGCAGCATTTGGGGGATTGTTCTTTACAGCAAACTGCGCCATTCGTGATATATGCTGGTTCCTACAGCAACTGATGGACCCAATTCATCTTCCATGTAGCTGTCTGCAAATTGGCAGCCAGGACACCGGCATTTTCAGTACCCTGGAAGGGAGAGGAGAAATAGACTTGTTCTTTCTTCCTTGTGACAGGATCAAAAGGTAAGGACTGAAAGCAGCTTGTCAAAGTCAGCTTTTTTGGGGGCTGCTGCAGGAATATAGAGATATATAAACGGCTGTAGAAAATAGGACTTACGGCGCAGATTTTAAACTAAGTACGTTTCAAAACTTCCGTCCAATGCACAGCTGCAGGATTCTAGATCAGGCCTGCACAATGTGTGCCCGATCGAACTGAACACAGCCCACCCTCTGGCCTGGGATCCTGCTAGGCACTTTTCAATGCACCTCCCACCTAGGCAGGCAGCAAAAGCAAGACATTTCCTGAGCCTTTGATGACCAGCTGTACATGGCTACTGAGATGTATTTGGTTTGATGGGATGGAAACTCTGCTGGACTGCTCTAGGAGAAGGTCAGATTCTCAAAGAGCTCAAAAGCTGTCACTTGAAGACTCTCAGCAGATTCCTTCGGAGACTTGTAGCGATGAAGTGAATGTGGAGGCAGAGATACCGCAGCCAAAGAGGAATCCAGCAGTGCAGGTTTAAGGCTACATTTGCAGATTTGGACAGTGTCATCCATGCGGGCCCAGTTAGTCCGTCCTGGGACACCTCCTCCACTTTACCAGAACCTGAAACATAGGAGCCACTTTTAGGTCAGATTCAAACCATACATTTAAAGCACACGGCTTCCCCCAAACAATCATAGGAACCGTAGTTTACCCCTCACAGAGCTACAGCTCCTAGCAATTGTAACAAACTACAGTCCCCATGATTCTATGGGAGAAGCCATGTGCTTTAAATGTATGCTATTGATGTGATTTGTACTATACAGATCTAGCCTTTATTCTAGCATGCTTTTGGGAAAAGTGTAATTCATGTAGCATGTAGCTTGGCCCTTGCACTACTTTTTTTGTTGTGGTTATGTCATCTCCAGGGGTGGGACTGACCTGCGAGTAATCGTAACATTCAGAGTCCTACTTCTCTCCCTCTCTCACCATCTGGTGTCACTCAGTTTTTGCCCTTATGTCAATGGAGTTTCTCTGGCATAGGAGTTATGCTGGTACAGTATAATGTTATACCAGTGCAACTTGTGGGATAACCAGCCTCATATAACCAACATGCTTCAGTCTAATCAATACATGAAGGGGTTAAGACAATAGAGTAAGCTGTCCTGCCAGGCGTAGCTCACCTTGGGAGAGACTAGGTAATCAAGCCTTTGTTCCCTTCCAGTCTACCTGTTGAGCTCAGCATGTTGCTCCAGCTTAGATGCATGGCTCTCACAAGCCACAAGTTCCTATACCTATAATTTAGGAACTTTCACCACCTTTTAACTAAGCCATGTTTTACTGCCTATGCAGTATGTGGAAAAGCACATGAACCTGACCTTTCAAAAGTTTGTAAGTAAACCAATTTTTAACTTGTCAAACTTGTGGTCTTTTCCTATGCTGGGGGAAGAGGGAGAACTCACAAGGGCATATTTTAAAGGTCTAACAGACTATATTTCTATGCTTTATTTTACTACATATTTTGAGATTTCAAATCTCTGCTGGGGTTCTCACACCAAAGAGTACTTGCCCCAGACTTTGATCTTGGTATCCAAGAAATTCTTCATACATATATATATATATATATATATACCTTGAACCAATGCATCTGTGGTGTGACACTAGTGTACATCCCTATATTCAACCAGTGTCATCATGACTGGACTTATTAGCAGCCCTATCCTCACCCAGCTGGCATGAAGAAATGATTTTGGTGTGTTAGACATCTTGGATTGATTTGGGCAGGTTGTAAAACTAGGCACAGCAGAAGGAATGACACCCTGGTGTGTATCAGTCGCCTCTCACTTTCCTGTGTGGATTGTAAAATTAACACATTTATCCCAAACTGTCTAAATAAAGAGACCAATTTAGAACAACCCATATTTGCAAACATCTAATCTTGAAATAATCCAAACAAGCTGTTGCCTAGTCTTCTTCCATCTTGTGTCCCGAGGGAATAAACAATACCAAAGCACCCGACTTCTGTTCAGCTTTCTATGCCTCCGTGAAAGGCATAGCATTTTGTGACTTTTTACTTCACAGGAAGCGCTGCTGGCTGGATGACCAAGTCACTCTCTGTAGCATCCATTGTCACCCTTAACAAAGTATAGTGTGCACACACCCAAAGAAGAGTCTTTGACTGTGTGCACACTATACCTTTAAAGCACATTTGAAGCACATTCCCCCCTCAAAGAATTCTGGGTATTGTAGTTTACCCCTCATAGACATACAATTCCCAGCAACCCTTAATAGACTACAGTGCCCATAATTCTTTGAGGAGGGAAATGTGCTTCAAACGTACTTTAAAGGTATAGTGTGTATGCAGCCTTAATCCTAAAATGTGGATAAGGTTTATGTAACTAGGTACAGACTGCTATTCATAGAATCATAGTTGGAAGGGACCATGAGCATCATGCAGTCCAACCCCATGCAATGCAGGAATCTTTTGCCCAATGTGGGGTTTGAACCCACAACCCGGATATTAAGAGTCTCATGCTCTCCTAACTGAGCTATTCAAATGGGAAAACAACTTTTGAAAACAGAGCTTTTATGCCCTTTGGGCAGCTGCTTCCATCATTTCTTGCTCCTTTGTTCTTCTTCTGTGCACACTCTCAGTGATGTAAGATCAAAGGCTATACAAGCTGCCACGTTCAGATTTCATCAGTGTCACCCAATTTGCTTCCAGTTGTTTCAACAAACTCCCTCTACCCCCACTGTCTGCAAAGCTCTCCTCCAAAGTTAAGCTGCACCCCCCAGCAGAGACCCCTGGTATGGGCCTGACAGGGGTGGAGGAGCCCAGGAGAAGCCAGGTGCCCTACTTCTTTGAAAAGCCTCTAGACACATCAGCAGACAAATTCATCATGTCCCACAGTTCTGACAGCATCAGACGACAGTGTCACCTTTCATCACAGTGAAGATGGATGATCTGAACAAAAGCAGGAAGGTTTGAATGCAAAGTAATGACTCAACATCTGCAGCAGGACAGAGAATGGACGGGAGTCTGAGGGTCTCCTTCAGAGACCATGTTTGTGTGAGTTGGACTTGTTTGAGGAGCTTCTGGAGATTGAGCTTTTGCTTGCCGTTGGGCATGTCTGAATCCACAGGAGTGTGGTTTTATAACTGTGCACCCCTGATGTGGAGTGGGAGATTTGCCCAAACAGAGCATTTTCTGGATTTCTTCACAGTGCTTTATTTGTCCTGCACAACGTTTTCTGTTCCATAAGTTCAAGAGTAACAACAAATTGATGCTAATTGCAAACCGAATGGAAATTCTCTCCCATCCCTAAACACCACACACACACATTTTTAAAAAATGTGAGGGGTCACTTTTAGATATCTTGTGTGCTCAGCATTCATGCTGATCTGTCTGCAGGGAGGTTAGACGACGTCATGTCAAGCAAGTATTATTTCATACTTTCCAGTGTATTTCTTCATCACTTTCCTTACCTGATCTTTTAGGGGAGCAGATTTGTTTTGCAAGAGCTCCAAATCATTGAGTTGCCTGAATTTGTAGATATGTGATTGACTTCTACCTGAAAATAGTAATAATCTGGAAGTGCTCAAAATATTTTACCCTTCAAAACTCTGCTTCATGGTAAGGCTGCATCTGGTCTTTATTTTCCCTACTGTTGCATTTCAAGCTATGGAGAAAGCTTTGGTACAGAACAATGAGAAAATACACCCTGGCTTTCTGCTCTTCATTTTCCCTCAAGCAACCAGTGGGAGGAAGGGGTAATGACAGGACTTGCTGACATTTGTCAGAAATGAAGGGAAAACAAATGTTCCCCTTGGAACTTTGAATTTTTCAGGTGTTCAGTTTGAGTAAATGAGTATTCAAATTTGATGCGTAAATTTTAAAATAGCACTATTTGATTAATCTCCAGGGACGACTTTTTCATTCTATCCTTTGCTTCCTGGTTTTCATGCCAGAGCTAAATGCTTTTCTCTGGGGTGACAAATGGCAGCATCTCCAGGACACTCATTGGCTATGCAGAGAACTTCACATCTGAACAAGTAGGCGAATGAGCTGTGAAACGCATTTGATTTAACTTAGTTTCCTGCATGCCGTGAGCACTGGGACACCTGGAAAATGGGAAGCAGGCGGGGACAGTGGAGAGGGGAGAAACTGAGATGGAGGGAAAACTAGGATGGTGGAGATGGGAGACAAGACAGATGTGGTGGTGGTGGACTGCAGTTTTTATGATTTCTGACAGCAGGCTAGGCAAAGGCATGGACCACAATGGAAAAAGAAATGGGAAGAATCCCACTTCTTCCCGGAAGGTACAGTACCTATGGCAGCATCCTAGAAACAATGTGGTTTTGGGGATAGGCTGGTAGAACTGGGGCTGGACCTACCATTAGGCAGAATGTGGTGGCTGCCTTAGGCAGCTGTTTTGGGGTTTCAAGAAAGGATAGTCCATTTCTACTCATTTCATTTATTATATTTTCTATTTCCAGGGTGAGGTGCTCATGCAGTTTTCTGGCTTAAATGCTGGAATAAGTTTCATTGCTATGCAAAACGAAACGGAGAATGAGCTTCAATGCTCACTGATGTAAAACTCTTAGTTGAAGCTTGAGCAACTTAAGAACCAGCTTGAAGAAAGTAATAGAGCAAAAGAAGAAGCAGAGCCCGAGGTTGACAAAAGCTGGTCTAAGGCAACATCTTGCAACCTGATGTAGACCAACTCTGCTTCAAGTGGCTTAATATCACTGTTCTAAGCAGTATGTCAAATAAGGAAGAATGTGTTCCCTCCTGTACTTTTCTGCCCCATCAACAGACTCTTTTCAGGCCATTTTTCTGCTGCTCCAGAGAAGCGGACACGGAGCAATGGATTCAAACTACAAGAAAGAAGATTCCACCTAAACATTAGAAAGAACTTCCTGACAGTAAGAGCTGTTCGACAGTGGAATTTGCTGCCAAGGAGTGCGGTGGAGTCTCCTTCTTTGGAGTTCTTTAAGCAGAGGCTTGACAGCCACCTGTCAGGAATGCTTTGATGGTGTTTCCTGCTTGGCAGGGGGTTGGACTGGATGGCCCTTGTGGTCTCTTCCAACTCTATGATTCTATGATTCATCCGTAGAACGTTGTCAGAGTGAGAACATTTTTCTGCTCTCCAGAGATGGAAGGTGCTGCTTATTTGACGCAACAAAGTTTGAAAAGCTTAATAATTAATCAGCCATGGAATCATAGCTGCACTTCGGGATCTCTCTTTTGGCAGCCCTTCATCATGTGTCACTTTCTCCAGCCAATTGGCACAAAAACTGACAAGTATGTCATATTTTATTCCTGTGCAGCTATGCCGGAGAAATTTAAAGGGGTTCCTAGTCTGGAGGTAGCCCTCCCAGAAACCCAAAAGAAGGCTCCAAGTGGAAAAATAGGCCTTTATTGAAATACAGATGTGCATAGGGACAGCCTCAAAAATGAGGAGGCTGCAAAGACCCACATCCAAAACAGAGTTTCTTATACACTTCCAGGTTACACACATGATTGCTAAACAACCAATCAAATGATTACAACTTTCCCATAGAAAGTGCAACCCATACATCCAATCAGAGATTCTTATGCTCTCATTATAATAATATGTGATCATGCATTGCCACCCTTCATGGTCTAATTCAATTAATTTCTGATTAATTACTCTATTCTTTACATGTCTACAAACATCTATTTTTAATAATCCATGATGAATATATCCATCCTCTACATTAACTTAAATTCAATGATACTGTTCTGCCTAGTCAATCTCCTTTTATGTATTTTCAACTTTTCATTCTTTCCCATTAGGATATAGACTGTACTTGAAACATTCTCTTTTTTTCTACTAGAAGGGGCTGGTGAGAATTCATACATGGATTGCTAAGCAGCACTGCTAATATCACCTGTGGGGTTTTAACGAACAAAATGGAGTCCTAACAGAGAGATAAAGGGAGATAGGAAATTCTCGTTCCTTCAGCTGTGGACAGGATTATGTTTCCGAAACCTAAAATTCTGTGCATTGTTTTCAGGTTTCATTTTATAGAATTCAAATAAGCAAATTCATTGTTTCCAGCCTTGGAACAGGTATTAAATGGTAAAGGATGCAAATTGCTTGAAAGAGAGAGAGACTATAAATCTGCACAGTTCTGCTACTGTGTGTGAGAGATAGAGAGAGCAAAGTACGTTTATGCACATTTGCCCACAATTATGCAAATATACGTGCAACACAGTCTATGAGGCTTTTTGTTCCTGAACTTTGGCAGGTACAACATTTTAATTTTTGATGTGATGGGTAGAAGTAGCTCCCTGAATAGTATTCAAGCTGCAGGTAATATGCGGATGAAAGAAGGGGAAAAGGAATTTCTTGAAATAGTTAAGAAATGTGCAAACACCAAATAGATAGAGTTAGAGATCATAATTTAACGCTTCAAAAGTAGGTAGCCGTTTTAAAAAGTCCTCTATCCTGCCCTCTCTTCCAAAGAATTTCAGCTCCAAAGGTGGACTGATTAGGGCTCTGATATGTTAGAAAGAGGGAATTTCCCTCTCTCTTTCCTCATAACTTTGGGTCATCCACTTCAGTGGACTGGCATGAGATTCAGTGGACTGGCATGAGATTCAGGACAGCCGAATGAAAATACTTTTTGTACATGCTACATAAATGAGTCATGAAATTCTTGGACATAAGATATGGTGGTATAGGAACAAAGGAATCTGCCTCATGCTGAGTTAGACCACTGGCCCAGTTGCCCAGTGTTGTCTGCACTGACTGGCAGTGTCTCTCCAGGGTTTCAGGCAGGGGATCTTCCCAACCCTACCTGGAGATGCCAGGGATTGAACCTGGGACCTTCTGCATACAACGCAGATGCTTTGCCACTGAACTACGGTGCTGGGGTGGAATTACAATGCAAGGCAGGCCCCTACAGGTGATATCATAGGATCTTATGTGAAATGATGGCTCCACATGGAGCATCATTCAGGGTTAAGCACCCAGTACAAGAAGCAAGCTAAGCAAACATATGACCAAACAAAAAAGACCTCAGGCTGTCCTAGAGCCTGATACAGTAATAGTGTGTGTACCCTGTTTACCCTATTTTAAGACATAGTCATAAAATAAGCCATAGCAGGATTTTTTTTCGCATTTGCGAAATATAAGCCGTACCCCGAAAATAAGCCATAGTGATAGGCGCAGTTCTGGAGGGCGCCAAGGAAGAGGCGGGGCTGGCTGTCCAGTCCCGCCACCAAAACCAGTCAGCCCCAGAAGCAGCGCTCAGGAACTCGCCAAAGCAGGGCGCGCAGGAAGGGGCAGCAGGCACGACAAAGGCACTCCGAAGGTCTCTTCGCCCGCGTGCTTGCCCAACTCCGCTCGGCGCAGAGTGCACGGGGCGGCCGCCGTGGTGGAGAGGGAAGGCTGCACGGGCTTTCCCTGCTCGCCGCCACGACAAAATCCCCCGAGCGTCCCTGCGCGTCGCCCAAGAGGCCCCTTGGAAAACAAGGCGCCGTGCTTCTGTCAAGTTTTTCGAATAGGGAAGGCAGCGGAGGAGGAGCAGGAGAGAGCGCCCAGCGAAAGCGGGTCTCTCTGGTGCCTGTTTCCTCAAAGCTCAGCTTGGATTCACCCCCGCCGCCAGCAAGCAAACAAAGAGCTCCGGGCCCATCCCGTCCTTCGCAGCCCCAGAACTCGAGCGTGGCCTTGCCAAGGAGCCGTCGTGGCCGCTTGGCCAGGCAGCCAGAGTGCGCTCCAAACGGATCTCAGCCCGAGGGGAAGGAGGCCAACGGAGGAGGTGCAGCCGGAGCGCACAGCGAAAGCGGGTCTCTCTGGTGCCTGTTTCCTCAAAGCTCAGCTTGGATTCTCCCCCCCCCCCCGCCGCCAGCAAGCAAACAAAGAGCTCCGGGCCCATATCTCCCATCAGACCCCTCTTTTCCAGAATAAACATACCCAACCCCCTCAACCGTTCCTCATAAGGCTTGGTTTACAGAACCTTGATAATCTTGGCTGCTCTCTTCTGCACACTTTCCTGCTTGTCAATATCCTTCTTAAATTGTGGCGCCCATAATATATTACCAGACCCTACAAGTGTCCCTATTTTCCAGGGACATCCCTGATGGAGTTATCTGACCCCTGAGCCATCTGAAGGCAATCCTGTATAGGGAAGGTTTTTTTTAATGTTTAATGTTTTATTATGTTTTTATATATGTTGGAAGCTGCCCGGAGTGGCTGGGGCAACCCAGTAAGATGTGTAGGGTATAAATAGCAAAATTATCATTATGGAATGGGACGTCCCTATTTTCATCTGAGAAATGTTGGAGGGTATGTATTACATATGACCTCCATGTTCAAAGGCAGTGCATCTCTGAATACCATATGCTGGGGACAAGCCATGGTGTGTTGGTGTGGTTGCGTGTTGATGCCGTCATGCATCTGCTTGGCTATAAACAGGATGCTCAACTAGACGGGTCTTTGGCCTGTTGCAGCCGGATTGATTTTATATTACACTGTCATGGGAAATGTTTTGTCCCTTTACTTTTCACACTTCTTTTTCTTGACAAAGTTACAAGGTAAAAAGGTCGACTAAAAGCCGGCATAGCTGACTATGATGGAATACCTAAAAATATCCAAATTCTCTCTCTTTTTTTCAAATAAAGGATGAAAAGAAAAATGAGATGCAGTGGGATACAACAGAGAACCATGTAAATCAAACAGAGGGGGAATGGATGTGCCTTATCCAGGATTCAGCCACTAGCAATTACTTATTCAGATAACAGATTATTAGGGTAGAGAGAGAATCACTTCATATATATATATATATATATATATATATATATATATATATATGCCTGAGGAAATATATGGAAAGGCATCTGGCTCAGTGCACGGTGGAACTATTCCAGATGTTTCCATCTGGCACCATGCCGGTTGTTTGTCAAGGCAAAAAATGGGAAATGTCAGAATCCCTGTTGAAAAAAAAGAGTAATAGTTAAAGTCATGACTCCCTATGTTAACATGGTTTTGCATTCAGAGTGTGTAGAATAAACCATTATTGACAACTTAATATGTGGATATAGCACTATATTGTGTAAACACCAATGTCATATGCAAAGATTCTTTAGCTGTTTTTCAGGGTTGATCATTGAAATGCATTTTGTATCCTTTACACACTCATCCTTCAAGTCCCATTTTGCAAACAAATGTGTGATCTCTTCGCTATGGACAATATATGGACGGTAGAGTGAGACATGTTTGCTTGTCGGTGAGGATGATTAGGAGAGGGGTTGATGGGTTTGATCCTCCTGCTAGGAACCCCAATAATACTCAGCTGGGGCTTGGAAATCCTTGCCAGGTGTCCCACACCACTCTTTATGTAGCACTGCAGATTTGCTAGGATCTGATGTAGCATTTGGGGCAGCACACAATAAGCGTATTATGTTCCAGGAGACGCATGTGCATCCCCGTATACATGCTCAGGAACAATATTGACTGTATATGGCCACAGAATGTTTAGATATTTATTTATTTATTTATTAAATTTCTATACTGCCCTTCATCCAAAGGGTGGCTTACAATATAAAAACACATAACATAATAACAGATGAAAACAATAACTGCCCCCTTTCCTACAGATATGCTGCACACATCAATGAAGTCCCCCCACATCACTCTGCATTTCTTGTAGCTGGGATAGAGAATTTTTAAGAAGGCAAAACATAAACTAGAATAGTTGCATAAGTTACATGGTAATGCTATAAGAAGGAGTAGGAAAAAAGAGTGAGGCTGGGGTTTTTTTGGGGTGCCTGTGTGTTTGTAGGACAAATTTTCAATTGAAAAATAAAAACACAGAGCCTTCCTGCATTCATTTGACACAGTAAGAAATGCATAGACTGCAGGAGAGTTGAAAATAATGATGATGTTGATAATAATAATAATTGTATTTTGGATTTAATAAAACATGGGGATACTGGAAAGAGAAGAGTTCTACCATTTGTCACCATTCATATCACAGGCACTAGCTATCTGTGCTAATGACATAGAAATGGTGTCCAACAGGCCCTATTCACTATTCATGGTCTCCATTAGGAGGCCATGACACATGCAGAACCCACTCCAAATGACAAATGAAAAGCAATTAATATGATATCTATGAGAAGAATAGCATTTTCCCATATGACTGATGTAACTTGTCCTGTGGGGGAAAACGTACTTTCAACTGAAGCACCATCTCAAGGGAAGACATCTAACAGTAAGCAACAAATAGGCAATAACTAAATGTTTTGTTATAGAAACAGCTCGGCAAGGGAGGCTGCAAGTTTGAACCAATGTAATCAAAGGAGGAAAACTATTGAATTTTGATATGGGGCAGGGGGGCTGAATTTGATTGAAGCCTCACCTCTGCCACAGCCTCATGGCAAGTCGTTCTGGGCTCCGGTTTTTCATTGGCACAATGAGGAAAGCCTGACGTATCTCACAGACTTGCCCTGAAGACAGACACAATTTGCCTAACATTTGCAAATTAAAGTACACTTCATCACAGAAGGGTAAATTTGCTGTGCAGAGAAGGGAAGGAGGGTTGTAGGCATTACAGAGATGTGGTGATCATGGTAGCATCGATATCAGCTTATAAAGGGTTTCTAACACTGCCAGCAGGGGATGAGAGCTGGATTTATCATTAGCACTATGCTGTGTGTCTTTTGCTAAGGGAAAGTGTGTGTGTGCGTGAGAGAGAGAGAGAGAGAGAGAGAGAGAGAGAGAGCACATGCAGCAAGAGAAATGATCAGAATAAATACAGAAAGGTAAACATGGAGCTACAATTAAGTCTGTAACAGTTACCATAGTTACCTAATATCAGGGCAAATAAGCCAGTTTAAGTGAGCAGTGCCTGTTCCATGGAGTCCTTGCTGTGAAGCTGGGATGTAGTGGAAAATAAGACATCCATGTTGGACTTAGTGGTCCTGGAATAAGGGCCATTCTGTTAACACCTGGAACACCTTGAGCTGCTCAAGCAGGCTAAAGAGGGACATGAGAAAACGTGCTATGTGATGTTTTTGCTTTAATTTACAGACCAGTTGGAGCCAAACAAGGCACTGGCAAAGTTGGAGTGTGCTATATGCCATTAAATTGGCAGGAACTAGTAGCAGCACGAAAGTAACCTGGTGCCACTCCAATTTGCTCCACATAGGACTTAGGATGGAATAAACAGACTTTATTTATTAACATTCACTAAGATTCTCACATGGCTTTTCTGAGGCATCCAGAACAGCGGTCAAAGATTTGTCACACTGGATGCAAATATTCTGCATGTATGGTCATGAAAGATTAGTGTAAAGAGGAGATGACTTATACCTGATGCCCATATCTTCAACAGTGTGGTCCCACTTCTGCTAGATCTCTTCCCACCAGTGCACCCACCAGTATCTCCTATGAAGCCCATAAAAAGTCTCAGTAACTAGCCCTCTAAAACCCACAATACGTAGAATGCCCCCACTAAAACCCACAACTGTATTGCATTGGATGTCTGGATTAGAGAGCTCCAAAAATCATGGTGGTGGCTGATGTAGGTGCCTTTTCCCCATCACTGGGGGCCATGCCAACACCATTTTGTGGCCCTGTATCGTCTTAAGTTCTTTTCAACGTGTCAGCCATATTGTGTTATGCCACTTCTGCATAGCAGCCATTTTGACTTATGCCATGCCCCATGGTAGCCATGTGACACACACAGCACTTTCTCAAAATGTTCCCAGTGGCCCAAAAGGTCAGTTCCAAAGTGAAACACTTGGTAGATACATATAGCGCTATACTATAGCCACAAGTGTGGGACATGGGTGGTGCTGTGGTCTAAACCACTGAGCCTAGGGCTTGCCGATCAGAAGGTTGGTAGTTCGAATCCCCGTGATGGGGTGAGCTCCCGTTGTTCAGTCCCAGCTCCTGCCCACCTAGCAGTTCGAAAGCACGTCAAAGTACAAGTAGATAAATAGGTACTGCTCCGGCGGGAAGGTAAACGGCATTTCCGTGCGCTGCTCTGGTTTGCCAGAAGCGGCTTAGTCATGCTGGCCACATGACCCGGAACAAACGCCGGCTCCCTTGGCCTATAGAGCGAGACAGGGTGGATTTGATTTAAATCAAATTGATTTAAATCACGATTTAAATCACGATTTAAATCACTAGTCAGTAAGGCTTGATTTAAATCACTAGTCAGTAAGACTTGATTTAAATATTTTTTTTTTCAGAAAGACTCCTTCTTGCTGGTATAATCTTAATATTTACAACCATATGAAGGTTTCATATTTGGAATAATACATTTTCAGAGTAGTTTTTACAGTTATATCAAAAATTACTGATTTGGTTATACTACTAGGAATACATAGACAGATAATTATGAAATTATGGTGAAGTTTAATAAGTTAACTGTTTATATTTGGACAACTTTTCTGCTGTACTTTATTGGAAGGAGAAAAATAATCATTTCCTTAATAACCATTTAAACAAATTATTTAACTAAAACAATAACATGATAGCATATGTATCCATGTTTGTTAACTGATGTGGTTAAACATTTTTTTAAAAAAACACTTAGACTGAGTTTTAGCACACTTGATAAACTTAAAACAAATCCTTATTTCCTGATGAATAGCCTTTGGACTACAATGTAACTTAAATAGAAGACTATATTTAGAAAGATTTTTCCTCCAAAAGCATTTTATTTTAAAAATCCAATTTAAATCAAAAAAATCCGATTTAAATCAAAAAAATCCGATTTAAATCAAAAAAATCTGATTTTTTTGATTTTTTTTAAAAAATCATTGATTTTTATCCACCCTGGAGCGAGATGAGTGCGCAACCCCAGAGTCGTCCATGACTGGACCTAACGGTCAGGGGTACCTTTACCTTTACCTTTATAGCCACAAGTATTGTGGTGAAAATAATTGCAAATAAGTTTGTGTTTTCTTTCTTTAGTTCCATGAAATTATATATAAGACTATTTCCTAGTCGTAATAAGAAAATTCAAAGTGGTTTACAAGACATTCAAAACTAATAAAACCAGTAACACAGGTTAACATATTTTAAAACAGAGATGAAAGCCAACATGGTGCTCACCAGATGTTGTGCACTAGAACTCCCACCAACCCTGACCATGCTTTATTATTTTACATGCAATTTCAATACATACTATCTTTTTACTCTCCGAAATTTGAATTTAGCTGTGGTGCCCATATAATCATTATGCTATTTCACAAAGCTACCGATATAGCAAGTTTCAGGTTGTACTGTGCTAACCATTTTAGGTCACTACTGACTTGGGACATATTTGAAGTGACAATTTAGAGCCGAAATCTTCATGGCCCATCAGTATTTTGCCTTCCCAATGAGCTGTAGCCAATCTGTGACAAAATGAACTCTCTGTAGCTGTGCTACTATATGCTTCTTTATAGAGGGCAAATGGGTCTTTACCGTTGGCCTTGGACAGGGGTGTGTTGGCTGAGTTGCGCAACCCTAAACTCTCCAGTTGCAAGCGTCATGAAACTCTTCCTGCACTCCTGCCCAAAGCTTTTGTCAGAGATCAGTATGCTGTTCCCAAGGGATGACATGCTGTGCCGATTTAATGAAACAGTGCTCAAAATGCTTAATAATTAATCAGCCACCAAATCTTAGTTAACAGATTAGAAATAGTTCATAAAAGAGCATGGCTCAGAAGTTCCCAACAGAAGGAACTCTTCTTAAGCGATGCGGGAAGTTGTCTGGGCAATGCGGGAAAGTTTTATAGCTCTGGGTTTTAAGAGGTTAGACAATGTGGCTATCTAGTTTCTTTAAAGCCCTAGATCACGGGTGTCAAACACAAGGCCCGGGGGCCAAATCCGGCCCGCCAGACCTCGTCATGTGGCCCGTGTAGCCTCCGCCGGCCGCCAGCCTTGTGTTTGACACCCGTGCCCTAAAGCTCTGCCAGGTGCTGGTCCATCCTTCCAGGGAGTGAAGGAGACCATCCGCTAACCTCTCCGCGAGAAGCTGCAGTGGAGGCCGCCCTTGCAAGACGGCCACCCCCCGTCTGGCGGAGGAGGCGGAACCGACCGGCGAGCGCCCCCTCCCCGACCTCCGGCTCTCGGTTGGGGCTGCCAGGCTGGCCGAGCGCTCGCCGCCGCCGCCGCCGAGGAGCCCTGCCCATGGCGCAGCGCCTCGCCCCCGCCGCGCCGCCTCGCGCTCTCCCGGCAGCGGCGCTGGGAGGCGGCGCAGAGTGAGCGGCCAGCGGAGGAGATGCGGGCGGGCGAGGCGAGGCGAGGCGGCACTGCTCGTTGCTCGCACCCAGCCAGCCAGCCAGCCAGCCAGCGAGCCAGGCAGTCGCGCTCCTCGCCGGCGCTCCGTGTCGGGCCGAGATGCTGCTGCCGAGTAAGAGCCCCGCTCGCCGGCGGAGGAAGGAGCGGCTGGCGGGCCAGCTGGGGCTCGTGGCCTCGCTGCTGCTGCTGCTGCTGCTGCTGCTGCTGCTGCTGTTGTTGGCGGGCGCCCTGGCAGGCCAGCGGGCGCCAAGAGCAGGAGCTTCGCCGCCAGGGACCGGCGCGCGCGGGGATGGCGAGTCCTCCCTGTGAGAGGCTCCCCCTGGAGAAACGCCCCCGATCTCGCCTTGCCCTTCGGGGAGCCCTTGGCTTGCCTTCCCTGGGCTCGGGGCTTCTGCCCGGATTTGTCCTTCCGCCGGAGAGAGAGCGGCGGTCCCCTTCCGGCTGCGCCTTAAGTTTCCCTGTGCCTCCATTCCCAGAGTGCTCGGAGCGGAGTCCTTGCCCCACGGCTCGGCACAAGGGGGGCTTCTTCCTTTGCCAGCCAAGAAGGGGGGCTGTGGAGGGACAGCCTTCTCTGTGGGGCTGGGCAGGCTAGAGGGAGACACGACCCCCGCACCCCGCTGTCCAAGAGGCAACCTTAGGGGGACAGATTTGGGGCAGATCGGACCCATGCAGGGCAAAAGCCTCCCCTCCCCAGAGGTTTTTCCTGCGGAAGCCCCATTGCAGTGGGTGGCAGTAGTGCAACAACCCCCATTCCTTGCCACATGTGGATGATACTCTTTGAAAGGAGAGTGTCCATTGGGGTTTCCACCTCCTGAACTGAAACCTCTTGAGCTGGTCCTGCCAAGTCTACCTTTCTTCTCACTAGCAGAGAACGAGCTCTAGCAGGGGTGCCAAATTGAGTAAAATAGGAGGGGGGGCGGCTCAGGTAAACCCCACCCTGCATAATCACAAGATGCGGCTCGCACACACCAACCATTGATTTTAATGGCAATGCCCATCCATTTTGCAGGGGCCCAGCCCCCTCAATATTTTGTTATTACTTACATTATTACAAAAAACAGTAATAATTGAATGCAGTGACAATAATTTATGATAATAAAGAGTGGACACATAGTCCTACAGATACAACCGGCCCTTTGAGGGTGACCAAACTGCTGATGCGGCCCCCGATTAATTTGAGTTTGACACCCCTGCCCTAGATGCTCCGATGGAGTTTGGAAGAGTGAAGGGAGGCAAGGCGTATTTGAGGCCCCATCTGCACTAGATGCTTAAAGCAGCATCAAACCTCTTTTAAAACCAACAACACTACTTCATCCAAATACTCTTGGGAGCTGTAGTTCATTAAAAGTGCTGAAGATTGTTAGGAGGCCCCTATTCCCTTCACAGAAGAACCATTTCCCAGGGTTTTCTGGGAAGAAGGATTGATTCATAGAATCATAGAATTGGAAGGGATCCCAAGGGTCATCTAGTCCAACCCCCTGCAATGCAGGAATCTCAACAAGATTATACCTCCAAGGAAGGAGAGCTCATAACCTCCCAAGGGAGTCTGTTCTAGTTGAGCAGCTCTTACTGTCATAAAGTTCTTCCTGATTTTTAGTCAGAATCTCCTTCCTTGTAACTTTAATTCATTAGTTTGGGTCCTATACTTCAGAGCAGGAGAAAACAAGCTTGCACCATCTTCCATGTGACAGGCCTTAAGATATTTGAAGATGGCTATCATATCTCCTATCAAGCTCCTCTATTCCAGGCTAGACATACCCAGCTCCTTCAACCATTCTTCATAAGGCTTTGTTTCCAGACCCTTGATCATCTTGGTTGCCCTCCTCTGCACACATTCCAGCTTGTCAATATCCTTCATATACTGTGGCGCTTAGAACTGGACACAGTATTTCAGGTGTTGTCTGACCAAGTGAGAAGCTCTGGAAATTGCAGCTCTGGGAGGGGAATAGAGATCTCCTAAACAAGTCTCTGCACTATTAATGACCTACAGCTCCCAAAATGTTCCAAAATAGTGATATTTAAAGAACACACACAAAGAATAAAGACACGGGCATTTAGAATTGCTCTTATCACAGCGGATTTTGCTAGATAGCAACAAATCTGATTCTTGCCTCTTTTAAATACTCACATCCAGGGGCTTAATTCATACATGCAGCTTGTGCTTACCCTGGTAGCTGCTTGAAAAGATAACTGCATTTTGCTGGTATGGTTAAAATCATCAGAACAGCATGGGAAGCATCTTCACAGAAATGGCTTGCAATGTAGAACTGCTTCCACAAAGTTGTATTTTTGAGTAGCTAGTTTCATGCTGCTGACGGCATGTACGAATTAGGCCCCAGAATGGCTCCCAAGGAAGCAGGGCTGGGGTGTGTGTCTGAGAGAGTATTTCCAACTCACTCACTATAGTCATTGCACATTGGGGAGGCAGAATGGAATATACTTTACAGTTGACAGCACATAAGCTGCCACTGAAAATCCTTGGCGCTTCTTCTTGATATGGTCTGCTCACAGAGACTTAAGGAACCTGATAGATTCCTGCAAGCTCTGGAGGATTTTCCAGCTGACATGACAGGCTCTCCTTTTGAGGCTATCATCACTCTATGGAATGATGAGATGCACAGTGTCATTGACGCAATCTCTCCTCAGTGCTCTTGCTGCCACTGTGGAACATGTAGGTCAAATTGGTACCCTAATGACCTGTGTGCAATGAAACAGGAGGTGAGTTGCTAGAGTACAGGTGGCATAAATCTTGGTCTGAACTTGACCAAGCACAAGTGAGGCTGCATTCCGACATCTATCATGTAGTGGTGAACAAGCTCACTACTCCACTTCCCATTCTGTTCACAGCAGCTGTCTGGCACAGCTTTTTCAAGTGGTGACTGGGCCATCTGGCCGAGGAAGTGTTGCTCTGACGCCGTCAGCAGACTGCTTTAACAAATCTGTGAGACACTTTAGGGAAGAATTGCTCAGCTTTGGACAGAGTTGTGTCCAAGGAATAAGTAATGCTTCATTGAAGGAAGGAGAGGCACCATTCACCTTGAAGGAAGCGGTAGCATGCCCCTTCCTTAAGAGGACCTCCCAGTACCCAGAAGTGTTAAACCACCATGAGTGGTGCATATCTCCTTTTGGGTCAAGGTGCTTGAGAAGGTGGTGGCAACTCATCTTCAGGCATGTTTGGAGGAAGATAATTACGTACCTGGATCCTTTTAGTCCAGCTTCAGATTTGGTCATGGTACTGAAACTGTCTTGGTCATCCTGGCTGATATCATGTCAGAAAACAGATAAAGGAGTGTGACCCTGTTTATTCTCCTTGACCTCTCAATACTGTTCACCATGTATCCTTCTGGAGTGGCTCATGAAGGTAGGGTAGGAGGTCCTGTACTTTAGTGGTTCTGCTTAAGAGCCATTTCCATCTTTGTCTTCCTGAGCTGCCCTCTTGCTTCTCCTGACTGAAATATTACTGTTCCCGGTAGCAGTTGTATTATTCATTTTAACCAAAATTATTTTATTTATTAGCTTGGCATTGATAAGTCATTAAGCCTGAAAATGTGTGTGTGTGTTGTAAAAATTGATACTTACAAAGATTTTTGTTAAATGTTCATGTATTGGAAAACAGACAACATTACTGCAATTTTATTTAATGGCAGGTGCCTCTGCTTAAGTATGGATGTCACAAAGAGCCTACTCAAAGTCAGGCATGGTTTTCAAACCATGAACAGAATTTTCATGAGTGAAAGGCAAGTTACTAAGATAAAGGGAAGGAACATGTAGCATATTGCTGGCAAACGGCCGGCTAGTGGTTGGCAGCTGATAGATGTCACCATTCCATGCTTTGGAATGGCTTCTACATTCCCGGTTTGTTAGAGCAAACAAAAACAACAGTCGCCAACCTCAAAAATAAATAAATTAATTCGGCACATTGTCATTTTAAACTCATTTAAATTATTCCACGTAAGTCATCCCACCACCACAACTCCATACACATGTCTTTTCTTTTCAGGATTTACTCCATCCCACTCTTGGTTTGTATCCATCTTGATCTCCTTGTTTTTAATAAGTTTATAGAAATCAACAGGTGAGAGGGAAGGAATCAACAGCTTGGAGATGTAGTGATTGGAAAAGCTTAGTCTTTCTCTCAAAAGCTGTTGCCTCTCATGCAGATCTTAAAGGCAAATATATTCAGCCTAAATCAATAAATCAATAATTAAATATAGGTGGGACGGAGATTGCAGTCTGATCACATGAAATGAGCCCATTGCTAATGAGAGATTTTGCTTCTCACGATCTCTCAAGTTTAAATGCAGGAAAATATATAGCAGAAGAGCAATGCCAGCCGGTTTGCCAGCACAGTGGCTGGCGCTCACATGATGGCACAGCTCACAGGTTCAATACTATCAGGAGACTGTGGTTTTGCTGCTAGCATTGGCTAGCTTGGAACTGTAACCATGGCAGCAGCAGCGGTAGCTTCTGCAGTGCAAGATGGCTTAAGGGAAATATTTTATTATTATTATTAAAAAGAAATGATTAAAATTGTAATAATTATAGAGGAACAGCGGTCCCACTGTGAGCCTGATTTCCTTAGGGCTTTGCACCTGCAACAGGTGTTGTGTTGTTCTCCTGGGTGCCTGCTTGGGCTGCTGGCACAGAGAGAACATTACTAAGGCCAGCGGTCAGAGGGGAAAGGGCTTTGTAAGATGCCATTTCTCTTCATGGCAGCCTTTCCACACAGAGAGATGTAGGGCCTTAGGATCTGGCACTGGCTATGGGGAGCAATCCATGTTTCTGCAACATTATCAGGATTTTTCATGTCACTAAAAAGAAGCCGGGTTGTGGGTGAGGAGGAAGCAAATGATTAAATTATTGCTTGGCGACATGTTATGTCATGAAACGGAGCTCCACAGTCAATTTCTTAAAAAATGGTTTCTTTTACTAAGTCCCCTTACTAATCTCCAACTCCCGTGACATTTTCCTCCTCTGGGTTTTGGGTATCAAGTCGTCACCGCTGCTGAGATTGGGGTGAGAGAAAAAGGGTTGGAGCATGACTGGTTTTTCAACCAGGAGCATATGAGACATGCTTGCGACCTATTTCAGGGAACATCATGTATTACAGCCAAGTTAACCCAGTCATGCACTGCATAGTACTTTTATGGTTGCCAGCTTGTAGCATATAAGAAACACTGTATGTAGCAGTGTCCGATGGGGAATGAAGCTGGGACATGGAGAGCCCTCAGTAGGACTGGGGCCAGGTTTAAGTGCCCTCTCATGGATCCTCTCCCATTAGTGTTGGGCAGTGATGCTCTGAGCAGCACCAAGATTCTGGGTTGAGCTGCCATTTTAAGTCCCCAATGGAGTGATGCTGTCACAGCCCTCTGGCTGTTGTTTCGATCGAAGCATTCCAGCCGAGTCCGTCACGTAAATCAATTAGCGTTTTATTTGGTCCTAATTACTTTACAACATTCCACCGATGGTGAAACACATCCATCTCAATCAATGGAGATGTCCTGACTGGTTTATTCCGGCTTTTCGCGCCTCTTGCTAAAACACTCCCGGAAGGGGAACCAACCCCCCCTTCTCCTGTTTCCTGTTGCGACGTCCTGGGGCTCTGATGCTACACAGAGCCCTCCCTCCAACTCTTCTTCTCCGGAGCTTTCACTGGGATCTGTGAGAATAAGGGGCGTGGGCTCTCGGTACTGCGTCAGCGCAGGGGAGGGTGTGAGGCTCCCCAGTCCTCTGACATCCACTCCCCCCTCTAAGCCCCCCTCCTCCTCCCCCAAGGCGGGTGACTCCCTCTCTGCTGTGTCTCGCCCCTGAGCTCTGTGAGTTTTCCCTTCGTTCACCGCCCCTCCCATCCCCTCTTCAGGGGATGTGACGAAACCTAGAAAGTCTGTATCTTCGTCATCCTGTGAACCAAACACCTCTTCCCACCCCTCAAATCCTTCCGAGTCTTCTCCTGAGGATGACGAGTACTGCCCTCCCCCGGACTCTCTCTGAGGGGAAACCGGTGTCTCTCCTCCTTCCCTCTCTTCACTGGATCTGAACCCCCAGAAATCTTCCTCATCATCTTCCGTGGTGGCACACACCTCTTGCAGGAAGAGATCTGGGGGCATTGGCTTATGTGGGAACAGGGTGTGAAATTCAGCTCTAAGATACTCTTCAGTTATCTGATCGGATGGTACCCACGTGTTGTCCTCTGGGGCAGCTCCTTCCCATGCCACCAAGTACTCCACCCTGTCCCTGTTCCATCTGGAGTCCAGGATCTCCGTGGCTTCATTGCAGGCTTCCCTCTCCTCTACAATGGGCGTAGTGGGGGGCGTCCCACCCTCCTCGTGGAAACGGTGCCCCTCCCTGTATGGTGAGAGCAGTGACCTGTGAAATACCGGGTGAATCCTCATGGTATCCGGCAACAACAGCTTAAATGCTACCGGATTGACCTGCTCGATGACCTCAAAGGGTCCCAGTCTGCGATGTTCTAACTTCTTACAGCTCCCTCTGATGGGGAGACCCCTGGTCGACAAGCACACCTTATCCCCGACCCTGATGACCTCCCCTTCCCTGCGATGGGCATCCGCCGCCCTCTTGTATGCCTCCTTGGCCCTTTCCAGAGTGCTTCTGAGCATTTTGTGCACCGTTTGCATCTCCTCTGCAAAATTCTCTGCTGCTGGTACACTGGGCTCCTCCTCCCCCCCTGGGAAGGCTCTTGGGTGGCGACCATGATTGGCAAAAAACGGGGTCATTCCTGTGGACAGGTGGACAGAGTTATTAAAAGCGAACTCTGCCAGACCCAAAAATTGCGCCCAATCATTCTGCCTTTGGTTGACATAACAACGCAAATACTGCTGCAGAATGGCATTGGCTCTCTCGGCTTGCCCATTAGTCTGGGGATGTCTGGCTGTGGAGAAACTCAGCTCCACCTGCAATAAGCTCATGAGCTTGCGCCAGAACCGTGAGGTAAATTGCCTCCCCCTGTCACTGAGAACTCTCGAAGGCACCCCGTGCAAGCGGAACACCTGATCTACAAAGAGTTTGGCCGTTTCCTCTGCGGACAACACCTTGGGGCAGGCTACGAAATGGCACATCTTGGTGAGCATGTCTACCACCACAAGCACTGCTGTTTTCCCCTTGGACATGGGCAGATCGGTGATGAAATCAATGCTCACCATTTCCCAGGGTCTGCTGGGGGTGGGCAAGGGCTGCAGCAGACCTGCCGGTGCTCTAGTGTCTCCCTTCGCCCTTTGACAGGTGTCACACGCCCTCACGTAGTCCTTGACATCCTCCCGGACTCCCGGCCACCAGAAATCTCTGGTGACTAAGAGAAGTGTCTTCTGTTGTCCAAAATGTCCTGCGGAAGGGTTGTCGTGGAGTTGTTTGAGAACTTTGGCCCTCATCTGATCCCCCGGGATGTACAAAGCCCCCCTATAAAACAAGAGCCCTCCCTTCTCCAAAAACCCTTCCTCGACCCCCCTCCCTTCCTTGAGATCTCTGAACTTCTGTTGCGCAAAGGGATCTGCGCGGGTGAGTCTCAGCAGTAGCGAGGCTTGCTCCATGGTGCCGGCACACGCCCACTGCTGTGTGGAAAACATGTGTCTCGCAGAAGGCGGCTCCTCCTCTTCTAGGTACTGCGGCTTCCTCGACAAAGCGTCGGCCCGCACGTTCTGCTCACCAGGCACATAGTGAACACGGAAGTTGAAGTTCGCGAAGAATTCTGCCCACCGGATCTGTCTCTGGTTGAGCACTCTGGCGGTTCTCCAGTACTCCAAGTTCTTATGGTCTGTGTGCACCTGGACTTGGTGCTGCGCCCCGATCAGAAAGTGGCGCCACTTTTTGAAAGCCGCTAAGATGGCCAACAGTTCCTTGTCCCAGATGGTGTAATTCTTCTCAGATTTGCTGAGCTTGCGCGAAAAGAAAGCGCATGGTCTCCAGTCCCCATTATTGTCCTGTTGCAGAAGCACGGCTCCAACTGCGCGATCTGAAGCATCTGTCTCCAGCTTGATCGGCCGCTCCGGGTCGACATGCAGGAGGTTCTCCTCTGCGGCGAACGCTCCCTTCAGGGTGTCGAACGCCCTCTGGGCTTCCGATGTCCACACAAATTTCTTCTTGCCACTCAAACAGTCCGTGATGGGTGCCGTTAGCTTTGCGAAACCCCTGATGAATTTGCGATAGAAGTTGGCGAAACCCAGAAACCTCTGCGCGTCCTTCTTGGTTCGGGGGCTCTTCCAGTCTAACACTGCCTTCACTTTCTCCCCGTCCATGGCTAGCCCTCTATCCGACACTCGGTAGCCGAGGAAATCCACCTGCTTCACATGGAATTGGCACTTCTCCAGTTTGGCGTACAGCTGGTGCTCTCTCAATTTGTTCAGCACCTGCCTGACATGCTGCTCGTGCTGGGCCTCGTCCTCCGAGAAGACGAGCAAGTCATCGAGAAAACAAACCACATTCTTGTACAGCAGGGGTCCCAACACGTGATGCATGAAGGACTGGAAGGCCGCGGACCCTCCTTGTAGGCCAAACGGCATAACAAGGTACTCAAATGCTCCCAGGGGGGTAAACATGGTCGTCTTCCACTCATCTCCCTCTCGCATCCGTATGAGGTTGTACGCCCCCCTGAGGTCCAGCTTGGTAAATATTTTCCCTCTGCGCACCACCGCCAGCAAATCGTCGATCCTAGGCATGGGAAAGGCGATGGGTTGACTCACGCTGTTCAGGGCCCTGAAATCACATATAAGTCTCTTCTGGGAAGTCCCCTTCTTGTCCACGAAGAACACTGGACTCCCTCGGGAACTCTTGGACTCTCGCAGAAACCCTCGCTGAAGGTTCTTGTCTATAAATTGTCTGAGTTCCTGCAGCTCTTGCTCAGACATGGAATAGAGTTTCCCTGCCGGCAGCTGGGCCCCTGGCATCAAGTTGATCTGACAATCAAAGGGTCGATGTGGCGGAAGCTTGTCCGCTTCCTTCTCGCTGAAAACGTCACTGTAATCCTCATATTGGGGTGGAATCCCCCTTGTGGCCTCCAATCGCACTGTCGCCGCCTGCGCGCTGCTGTCTGGGGTCCTCATGTCCTGCAGACAGTTCTCCACGCAGTGCCCCGATCCAAACGTGAGTGATCTTTGATGCCAAGCCACTACTGGGTCGTGAAGATCAAGCCAACTCATTCCCAGGACGATGGGGCACCCTGCCAGTTGGGTGACGTTGAAAGCGATGACTTCAGAATGCTTGGAGATGCACATCCTCATGGGGGGCGTTTGCTGCGCCACTTCTCCTCCCAACAACTTCCTCCCGTCAATTGTAGTGACCAGTAGAGGGAAGTCGAGGGGCAGCAAGTGTAGTTGATGCTGCAACGCAAATTCTTTGCTCATAAAATTTGCCGAGGCCCCTGAGTCAAGTAACGCTTCAACCTCCAGGGGGTGTCCATTGGGGAGCTCCAGCATCACTTTTACCACGATTCCTACCTTGGGCGGGTGGGGGGTGGTAATGGGGGTCTCCTGCGGGGCCTTCACTGCTTGCTCGCCCGGGTGCTTGGCCCTCCCGACATCTCTGCCACCCGGGCTTGTTCGTTTCCCGAATTCTGCCCCCGTTGCTCTTCCTGATCTGCTGTTGACACCCCCTTGGCTTGCCACACGCACCGTTGTGGGCAGAACTTGGCGAAATGCCCCGGGGCTTCACATACATAACATTTTCTAGTTTCTTTTCCCCTCTTTCCCTCTGCTCCTTTGGCGATGGCCCCCCCTGCCGGTTTAGCACGCACTGCCCCGATCTCCATGGGTTCCTCAGCAGGTAGCATTGGAAGAGGTGGTCCTGCCTGGTTCCCGCCTTGCTCCCTCCCCGGGTAGCGATGTGTTGCGGCCCCTTCAGCCTTTGGGTACCTCCTCTCCCGGTTTCTATCTTCTGCTCTCATGCCAATGGCTAACGCAGCCTCAGTCAATTGCCTCATGCTCTTTGTCCTGGGCCCCCGGCTGAGCTCATCCTTCACTTCAGGGTGCAAGCCTTCCTTGAAAAGGGTCTGCAAAAACTCGCTCTCCAATTCCCAATTCAATCGGTGTGCCAGCATCGCGAAACGTGTGTAATAATCACGGACACTGCCTCCTCCCTGTCTGAGTCTCAGCAATTCTTTCTTAATGGCCTCCTCATGTCCCTCATGGGCAAACATCCCATCCATTGCACCCAGAAATTCCTTAAGGTTGCACATTTCTCTCCCTCCAGCCGCCATCAGGGGGCGAGCCCAATCTTTGGCTCCGCCCTCCAAATGTGCAATGATGAAAGCGATCTGCTGCTCCTCCCCTGAAAATTCTCCTTCCTGCATTTTCAGGCAGAACTCCACGTCTGTTCTAAATCCAGGATACTCATTGGGATCCCCTGAGAACCTCTTGATCAGTGTCTGCAACTTCCTCCCCAAGGGAACTGCCCCCCCAGATTGCCCCTGCAATCTGCGTTCTTCGAGACGTCCCTCTAATTCTCTGGCATGACTCCTAAGTTGCTCATGCCTCACTGACATTTCCTGCATTTCTAGGTTTAATTTGTGAACTTGCGCTTCCATTTCTTGCCTGCATTTGATCACCTGCTCCTGAGCTTGTCTCTCTAAATCAGCACTGACCTGCCGAATCCTGCTTTCCGCGGCAGCAGCCACTCTTGCCTCCTCATCCGTCATCTTGCTGGCCGCTTGTGCTCACCGGCCGGCTTGCCGACAGGACGTCTCGGTTGCTGTGGGGGTGCTCCTCCTCTGGAATGCCCAGCAAATGCTGTTTCTTTTGAAAAAGGGAGTCAGGACATGCTGTCACAGCCCTCTGGCTGTTGTTTCGATCGAAGCATTCCAGCCGAGTCCGTCACGTAAATCAATTAGCGTTTTATTTGGTCCTAATTACTTTACAACATTCCACCGATGGTGAAACACATCCATCTCAATCAATGGAGATGTCCTGACTGGTTTATTCCGGCTTTTCGCGCCTCTTGCTAAAACACTCCCGGAAGGGGAACCAACCCCCCCTTCTCCTGTTTCCTGTTGCGACGTCCTGGGGCTCTGATGCTACACAGAGCCCTCCCTCCAACTCTTCTTCTCCGGAGCTTTCACTGGGATCTGTGAGAATAAGGGGCGTGGGCTCTCGGTACTGCGTCAGCGCAGGGGAGGGTGTGAGGCTCCCCAGTCCTCTGACAGATGCACTGCAATGTTGTGGGAAATTTAAGTTAGATTCAGTCACCTGGCATTGCTCAAAGCACCAGAAAAAGGGTACTACTCGGCCTAGGCATTATAGTAAGAGCATAACCACACCTAGGTCTCTACTCTCCTTTGCTCTCCAGATGCCAAGCCTTCAACTCACAGTCCTTTGCGACCCTGACAGGGCTGCATAATGGCCTCCACCATCAGAGACGTTATGCCTCTGAATAACAATTGCTGGGAATCACAGGTGGGCAGAGTGCTGTTGCACTCATGTCCAGCTTGCATGGACGCTGTCCACTGTGAGAGCAGGATGCTGGGCTAGAGGTCCATTGGCCTGATCCAGCAGGCTCATCTTATGTTCTTCCTAAGCCTTGACATCAATTTCCATATCATAGATGCAGAATAATTCTTCCTATTCTTTTTTGACAACTTTCTTTTCAGCTCAGAGTTGGAGCCTTCTCCACTTTTTTTTTTAATATACTTTTCTTCTGTGCTAGACACACAGTCCTGTGGTCCAGTTCCTAACTCCTAATAACTCAGCTCCCTACAAGTATACAAAAAGAACCCCCCTCTCATTTCTTTTATGAAGTGGTGTAGTAGACCAGCTGTGAATGCCAGCAGCTATGTGACAAGGTTGCATGCAGCTTGACTGGTTGATAGAATGTTTTGCCATCCACAAAAATGAACTGAGAACTCTTGTCAAGATCAAAGCTGACTCAACTACATGAGATGCAGAGTTTCACCATTCAGATCTCTTCTATTGTTTCATTGTGTATTCAGTACCATATTGTGCTTGACTACCACTGCCTTGAAGGTCTCACAGCTGAAATCAGATAGACCATGACCAGCCCGCTAACACAAACAGGTAAACAACACAAACAAGTCAACAACAACAACAGGGTTTACAAAAAGACCAGAATTCAATGTACAAACCTGTTGGCTACATGCATAATTCAATGAGGATATTTTGTTGCTTGATTTGTCACTTAGGATGTAGAGGAAAACTCTATAAGAGATGAAAGCCAGGCTTTGGAGAACAATTATTACATTTTAGTACATTTGTATCTCATCTTTCCTTCAAGAATCAAAAGGTGGTGTACATGGTCCCTGCTCCCTCTTTTATCCTAACCACAACTGTGAAGTACCGGTAGTTCAGGCTGAGAGATGGTGACTAGGCCAAGCAAGCTTCAGGGCTGAGTGGAGATTTGAATCTGGGTCTTCCACATCCTAGTCTGGTGTACTTTTAAGTATTACACCACAGTGTTTAATCATGTACAGTTCACACTACACATTTGAAACACATTCTTTCACTTAAAGAATTCTGGGCACTGTAGTTTACCCCTCACAGAATTACAGTTCCCAGCAACCCTTAACAAACCACACCAGCCAGAATTCTTTAAGGGAAAGAGTGTGTTTCAGATGTGCTTTAAATGACACTACCCAATCCTACAGTTTTTCAAAACAGGCAAGGCCTTTCGTGGGGTCAGGTTTGTACCAGGCCCAGAAAAATGACACTCGGGTGTTGCCCAGAAAAGAGAAAATTCATATGTTGCTGGGGGACTTGAGCACTCACTGTTATGTCCAGATGGGTAAGCAGCTGTTTCTTTTGGATTTGAAGTTCCATGTGACCGAGGAAATCTTGTCTTCTGTCAGGGTTTCCTTGGAGCTCCTGTGCTGCCTTTCTGGCTGTGAGGAGCCTGCCTGGATAAGGAGTGACATAAACCTCAAAATTCAATTTTAACCATGTCCCTTGAAAGCTTGTTGAATTGGAGAAATTAACTTGAGGGAAAGAGCACAAGGAGGCTGGGGGCTGTCATATCGAATGAAAAGGCCTTCTCCCTCAACGGGTGTGCCTCCCAGCTGACACCATCTCGGATCCATCACTTTAGTTGTGGCCCATTAAAGATTAACCAAAAACATGTTCATCATTAACATGTGCCAGCTTCATTCCTGGAGCTCCTGATGCCCATTTGCAGGGCTTTTGTTATGCATTTTTCAGTACTTTGTCTCTTTAATTGTTCACTCTTCTCTGACATGAGGCTGGGCTGTGGCTTGGAAGTTGCTTGTCGACAGCAACTTCTATTAGATAAAGGAAGTTAGAGAATGCAGAGGCCTAGTCAAGCCTAGCTCGTTGGCCTGTTTACCAGGGTGGAGTCTAGTTCTGTGTACATCAAACCACAGAGAATTGTTGTTCTTTCTTTGAGGAATACATGCACATGCAAGCTGTTTCCTTCTCTCTACCTTTCATTTTGCGCCTATGGATAGGTGGTTCCAAAGTGCGTGAACTAGGTTGTATACGAACTCTGGATGAGGTTGCATTTCCTTTGAAGGAGCAGGTACATTGTTTGGGGTTGCTCCTAGATGCATCCCTCTCACCAGAAGCCAGGTGACCTCAGTGGCTTGGAGCACCCATTGCTAACTTTGGTTGGTATGCCAACTACAGTACAGCTATTCATGGACAGAGATAGCCTTCTCACTGTGGTTCATACTTTGGTGACCTCATGATTAGAGGCACTGTTAATGTGCTGTATGTGGGGCTACCCTTGCAAGTGATTTGAAAGCTGTAGCTAACATAAAATGCAGCTGCTAGGTGCTTAGTAGGACACCCAGTATTCCCCTGGTGTTGAAAGATCAGTACTGGCTTCCTATTAGCTACCGAGTTGAGTTAGTTGTTGACATTTAAAGCCCTAAACAACTTGGATCCAGGATATTTTGCAGATCACCTCACCTGGTACAGACCAGGGCAGTCTTTTAAGATTTTCTGAGGAAAACTTGCTGGTCATTGCATGAACAGATTGTCACTTGGTGACAGCACAGAAGCAGGCCTTCTGTGGTTGCACCCACAATCTAAAATGCCCTCCCTTTGATAAATTTCAAAACAGAGACAGTAAGGACCTTTAAACACCTATTACAAACTTGTATGTCTACCCAAGCTTTCCTGGAGTTGGGCAGCAGGCAAGCAGAAGAGGAGGAGATGGAGGCGAGGGGGTGGCATTTTCTCTGTTGGCTCAAGCGGAAAAACATCCTGGGCTGTCCCTTATACATTATAAGCTGTTGCAGAAGTAGGGGTAGTGGTGCATGTGCAAAGGAAAGGGTGAGGCTTTGGGTGACTATAAGGGCTGGTAGGAATGGGGAGTAAGGAATTCCCTAATTCTTCTCCGGTTTGGATTTTGGATTTATACAAGTTGAAGAAAAATGTTGAAGTTGTAAAGTCCTCCAATTAACCTTGGAGAACTTTGCTGTTATCACTATTACTAATACTCTTTTATGAAGTTTTGTGCCAATATGTTTACGTCTGTGGTGTTTGCAAGCTACTTGGTTCTACCCAGAAGTGATAACTTCTCCTGGTTTTCTGCCAAAGAGCACTGGGAAGATAGCCCATATTTTCTTGGGTTTTCTACAGATTGGCTAATCAATTAAAGCTAAAGGACACTTTAGTCTAAGAGATGGGTTTTTTTTTTTTAAAGAAAAATTTATGTGGCAAGAGAAAGCCATCACTGCCTCTGGTATACACAACACTGCCTTTTGTCTACTCTTGCCTTTGGTCGAAAGGTTGTGTTTTTTTTAAGGCACTACAAACATCTGCCAAACCTTTTTGAACTGACATGACAGTGGGGCAGAAAAATAAATAAGATAATGAAAAACCATTCAACTAACATGAAGCAGCTAATGGAAAAAAAACATGTGTGGGCTGAAGACTTATAAAAATACTAAGGGTCTGTACTGCACTTTATATTCAGGTTGTGAACCAACGGGTATGGGGAGAACGCTGTTTTTCACTTGATTTTTACTCAGTTATCAGAAAAGCAAGTAGCAAGGTCTGTCGCTCAATGCTGTATTTTTCAAATCCCACGTTCAATTCCCAACATCTCCAGGTAGGGCTGGGAAAGATTTCTGTGATCCTCTGCTGTTGGAGGCACTATGCCTTGAAACAGTAGAAGTGCTGCTGCACTCAGGTCCTGCTGGTGGTCAATCTTTCCATGGGCATCTGGTTGACCATGGTGAGAACATGATACTATCCTTGGTCTGACACAGCGGGGCTCTTCTTATGCCCTATTCGAAGATTCTGGCAAGCCTTTGCTAGTCAGTGTTGAGTAGACGGTACTGAGACACATGGACCAATGGTCTGATTCGGTATAGGCATCTTCTTGTGTTTCACTTCCAAGCACTGCCGAGGTATCATGATTTCTTTATTTCAAGAGTTGGTAAAGTGGCCACTTACCATATCGCTCAAGAGGTGGAAATGCATAATCCAAGAAAAGAAGATATAGATTTGCATATGCAAATACTGGACTGTCTTTAGAAAACCAGGATGCATGATTGCCGTAAGAGTTGGAACCCTACCCTATATCTAAGAACCTTAGCACTTTCCTAACTCATCCCACACAATACAAACCCAACATTTGTGTAAATAATAACAACCTTTATGTAGATAAGTCCTCACTGGCACAGCTGGTGCATTATCAAGTGGCTTCTGCGTGTGCAATAGCTGTATGACTCAGCCCTAACTTAAAGCAGGGTCGCACCCACACTTAAAGTACATTTATACCACTTTAACAGTCATGACTTCCCCCCAAAGAATCCTGGTAGCTGTATCTTATCCTTCACAGGTGTACAGTTCCCAGCACCCTTAACAAACTACAGTTCCTCGGGTTCTGTGTCTGTGTGAGCCATAAGTGACAGTGACATAAAAGTACCTTAAATGTATAGGGTGCATGTAGCTCCACCGTTAGGCTGCCCATTTGGGCATCATTCTGTGTTTTCTGTTGGGCTTTAGTGAAGCTTGCCAAGCATGCTGTATGCTTGTGACAGCCACACAGATCACACACTGCCATTTGCCAGGCTGCAGCAAGGATCACAACAGCTATGCCTGCCAGAGGGAGAAAACAAAAGCCAAGCCTGGTGATTAGTTTGACTTTTTAAATCAGCCGGGCCCCATGGGGTCTCTGTAAGCCAGCTAACATATGCTGGCATTTGATTTAATTTGGGTATATTGGTAACCAGATTAATTCTGGCATTCACCGTTTTTTTGTAATGCGGCTGCACGTGTATCCAAATTTTAATTGCTAAAAAATACCTGAGTAGCAAGCACTTTATGACCATCCCGTTATATAAAGAGCCACCTACACAGGAATGTTTACTGCTCAGTAACGAGAACAGCAAGAGAAGCCTATCCCTGGATGATTACTGCTTCAGCTGATCCTTTTGCACTGGCCTTACATTACATTGGGGGACGCGGGTGGCGCTGTGGTCTAAACCACAGAGCCTAGGGCTTGCCGATCAGAAGGTCGGCAGTTCGAAACCCCGCAACGGGGTGAGCTCCTGTTGTTCGGTCCCAGCTCCTGCCTACCTAGCAGTTCGAAAGCATGTCAGAGTGCAAGTAGATAAATAGGTACCGCTGCAGGGGGAAGGTAAACGGCCTTTCCGTGCGCTGCTCTGGTTCACCAGAAGCAGCTTAGTCATGCTGACCACATGACCTGGAAGCTGTCTGTGGACAAATGCCGGCTCCCTCAGCCTATAGAGTGAGATGAGTGCCACAACCCCAGAGTCGTCCGCAACTGGACCTAATGGTCAGGGGTACCTTTACCTTTACCTACATTGCGTAGTGACAAGAGTAATGCAGCCTTCTGATTTCCTGGGGAAATGCATATTTATTTTCCACAATGGATTCTGAAATGTTGCAGTTTTATTTAGAATATATGTGTGCTGCTGCTTCCTTTGTTCCACTTGAACACATCTTTTTTTTGGGGGGGGGAGTGTGTCCACCCATCTCTTTTAATGGATGTAATTGTGGAAACGGACTAGGGCTAGGCAAAATGCAAAAATGACTGGTCACATTTGGAGCAGAAGTAGTGCTTGACAGCTCCCCTTGCTACATTCAAGTTCCCTGTTGCTTTGAGCTTTGTACCTGTTCAAAGAAAGGACAGGGGGCGCTTGCATAACTCTAGGTGTTTTCAGAAAGATCTATTTGCAAGTGACAGACACACGGAATAAAAGTGCTGGGCACCTGAAATAAGAACTTTGTGCCCATTCCTGGGCGAATCATTGTTGGAGTAGCTACCAAAAAGTTCAGATCCTTCCAACACAAAACCTTCAAAGCATTTCAAAGGAAGGTATTCACCCCTAGGTCATCCCTAGATTTTGCCTTATGCAAAATTCAACATGAATTGGGGGTTCCTCCTCAGCCACATAAGAGTTTGCACAATTTATATACAAAGCAGGACTGGGAGCGGAGGTCGAGCTACTCTTTACAAGAAAGGGGGAACATGGGGGCAGATAGCAACATGTTTCTTCCCCATGTTACTGTGTTGTGCTCCACTTCTTTAAGCTGTTTTCTCCCAGCTGGACTCTGATATTAGAAGTGAGGTACGCTAGAGGCTGCAGGTGGGTGTTGATGCCCTCCCCTGTTTTCTCCTTTTCTTGTTTTGTTTCAGGCCCAATTCAAAATATTGACCTGGGACTAGGGTACTTGGAACCTCACCTCTCTCTCCTTTGCTTGTTTGTGCTTTGAGAGCTTCATCAGAGGACCTTCTTTGGGTGTGCTGGCAGGCAGCAACTCTGCAGGGTACCAGGCAGAGTTCATTCCCCACCTTATTAGCCATTATCTATTATTTTAGTTGGAGAATGAACCTGGGATCAGCAGCATGCGTAGAGCTTTTGCCCCCTTTGCTCTCATGTCCAGCTCAGCACTGGGAAAAATAGCACGAGCAATATGGCCAATAGGGAACATAATAAAAAGGTAAAGGGACCCCTGATCAGTAGGTCCAGTCGTGTCGACTCTGGGGTTGCGGCGCTCATCTCACATTATTGGCCGAGGGAGCCGGTGGCAGAGTGCATTTCTCAGACTATTCTGAGAAAACACTTTTTCCCAATGATGATTGTGGGCGAAGGTCCTGTATTATAAAGACCTTCATAAGAAGCCATCACAGCAGTTAACAGCAGTTAAGTGAGCTGCGAACGTGTTAATACTAGCAAGTCAGTAGCAAAATGGGATTTGTGGAGTTAAAAGGCCCATGCAGACGCCTTGGAGGAGCTCTCGATGAAACGTAATTGTTGAGGAGATGCTTATATGTATGTGCATGTTTGTACTTTTAATCATCTATCAGTATGAAATAATAAGCCATTCAATAATTAATTGACCAGGCCCAAGCTCCATATTCCAGTGCTATGGCTGAGGGTGGGCACTCAAGAGTTGCCGACAAATGGTGTGCAAAGTAATTGCCTGATGAAGAAAAAGAAGATATTAACATTAGATTTTCCAGGTTCTTCAGATGAATTCATCATGGTGGGTCTGAGGCTTTGGATAGGATTTATGCTGCTAATTCATCACTAATTAATGTTCTAAATTGGGCTGGATGTCGGAACAAGGGGAGGGGGCAGATCTAAGTATTTTTCAGCAAAGAGCAAGGATAGAGATAAGACAGAAATGTTTTGCTTCCGTTTTAAGGGATGAGTAGGGCTGCAAGAAGGCATTGTTTCCTGTTGCACCTGCAATTCGTTGCATGCATCAGAGTTCCTGTTCCGCTGCAACCCCTCTTTTGCCAAAATCTACATTACCTGTCATTTCGTAACTTTTGTAATTAATTATGTAAATTACATAGGTTACATTTTCATTACGTTATTCCAGCCCATTCATTTCAGTGCAGTGCAAAGGAAGCACAATGCAAATGTGTAAAAATGTAACCAATTGTGTATCATTTGGGGACTGAAAGCATCAATGACAGCAAATACCGACCATATTCACTGAATTTATTACCATCCCGGACACAGAACAGATAAGAGAACACCAGCAATTTCTACTCCCATGTCTGTTTTTGTTGGAATTCCTCTACATCTCTAGGTGTGAACAAGTGGTTCTAAAACAGGAGCGGCCAACCTGTGGCCCTCTAGATGTTGTTTGACTCCAACTCCCATCAGCCTCCACCAGCCTGGCCAGTAGTCAGGCATGATGGGAGTTGTGGTATTCTTTTAGAGTGCTCTTGCCTGGCGGGCTGGCTGTGTCCTTGTACTATGATCGTGTCACTCATGGGTGGAGGATGGAGAAGGCTGTGTGTGTTGGAACCTCTGACTTTTGTGTGGCTGGGTTTTAGCCTACTGCACAAAGGCACAAGTCACATCCATTACTCTGCCCATGTTTGCCTCTTGCGTTGCCTGCTGCTGGCATGTGTCCCTTGGAATGTTCCTGAGAATCTTTCAGGCTACAAAAAGGTTTCCTATCCTTGGTGTAGATAATACTGAGCTAGATGGACTAGTGGTCTATCTTTTGTATAAGACCCCAGAGAACCACTGTCAGTATAAACGGTAGCACTTCTTCACAAGACTGTTTGTTTTTCTAATAAAAAAAGCTTAAGGTTACATTTCAACCGACTGAAGATATTTTCGTAAAGCTCAGCGGGTTTTGCAAATTTAACCTATGCAGCCAGGACTAAGTGCCACTGAATTCAATGGTAACTATGTGTAGGACTGCAGGAGGGCAACAGGGTTAGCCTTATAGCCTTATAGAATCGATCCAGGTTAGCACTCTGCCTTTACTTAAACAAGAAACATTTATTGGCTAGAATGCACAGAACACACAGAAACAGTCTCAGAAATAAATAAAAGCAAAACGTTGATTTCTAGCTACATTAGAGAAGACTCACAATGCAAAATCAGGCTGTGATCCTGTACCTATTTACCTAGGGACAAATCTCATTGCAATTGATGGCACTTACTTCTGAATGGATGCAGAAACCTTAGGATGCAGTTCCCCTCTTTACATTGCTGCCAGAGAGGCAGTGGGAATTGCAGTATCCAACACTCATTCTGCCTACACTGCAGTTTGATCTTCCCCTCATGGAAATCTTTACCTGGTCAACCTTAACTGGATCAAAGTGGTGCAGCAATAACACTGCCAATATATTTGCAAAGCTAAGCAGAGTCCAGTATGGTTTCACATTGGATGGGGGACCGTGGGTTGAGATTCCTGCATCACAGGAGGCTCGATTAGATGACCCTTAGGGTCCCTTCCATCTCTACAATTCTATGATTCTATAAACAAGAGACTTCTTAAACTCCAGGCAAAAGGCAGACTACCTCCTGGCTGCAAAGGAGAGCTGGAGATGGCTCATCTGAAGATGTCTTGGTGCAACCATCTTAGGAAGATTTCTAGCTAGCATCCATTTCATACATCTTGTTGTTGCTTTCAGGCACATAATTGCCATGAAAGGGGAAACCAATTCTGGAAGCCTATGTAGATGCAGTTTCTTCAGCAAGAAGAGAGTCTGCTTCAGAAGACGATGCCTGCCCATTTAGGCTGAAGTGAATTTGGGCTGCAGTGACATCTGTCTCCCACACCCACCATCCACTTTACTATCACATAAAGGTATTAGTACCATCTGGTTTATACTTGCTATTCTTCCAGCCCCACAATGGACGGCTGAATATGATACCTCCATCATTCCAGAGGAAGTTTTTGGTTGCCAGGTTCCTTTAAGGCTCACACTGAGTCATAAAGACATGGGTGAAGGTGGATGGAGAGAGATCCGCAAGTTCATTTCCTGCCTTTCTGGCAGAAGCCCTTAGAGGAATTTTCAAAAGATGTATTACTGACAGCTGGCAACTCTGTTATCCCCAATTTAAATTTATTAGCACCGAGGGCTGGTCTTCTGTCATTAGGCACCCTGTGCTTTGTGTTAATAAGTCTCTGGCTGGAAGTGGGATCTTTTGCACCAGACTGAAGGGATCTAAGGCACTGTCCTTGGCGTCTCAGGAATGCAAAGAAATTCTTCGACTTTCCCAGGTGGGGTAGTGTCTTTGATACACAAACTGACAAAGGGCTTCTAAATGTATAATCATTCTGTATTTATAAGGCATGTGATTACTTCTCTGTACAAAGGTCTGAAAAAGGCAAGGCAAGGCAAGGCAAGGCAAGGCAAGGCAAATTGATCCCAAAGCATCCGTTTTACTGAGGACATGTCCATTCAGCTGAATATATTATGTGCTCTGTGCTCTGTGTGTGCACACATGTGTCTCTGCTGCACGTGTACTTGCAAATTGCATGCCTGTAAAAGAAAACGTAGAAACCAGTCTTAAAGCCAAGAAAGGAAAAAGGACTAATGTGATTCATTCTCTATTCCCTTTCAATATTGTAGTGCCATCATTTTCTTCATGCTCTCTTTCCTTCTCACTCTAGGTCTCCAGCTCTCCACAGAAAACAGGGGACTCAGGTTGGGTGTGTATGCCCCCTCCCCCATCAACCTTCCCCCAGACAGACCAAGGAGGACCGAGCATGCTCAGTTAGTACAGAAGGTGGGCTGACATTTGGTTAGCAAGGAGAAAGTTGATGGGGATGAGAGAATGGAATGGAGTGGCTAGGACTCTGAACAGAAACACTGCACAATGCAACACTTTGTTTTGCGTAGGGCACATGAACCAAGGAGTTGTGCCAAAGGCTTCTGGGAAAAGACCGGTTTACAATCTGTTAAGCTGAAACCATCAAACTCTGACAGTAATAAATTAAATTAAACTTACAGCTGTGCCATTGAAATATCAACCATGAATAGCAAGCATTGCCGCCATTGATTGCACTTTCAGAGAAGTTGAACTCCACTCCCACCCTTGGCATAAGGAAGCCCCTCTGTCACCAAAGTGATGTCTTTCTGGAGGAGGAAACTCATCCCTGCTAATGCAGTACGTTAATTCAGCGTTTAGGACGAAGAAGCCCTCCCCCTAGAGAGGGTGTGGGAGAAGGTGAGCGAGGTGGGCGTTTAACAGAAAAAGTGTGATTATTGAAGCTTCCTAGCCGGTGCCAGCAGGTCTCTAACTCTCCTCCTCATAAAGATGCCTGCATTCGTTCATTCAGGCCACTTTGATAGGAAATCCAATGAGCATTTACAAGCTCCCAGCCCATTAACGAATGGGTTCATAAAGCAGGAACAAAAGATAATCGATACCCTCCTTGTGGGCAGGGAGGGAGAGCTGAAAGGCTTTGCTAATCACATACATGCTGCTGGCCTTACTTCACAAGCCTCCGTCGTGCAGGTTGCAGGAGAGTGCCACTCTGCTTGGCATCTGGCTCTGCAGCTCTCATCTTGTGGCATTGTGAGCGCGTCTTTCATTCTCCTTTGTAATGAGTCCGCTGTTGTCTTTCCCTTCTCTCCTCCGCACAAGTGAAAGGAGGGGGGGGGCGCCACTAATGGCGACTCGCTGCAGCGATCAATAGAAGAGAAGCATATTAAGCAGGCTCTCTGGGGAGAATATCTGTCAATAGGAGTGGTGGTTTTGAGTGAAGCTCAATTGCACAGCTGTGCCACTTCGTAAATATCAGTTTATAATGATCACCCAAGGGGCTGTGTGGAAGGCCCTTCTGGGGAGTTTATTATATTGATCACATTTGCATCGTGTCCTTCCTCCAACAGCGGCGTACATTTTTAGACCCACACCGATCCTGTGAGGTAGACAAGTCAGTGAGAGCATGAGTGGCCCAAGGGCATCCAGTGAACTTCAGAATCCAGTGATTTGCACCAAGAAATCTCTGTTCAGTATCCAATCTAGTACTCTTTGCCTTCTTCTTGAGAGATGCAAAGTCCAAACTCTTGCCACAGGTTTAGTGAGGGCCGTTCATTCTGGGAACTCACAAAACCAGATCCTGGTGTGTTATCATATATACTTATTTAAAGTGGCCTACAGATGACCAGCCTATAAGCCTGTAAGTAGATAGATGCTGTGGGTTTCTCCTGCCCCCTTCATGTGACTTTCTGGAGGCTCTCATTGCTCTAAAGATTCATCTTCTCGTTAAGACTTGCATTTCAAATCTCCAAATTTGTTTTGTTTTTTCAAAAGGACTGGAGGAAACCTAATTAGCCCACCACAGTGAGCCTGATGGTCCTAGACAGTCAGGAATTGACAGCAAGTGTGTTGCTGGAATTGATACTCAACTCTTCCTCTGAAATAGATAGAAATTAATATCCCTATATATCATGGCTGCCAGATTGCAGCTGTCATCCTGCTACAATGCTTCGTGTTCAGCAGTAATTGTCTGAGGCCTAATTTAAATGTGACATAGTCTGCTCTCAAGGTGTGCTCAAGACAGGAGCATTGTGGGCATGGTACACAATGCAGTATTAATCGTGTGGGGCAGAAGCATTATACCAGAGTAGCATGAGATTGCCACAACCAAATGGCTCAGGTAGTGCTTAAGTGGGGTCTAAATCATTACTGTGATATTGTGGCCACTTAGATACCAGAGCCCACTTGCTGAGGATGGGATTGGGCACTGTGGGGACTCTCTTCACCACAAGCGGTCTTGGTATACTGAAAGGAAAGTCAGCTCCATTTTAGGAAATATTATTTGTGGCATCTGTCTCCTTTGTAAGGAGTTGGCTTGCATATTCATTTAGCCTCAACAAGCAGAGAGACTTTGGTCATCTTAAAGGTGCCAAAGGTGCCAAACTATATTGAGTCATAAGCTTTTGTGAGCCGGAACCCAGTTCATTAGATGCATCTGATGCAACAAAGAGAACTCTGACCCACTGCATTTTGGATACCTTCTTTCAACATGGGGGGGGGGGCATGGGGAATCCTAAAATAGGGATGGGCAAATCTGTCCATTTCAGTTTCTTCTTTTCCCAGTCTTCAGTTTTCCACATTTCCACATTCATGTGCAATTATTTTACATCTTCATGAAAAGTCACCAGCATTTTAGTGTGAATTTCTCCTAACAGACACATTTTTGTATGCAATTTTGCCTAATAAACACAAAATTATGCATGATATTATATTCCTTTATGTACGCATTTATAGGCACACTTTACCGTAGTATATGTGTTTGGTTCACCTTTAGATGAAAACTGAATTGAATTTCTCCCCATCCCTCCCCAGAAAAAGGATTCCTGATTGCAAAGATTGCACAGAACATATGGTTGCCAGCCCAAGGATTTTGTTTCGGCCTTCAAATAAACACATGGAGGTCAGAAGCTGGGACAATGTTCAGTCTTTCCCTCCCACCTTTCAGGATGTCTGAAAAGGGTTAACGTATTCGGAAGTCTTTAATGAACCACTAGACTCTTTAAAGGTAGATAGCCGTGTTGGTCTGTCATAGTCAAAACAAAATAAAATAAAAAAAATTCCTTCCAGTAGCACCTTAGAGACCAACTAAGTTTGTTCTTGGTATGAGCTTTCGTGTGCATGTGTATCTGAAGAAGTGTGCATGCACACGAAAGCTCATACCAAGAACAAACTTAGTTGGTCTCTAAGGTGCTACTGGAAGGAATTTTTTTTATTTTATTTTGTTTTCACTAGACTCTTTGTCATTTTTGCTGCAACTGACTAATGCAAATACCCCTCTGGCATTCAGTCTCAGGTGTGCAGATCTGACGTTTCTGTTCAGTGATGCTGCCAAAGCTTGTAATTACCCAGTTCATAATACAAAGTTGTTCTGCTCATAATGCTTGGCTGCATTGTGAGGCAAATAACAACCCGGATTCTTTTCTAGAACACAGTGAATCTGAGCTGGAGTACTTGTGCTCCATCTCTCCCTGTTACTTATATCACGTAAATTGGAAGGCGATAAAATTTGGCGGGTGTGTGTGTGTGTGGATCTAGGAAGCTTACAGGTGGGTTTTGAGGAAGAATCTAGGCATACTCCTGATGATGTCATCAGGAATACAACAGTATCCGAATGAAAAAAGCATCTTAAGAGGGGAAAAGAAGATTAACTTGGTATGCCCAGTTCACTCATCAATACTAGCTTTTTCAGAAAACAGTACAATCAGAGAGAAGCAGTGCCTATTATTCATGCCCTTACCACTCCCCTGCTCTAGCTCTTTTTTGCCAGCCAGCTGCAAAAACTCCCAACTGGCTACTTTCCAACTTCAAAATTGTTTCCTTTCAACCCCTGCCCAGACTGGGGAGTGTGCTTTAGCAGCTAGTAGCCACCAGCCATCAAATGCCATCATGCTTACTTAAATACCTCTTATCCATCAGTGCTCACAAAAGCCATTTTAAAATTCTAACCATACCAAAAGTCCTCAAAAGGGGTCATATCCTGCTGGATGGCCACAACACTGTTAATCATATTTACGACCCCACCTCGTTTTGTGGTACAGAGCAAGGAATGCCCCTTTAAAGGGAATGGGGAGGGGGGGGTAGAGCTGGCAAAAATGTATTTGCTTTGCAGTCCATGACTGAGCCCAGTAGAATGGGCTTATTTTGCAAGCTTATATTAGCAGCACTCTGAGAGATTGAATTGCACTCTAGGCTCTTAGCCGGCACTGGGCACAGGGAGCTAGTGGAGGAAATTGCTTCCAGTCAATTGGCCCACAGCACAATCATGTAGAAATGCTTCTGGCAAAAGCTCCTGATAAGAGAGCTGGGAAAACAAAGATGCTTAATAAGAAACTATTTGTGATCAAGGTGAGGACACAGTGCAGCACTCCTGTTTATGTGTAGTCTTGATTGGTAGGGGCTACTGCTCCAGGGCTTGCTGAAATGAGCTGAAGGAGGAAGACCTGCTCCAAATAGTTGCTCCTGTATTATTAGCCTTGCTTGACGACCTGCTCAGTGCAGGCATCTTAAGAACATTAAAAATGTCCTGGTGGATCAGCTCATCTAGTCCAATATCCTGCTCCCACAGTGGCCAACCAGATGTCCAAGGGAAGCCAGCGAGTAAGACATGGGCACAAAAGAACTCTCCCCATCTGCAATTCCCAGCAACATGAATTCAGAGGCATACTTTCTCCAATGGTGGAGGTCGAACGCAGCCGTAGTAGAGGCAGAACATAGAATCTCGCACCTATAGCACTCCTGACAGATTGCTCTCCGGTTGCAGTGATGGAAAAACCACCACTTCCTGAGGCGGTCTGCTCCACTGTCAGATAGCTCCTACCATTAGAATGGTTCTCCTTATATTTTGCAAAAAAAAAATGGCTTCCTTTCACTTTCCACCCATTACAGTGGACGCTCGGGTTGCGGACGTAATCCGTGACGGAGGCACGTCCGCAACCCGCAGCGTTCGTATCCCGCAGTGCCGCGTCTGCGCACACATGTGACGCAATTTGGCACTGCTGCACATGCGCGAAACGCGATTTAGCGCTTCTGCGCATGCAAGAGCGCCGAAACCCGGAAGTAACCTGTTCTGGTACTTCCGGGTTCGGCGCGGAGCGTAACCCAGAAAAATGTAACCCACAGCGAGCGTAACCCAAGGTATGGCTGTAGATCAAATTCTGCATGCCGGAGCAAGAAAGAACAAGTCTGTTTCAACTTCCACATGACAGTTCTTCAGGTATCTGAAGACAGCTGTCATGTCATGTCTCCAGGCTTAACATATCCAGCTATTTCAACTGTTATTCATAGGACTTGCTTTCTAAACTCTTCATGCTCCTGTTCACTTTGTGCTGTTGTTCATCAGCATCCCTCATAAATGTGGTGCCCAGAACTGGACATGGTACTCCAGATGTGGCCATACCAGGGCACAATAGAATCGGAATAATAGAAGTGTTGTCCCAGAACCTCAGTCTGCAGAAAAATGTGTGGAGGCGGTAGCTGTAGAGGGAAGGGAATAGCTTAAAAGATTATTTCCTTTGGCTATATAGCTCTTGATGTAAAGGATCACGGAGTTCCTATGCATCCTGTGGAGACCCATCTAGGAAACAAAACAAAAACATATTTAGCAGAGGCTTGGATATCTTTGGAAATGCCCACAATCTGGAGTCATTGAAGAGCAAAACTAATTCAAAATGCATTGCAACTGACAAACAAAATTTGAATGTACATCACCCATCAGCTTATTTCTACATGGATAATAACAACTGCTCTCTAAAGTAAAAATATGAGTTTTCTGTTTCAAGCCTGTGTGACAAACCTGTGTGGAAATTTATATTTAAATCCATATGTTTGAACATATTTTGCCACAAAACCCAGTATTTCAATACATATTTTCTCTCAAAGTACAGTCGTACCTTGGATCTCAAATGCCTTGGCTCCCGAACAAATCGACTCCTGAACGATTGAAACCCGGAAGTGAGTGTTCCGGTTTTCGAACAATTTTCAGAAGCCGAACTTCCGGCACGGCTTCTGCAGCTGCCAATTGGCTGCAGGAGCTTCCTGCAAGCTGTGCTTTGGTTTCCGAACATTTTGTAAGTCAAACAGACTTCCGGAACTGATTCCGTTCGACTTCCAAGGTACGACTGTACACATTTCAAATTGCATTTCATTGTAAAATACACATTTTTGAATGTATTTTTCAAGCTGAGATGTGCATCATAAAATTCAGAGTGCAAAATCTTCAGGATGACTAGGTTCCAACCCAGACATTGGTCGCGGAGCACATCAGTTTGTTTCCATATTCACAAAGAATGAATTCCTGAAGCATCCCTGTTCACAATGCTATATCCACCTAAGATGCCTTTGATGGCTGAACAAAATCCTCACATTATGGGAACTTTGCAGAGAAATGCATACCCTAAGGAGAAATAAATGTCTTCTGCTACAAAGGGAGAGAAATAGATAGCAAGGGCCTTTCAAATGTATGTGGCATTTGAACTTAGCCCCAATTGAGCATCACTGGTGGCAAGATACACTGGTGGTAATGGATGAAGAGTGGGTGGGTTGCTGCACAAGCCTACTATGCCTTTGCTTTTAAATCAGGTGTGTTGTATACTGCAGGGCTTGTGAGGAGGAGTACCGTATTCAAACAATTAACTAATTTAAAAGAGAAAACAAAAGGAAACGGAGCAAAGCACAGTGGGAAATTGTTACAGGGGGCAACCTGGCTGCTTTTTATCATTTGAAACATCTTTTATTAGCCTACAGCGGCAGCAGTACAATGTGGGAGTGCAATCTCAGAAGTGTAAGTGTGTGTGTGTGTGCGTGCGTATTTAAAAAAAACAAATGATGAAAATATTTAAGACAGAAAGTGCAGTGGGAAAGCAGTTGTAGTTACTCCCACAGTCAAATAAAATCGTGGACAGGATTCGAGATTGGAGCTGTGGAATAAAAATGATGAAGTAATTGTAGTGGAGGGATTTCTGTCACAGATATGAGTTTGGCATATAATGCAGCAGAAAAAGGGTTTGAACAAAAACACTTTGGAGGTGTGGGTGAGAAGTCAATACGTGAAACAACGTAACTATTTAATTTGAAATCAATTTGTAAAAAAATTGAAAATTCAATAAAAAATTTATTATGATAGGGGTTAAAAAAGGAAGTAGTCACTCCCAGCACTCAGGAAACCATGGTCCAGTCACCAGGCATCAGACATCTTTGCAATGCACACTCACTGGGAGCTTGCCTCCTGAGGCTAGCGGTGTCTGGGGAGAGAGTATTTTTCCGGGAATTCAGAAGACAGAAGGGGAAGGGTTTCAATGCAAGCCCTGCACCATTGTCCCAGTGCTCCTCCCCTGTGGCTATTTAAATAAATGTTATATGGCTTAATTGTTGCCACCACTACGTTTGGTCCTGGGCAATGAGAAAAATAAAAGAAAAAGGCAGGTATTGTGTGTGCGGAGAGAGGTTGTGCCTAATTGTGGGGCGGGAAAGGCTTTCACTTGATTTATTCCACATGCAACCACATCTGCCAGTAGAAGAGGCCGAACCATTCTAGGCCAATATCAGCTGCCTCATACTGGACCGGGCCATTCTGAGCTGCTGCCGTTCTCCCCTGCCTCTGCTCCAAGGCACAGGATGTGAAATTCTTTGGTGCAGATTGACTGGTGAGCTTGAGTCAAATTAAATTTTCTAAAAAAAAACACGCTTCTGCTACTAGCTTCTTGGCAAGCGGCCCAAACAAAGTAAAGATGGAATGACTTCGGGCATCCTCACTCAACCATGGTTGGGACCTGATAGAGCACATTAACACACAGCAGGCGGGGAAAATAACAAGCAAAGGAAAGAGAAAAATCCAAGCCAGGGGTTCAGTGTGTCTTTCCCACCCTAGGGAACATTTCCACTTGGACAAACCTTAGAACGTGACGGTTCAGTTGTCTTGTTTGCGTGGTTTGTGACTCGGTGTGGCTCTGTATTCTGTCTGCGTGCCTCTCTGCCTCTCTGTCTAATCTACTTTATCCACACAGTGTTGGAAGAGAAAAGAGAAGGCACAGCTGAAGGGGTGCAGCGTGTATGACTGAAGGAAATACATAAAAACACAACTCGGTGTGCATTTCTTTGTAAATTTGCCTCCTGCTCTTCCAGTTCCAATAAAAGTATTTAATATATTTGGAAAGACTTATAAACCATTTAATGAGAGAGATCTCTAAGTGGTGTGCATAATAAAACTAGGTGAAACGCAGCTGAAATCTACAGAACTAATATTCATAAAATGACGATCCTTAAATCACTGGTAAAATCAATAAACCAGCATGGCTAACTAAAGTATGAAAACAAGCAGACAACATGTACAAAAAATGCAAACCTCCTCACCACCACCACCCGAGTTACAAAGAGGTCAACATACATAGGATGTACATTTTGTTGAGAGGAAATATGTTTTGAACTTCAGGTTGTGTACACATTGCACTTTTAAAGCTCATTTGATACACATTCTTTCCTGAAAAGAATTCTGGGCACGATTATTTACACAGAATTACAATTCCCAGCAATCCTTAACAAAATACAGTTCTTAAAATTATTAGACAGAACGAATGTGCTTCAGATGTGCTTTAAAATAATAGCGTGTACACAGCCTTAGTAGATTTTTATCAGGGAAATATTACAATTGTAAGCTGCTCAGGCATTTTAAAGCTGAGATGGAGAACCTGTGGCCTTCTAGCTTTGTGGATTATAACTCCACCATCTTTCTCCATTGGCCATACTGGCTGGTGCTGATGGGAGCTTGAGCCCATCAGCATCTGAAGGACCAAAGATTCCTCACCTCTGATTTAAGGGAAGGGAAAGGAGACATTTTAGTGACCCTCCTCACATGATGGGTTACAAATGTTTGAAATGCATGAGAGCCTGCAACCTTCTGCTCAGAAATGCATTGGGACCCTAGGGTTGCCATACGTCCGGATTTTCCTGGACATATCCGGAATACTACAGTCGGCAGCAGTGTCTGGGTGGAAATCTGGAGAATGTCCAGGAAAATCCAGGCATATGGCAGCCCATGTTGGCAGTCCCATTTTCCCATAAAAATAGCCAAAGAACAGTATTTTTAAAAGCGTTTTTGCCCCAAAAGTTCAACAACTTTGGCAAAAAAAAGCTCAACAACATTTCTGTCTGGATTTTTACTGTTTGAAATATGGCACCCCTATGTTACCCACCTCAGCTGTGGCCAAAGTTGCTATTCAAACAAATTTTGAATTTATTTAATGTGCGCACATTAATCTGGAGAAAGAGTTTTGAGTTTTATGATTTATAAATTGGAATTAATTTTCCCAAGAATGCAATGTGATCTGTTTTTATTTCAGCAGTTGAAGAGTGTTTCAGAGAACACTGGGTTTAAGATCAGCTCTACTAGGATAAGGAGAAGCTTGTATCAAAGTGCTTTGAATGTTTAAATATAAACTGGCTTAAACAATGCATGCCCATGTACTCAAGACTATATTTATAGCTGTCCAAAGCTGCTTGAGCAAAACCTTGATGGTGTGCGGATGACCAAAATTGGAGGTTGGAGAGTTCCCTGGGCAGTTAGGTGGGCGTAGGTATTGCAGTACCTCCATCTATTTATTCTCTCCCTCTGATTTGGAAGGCCTATATAAGCTTACAGGGGAGGCTGGGACTTGGCTAGAGCAACAACAGCATCCATTGTGTTTGTTGCTTGACTCCTAGCTTCTGACTCCTGATCCTTGGCTCTCACTTATCGGAGAATAATTTGTGCGACACAGACTAACGTGTGTAAATTTGTTTCACATGCATGATTCATGGTTACAAATGGGTCTTTTTCACATGTGTTCTAAGATTCTATGATGTTGACATAGATTTTTGTTCTCTTCAGTGCAGAGCAGAGGTAGCCAATGTGGCATCCATTAGTGCAACGGTGCCCTTGAGGTCTTCCCATGAAACTCATGAAGGCTCCGTGCCTCCATGGCCATGAGCTAGGTTAGGGCTTTTTCCTCCATTGTAAAATGCATAAAATTGAAGGAGGAAGTTGGAAGGCTTACTTTCTTCCCCACTTCCTCTCTGAGCTCTATGTGCTTCTCAAGGCTCTGATTCTATAAGATTTAATAAGAGCCTTGAGAAGCCTTGAGAAGTGGTTTTATGGGCATGGGCCCACAGCACTTGCTCAACAATTCAAATGTGGCCACAGGCTTAAAGCTCTACAAAGTTCAGCTTCTAGTGAATGCTGTGCTAGTTCCTGGGGGTTTCTTGGGGCTGTTTCATTAGTTATGCACTTTCTCTGCCTTTACATTTCCTTGCATGTGGTAGAATAACCAATTGTACGTCAAGCAGGAACCAGAAAATGCTGCCTGCTTCAGCCAAGCATCTGTCCTGTATTTCCCCCTTTCCACTACCGCTTTATCTTGGTTTTTCTGCCTCTTTCCTTCTGCACATCCTGTCTCTTGGGCTTTTGTTCCCCTCACTTTTTTATCTCCCATTCTTCACCACTTTTTATGCCCCCCCTTCTTTTTTCTTTAATCTTATCAACCTCCCAGGGCCTAGTTTATTCTTCAGCTGTGAGTGAAAGCAGCCTTTTGAGGGGAACCTGCCAGTAGAAGCATTAGCTGGAAGCAAAGCTTGAGGGCCTGCGAGCCTATAAACAAAGGGAGCCCGCAGTAGAGGGCAGCTAGTGGAGAGGAGGTCTGCATTAAGTAGCTCTTTATCACTGTATAGTGCAGTGCCTGCGCATTACTTGCTGACCCATTTGCAGAATGGGTTCAGCCAGCCCTGTCTGCATTCCCAAATAAATATGGTGACGTGAGTCCTACTTGGCTACCTTCTGTACAGGTTTCTTTTCATCCCCTTTATTAATGGTTGTTGTGCTAGCGATTCACAGTGCAAGCAATTCCTCCCTGCCCCATCCTCCAAAGAATATCAGAGAGAAAGAAAAACTCCAAACAAATTTAAAACTCCAAGGTTCATCAAGAGGCTGCACATACTTGGAGCTACAGGTTACCTTGTAATACCAATGTGGGGCGGAGGGCATTTTGAGAGAATTGACAGGTGGAAGGGAGTGCTTAATCTCCCTACCTTCCAGCCATGCTTAATCGAATACACATTTGGGATGATTGCTAACATGCAGATGGGAGATTCCCCCCTCCCCCGTTTTAATTGGATTGGTTCAGAAATAAGCATAGGAATCTTCTAAAAAAGCGGTCGGCAAGGTTTACCTCGCCTGGGCCGGTTCACTCCAGCAGAGATCCCTCCGTGGGCCGGATCGTGCATGTGCCTGCGATTTCCAGTATCTGCGTCTGCGCAGACACGGTTTCCGGTGCCCTGGAAACAAGTCCCCGCACCGTGCTGTGCTGGTATGGGCCTTAGGTTGCCGACCCCTGTTCTAAAAACTCAGGACACCTAAGCATGCCAGAGAGTGTAGTGGTGGGTGGGTGTTATAGAGAGAGAGAGAATCAGAACATCCTGTCTTCTTTCCTCTGACGCTTTCACCAGAGCACCAACCTGATAAAATGAAGTGGAGGGAAGAGGGAATGTCGTTTGGGGGCATTAATGGGTAGGCAGGTGACAGAGGCAGATTTAGAGGAGTGTGACTGGTTCGATCATACTGAGTGCAGAGCCTTGGGGGCGCCACAACTATATTGTAGAATGGAAGGCCATAGGTGGGGCGGGGCAAATTTGTCCGTCGCACAGGGTGCCACAGAAATTTGAGACCCAACGTCTGCCACGGTAGGGAAAAAAGTGGTTTGAGGGGCTGGGAGAGTGGAAAGGGGTAGGAGGGAAGTTCTCCAGTCCTGACTAAAATCCGAGCCAGAAAGGAATTTGGGTTTCATAATGGTCACTTCATATTTGCATTACAAGATCGCAACACTTATATTTCAGACACCAGTTCCTGCCTTCATCTCCCACTCCCACCCAACACTATGGTGCTGCCTGAAACCCTATTTCATGGCAGGGCAAGTTTAGAGACAACGTGCAATGAGAGAGACAAGCCAAGATAAATCACAGAGTGTGCATGAGTCTCTAAAAGATGAGCAACCGAGGCACCAGCTACAGATTCGGCTTTAGCAAAGATCTGCAGTCAACTGAAAGCAAGAAAGGCTTGTACTGTATACTGGTAGTCCACTTCTCCAGGCTTCAGGGCAGGAGTCCTGATTGCTCTGGCCAGTAATTAACAAGAGAGGCTTCTTAAACATAAATGGACCAACTGGAATATCTCTTAACTCCTGAAGTGGTTCCCTGTTGCTTGGAGGTCCCAGGTATAGACAGGTGACAATGAGTTGGGCAAAATAATGGGACATTTCTCACATTAAGTCTCAGGCCGTACTGTAGTGCCTAGGATGAATCCTAGAATTTCAGTGTGTGGGTGGATTACTCTGGTTGTGACATTGGTTACTGAACTTTAAATAGTTACGGTAATATTCACTGTACATTAGTTCACACCACTCAGTAGGTTCTCAGTATGAAAATGGACTGTAAGCCCTATTGCATCAGAAAGGAAAATAGCTCTAACCCTGATGCCCCAAATCATTCATCCCACTAACCATTGTGTGATAAGCTCATGAGTGGTGAATACATCAATTAACATTACAATTGGAACTATTAACCTTTGATTCATTAAACATTGGGATTCCACAGTGTAAGGCTAGTCTCCTAATTAACCTGCAGCATAGAGGTGAATCCAAAACAAATTGTGAAACTGAGATCCCTTTCACTGTTAAACTATGCAAAGAATGAGTTGAAAGTAAAGAAAAGGGTGGACTAAAATGCATACAGCTTCCTGCTGCTAAGTTATGTTATTGGATCTTTTCCCAGGGAAAGGGGTAAAAACCTCCATATTTGGAATATCTTTTATAGATACTGAGAAGCGAATAGCAATTGAAGTGGGCGGTGATAGAAGGTTTCCTTATACCATTTGTGTATGGAGCTCAGTATTGTCTATTCTGAATGGCAAGACTGAGGCAAAGGATATTTCCTATCACTTCCTACCTAATCCTTTTAAACTGGAGATTAAATCTGTGGCCTTCTGCATGCAGAGCATGTGCTCTACCTTTGAGCTGTGGAATTTCTTGTTTTAGCTGCTGTGAACCAGTGCTGAATTTTGCATGCATTGAGACACAACCATCCTTTATTATAGAGTCTTTAAGAAGAGTCAAAGAGCCGTTGGTGTCAGGGCTGGAGTCAGACACAGGTCTGCAATAAAGGAAGCAGATCTCCGTTGTCAGTGAAGTTAACTCTTTGTTCAAGGAAACAAACATACAACTCGGCCTAGTGGTCTTAGCCACACTTCCCAGTAGGTCTTGCCCCTATGGAGCAGTTGCCAGGACTGAAGGTCCCTGCCTTCCACCCTTTCTAAGGCTCTTCCTCTCTCGGATGTTTCCCAAACAGTTTCAAACTGTGTCTGCACATCTCTGACTTTTGTTCTGCTCTTCTCATTACTCTGTGAATTGTTGGAGACCAGAGGGGAGGGGAGCTTGTCACAGCAGGAGAGGGATTCTTCGGCAGTCTTTTGACTCCTCCCTCCTCTGCTTCAGCCTTGAAGTCTGAACTGCTCCCTGTCACAGGCTCTTCCTGCTCACCAAACCCTGTTGCTCCTTCAGCATCCAACCCCTCCTTCCAAACTTCTGCCTCTGACCTCTCCCCAGTGTCCCTCTACCAATCCATGGGCTCCAAGCCTTCCCCCTCTGGGGGTCTCTTTGGGGGTTTCCCGGCTGATGCCTCCCCCAACTCCTCTTTGTCCAGCCAGTCCCTGACATCTGGAAATCCTTCCCCAGCCATAATAGTTGAGCAGATACAGTCCTTGACATCTCATCCAGTCTTTCTCCCCTTTCTCATTGCAAGTCATTTAACCACTGGAATCAGCCAGCCTCCTATTTGCAAACAGGGTAGGAGGGAAGCATCTTCTTGGTTGTACCTTGTAAGCTGGGGTGGGGAACCTATGCCTCTCCAAATATTACTGGACTCCAGCTCTTGTCAGCCCTGAACACTGGCCATGCTGGCAGTGGCTGATGGGAGTTGAAGTCCACAATATATGGAGGACCACAGGTTCCCCATCCTTGGTCTAAAGCAAATTTCTGGTGGCATCTCTAGCATCAATCTGCCTGAACAGAAACTTCACAGAATCAGTTCTATCCTGACACAAAGCAATCTGCAATTTTAACTCCTAGGATTTGTTGATTTCTGTGTATGTGCACATACATATGTGCTCCAACAGAGGTGCTGGGTTTAGGAGGTGTGATGACGGGTCTTCTGACACTCTAGATGGCCCCCCTGGCATTGTATGTTAAGTATGTGTTACGTTTCAAAGTATGTGTCTGTGAGAAAGAGTAATTACTATATTGAGAGTTGTGAAAGGAATAAATTGCTCTTCCTACAACTCCTTTGTGCAGCTCTATCTGCTTATTTAAAATATTTCTACTTCACATTATCATCAACAAAACATTTATTTTTTGCAGCAAATATCACGAAAATACACAGAGGAATAATATTAACAATAATTTGTACAAGCAGCAACTACAGCAAGACCTAAAGACGGCAAGAAAGGCTGTAATTCTTAAAGACACTTATTAGTCAGTAAGTTCCAAAAGAAAGCAGTGAGTTTAATCCAAGCCCTGCTTACGAATTCAGCACGACTGTGTGGTGTAGTGGTTAAGAGCGGTAGGCTCGTAATCTGGTGAACCGGGTTTGCGTCTCCGCTCCTCCACATGCAGCTGCTGGGTGACCTTGGGCTAGTCACACTTCTCTGAAGTCTCTCAGCCCCACTCACCTCACAGAGTGTTTGTTGTGGGGGAGGAAGGGAAAGGAGAATGTTAGCCGCTTTGAGACTCCTTCGGGTAGTGATAAAGCGGGATATCAAATCCAAACTCTTCTTCTGAGTAAAGATGGTTAAGATTCATTTGTTACTTTTGAGTAAACATGCACAGAATTTTACAAGGTGGCAGCAGATAGAAAACATTCATTGAAAACAAAAAGTAAAACCTTGTAAGTAGCAGCCAACAACAGTATAATATACTGAATTACAGTGACTGGGCAGGTAAAAACATTTTAACTAGAAGTTGAAAAATCAGAACTGTGGGTGCCTTGGCCAACAGGCAAGGAACAAGCCATGGGCACAGTGCCACAACAGAAAATGCTCATTCTTCCATAACCACAACCTGACCTCAGCAGGTGAGGGAACCTAGAAAAGAGCCTCTCCAGTGACCTCTGGTGATGGACAACTTTGTATGGCAGTAGTACTAATTATACTACATACTATCATGTCTAGCTAGTTTTATCCATCTTCTTTCCCAAACTTTCTCTGATCAAGAATAAGCAGGGTTTGACTAAATCAAACTATACCATGGGGGACCACTTTACATTGCATGGAAATATCTCTGGTGTGGATGGGTCAGAAATTCCACCAACTACACACTGGAGGAAGGCTGGGATATAAATGTAATAAATAAAACACTGAGAATCCATGACAGATGGACTGTAAGCTGAACCAGGACTCATTACTGTTGTGTGGGTGTAGACGGTGCAAGTCCACATTTTATGCATGCAAATTGGTTCTGAGTTGCATTCTGATAGAATAGGGGGGTTGTACATATGGCGCTGGCAGTGAACCAATGAGCACATCGAGGGGCAAACCACATATTTTAGAGTGCATTTCCAATACTTCAGTGAAGGAATACTATAAATCTTCCTTGGTTATAAATGTGTGTTAATTAATTGAGCTTAATGCTTTTAAGCTTGTGCACGGCTTGCAAATGTGTTCAAATAACTAGTCACACATCTCCCATTAATTTTTTTAGCACATATTTGCCAACTCATGCAGAAAACCATGTCCTTTAATGAGGTTGCCCCCCCTGAACAGCCATGCTAAAGTGGAGTGGCTACGTCTGAAGCAGGTGGCTTGGATCAGAGCTGCAGCTTGTATCTGCTTTGCGTGCAGAAGGTCTCAGGTTCAATCCCTGGCATCTCCTTGTAGGAACAGGAAAGACCCTGCTGTGAAATCCTGGAGAGCTGCTGATGTTCAGTGCTGACATTAGTAAGCTAGATGGATCTGTGGTCTGACACAGTATAAGGGGGCTTCCTATGGTGAAGCTCTCTCTGTATTTACCTTTGTAGGGTTACTTAGCAAGAATTTTGGAAAGGCATTCCATGTGAAGTGATATGTAGCATCAGGCATCTTTAAGAAGGAGCAAAGAAATATGCAGGAGGAGAGGCAGGGGATCAGTAAAGAGTTTGAAGAAGACTGTTAGGCCTCTTTGAGGAACAGAAATCTAGGGTCTGGTTCACATGGCATAGTTCAGGGGCACAATATTATACCAACTTTAAAAGCTAAGAGGGGAGGTTTTTACTGCTTAAGCACTCTGCTGAATGAAATCAAACTCTCATCCTAAATTCATTTAAGGGAGTGGTAACCTAACAAAACAAGGGACCCAGGTGGCGCTGTGGGTTAAACCACAGAGCCTAGGGTTTGCCGATCAGAAGGTCGGCAGTTCGAATCCCTGCAACGGGGTGAGCTTCCGTTGCTCGGTCCCAGCTCCTGCCCACCTAGCAGTTCGAAAGCACGTCAAAGTGCAAGTAGATAAATAGGAACCGCTCTGGCGGGAAGGTAAACGGCGTTTCCGTGCGCTGCTCTGGTTCGCCAGAAGCGGCTTTGTCATGCTGGCCACATAACCCGGAAGCTGTACGCCAGCTCTCGGCCAATAAAGCGAGATGAGCGCCGCAACCCCAGAGTCGGACACGACTGGACCTAATGGTCAGGGGTCCCTTTACCTTTTAACCTAACAAAACATACCTTTTCCTAGTCTAGCAAGGATCACGTGTAGTGACCACATGGCCCGAACTGGACAGCTGGCCCAAAACGTGTGTGTCATTAAAAAGAAAAGAAAAAATACAGGAGTTTGAGTCAAGGACACCTATATGAATTTAGATAGAGATCACAGAGCAGGCTGCTAGTTGCCCATCTGGGAAAAAGGCAATGACAGTCACTCTGTGACAGTCCCATGCAGCGCACCCTGTTGTCATTGCCTTTTGCTATAGCCCCTGGGTACAGTGTTTTGCCATGTACAGTGCTTTGCCATGTACCTATAACCTTTTTAGAAACTTTCCCTATGTATATGTTTATTCAGTGGCTCTGCAGGGACTCACAACAAAGGATTGCTGCAAAGGCAGGTGGTCTATAACTCACATGCATCAAACAATAACTTTGTGTGTGTGTGTGTGGATTTTACATAAACACCTCAGTAACACATCAGAGCACTGTACTTTTAATGTTTTTTTTCTTCCAGACTGTTGCCACAGAATTATCTCCCATTCTATCGATAGACTCACTGACAACAGTGGTGGCTGCTTCATGCTCCAGCTCACTACTGAGCATGCGGAGAAATACTCTCCCTCCAGAATTCTTAAAGGAACATATGTAAATGGGTTATGCACCCACCATTTTAGCAAAAAAATTTTTTTTAAAAGAAAAACAAGGAAAAAGGGAGAAATCAGCAACTGGTGTCAGTCCCAGACCGCAGCATTTGACACTGGTGCTGACACTGAACCTGCTTTGAGGCTTAAACTGCTTGTTTGTTTGTGTTTGTTTTCACAGCAAAGTCACGGCAAGGAGATCTTACTACACTGGTTTCATGTGGCAGGTATGTTGGAATGCTCTTATGTGCTGAGAATGGAAATTTACTCATTCACATGTTTGAAGAGATATTGCAGTTAACACTGAACACATTCCTTAGACTTCCCATGGTAATGCTCTGGGTCAGTAGCACCCTGCCAGAAGCTCATCTCCCTATAGGAATGTGAGAATAACATAGATGCATAACAGGACAACAGATTCTTCAAGTAACAATACCTGTGGCTGTGTTGTTCCCAGGCCCTAGATTACAGGGCTGTTGAAATGTCCTCAGGTTTACCTCTTCCTATTGCTTTGCCTTTCCAGATAATTTAAAAGCCGCCCCATTCTCCCAAGGAGCTGGTTTCTGCTGTTCCTTAGAGAATCACATAGCAGAAGGAAATCAAGGAGACAATAACATGGAGCTTCAATTAAAAAAGAATCACCGAACGCTAATGGGAAAGTAATTGAGCTAAATTGAAACATAATTGGGGAAAAAACGTGGCAAGCAGCAGTTTAATACATTTTGTTTTAATTTGAATGTAAGGTTTTATGGCTTCATGCTAGGATCTTTCCAACTGTCTGGATGCAGTGTTAATCCAATGGTACGGTTTTATCCTGGGGCTGGGAGGGACAACCAAAACTCATTTGATATTTGGAAGACTCCTTTGCCTCTATCTGTATTCTGATATGTGCCTGTATATCAATTGGTTGATCAGAAAATAGGACTGGGGTGACAAGCAGTGCTATTTTTCTAGAAAAGGAGGTGCCGAAACTAACCATGAATACCTTCCTTGTTCTCTTATAATGGCAATGGCACCCATCTGAGAGATGCAGGAACTGAGTTCCAGTGAGTTCCAGCTGGGAAAAAGCCCTGGTGAGAAGGATTTCCCAATTGTATAACAATGGTAGCAAATTAGGCTGCTGATACGAAGAAAGCTTGGAGGGAAACCAGGAAGGGATTTAGAATAGTTGAATTGTAGAGTTCGAAGTGACCACAAGGGTTATCTGATCCAACACCCTGCAATGCAAGAACCTTTTACCCAACGTGGGGCTCAAACCCATGACCCTGAGATTAAGTTTCACGCTCAAGCAACTGAGCTATTTTGTATGAAAAGGACTGTAAGCTTGGTTCTGGTAATGAAAACAAATTCCTGGGCTGAGATAAAGTTATAAGTAAAGAACAGGGCACATCGGAGGGAAATGTCAGCAGCCTGCCCCCCGTTATAAGCCACTATTTTGCACTTGGCTCCAGCTGGTTAGCAAACTAGATTGGGCAGGTTTCAAGTCCGCCCGAGCCTACTCTATATAGCTCTGAATGTCTCACAACAAAAGAACACTGCAAAGTACATACTCTTTGGTACATTAATGATGCGTAGTTCAAAGGCTGCCCTGTTGCAAAGGTAGATGAGTGGTGGATAAGGCAACTGATGTGGCAGGAATGCCATTGTGTGGTGTAGTGATTAGAGTATTGGACAGTGAGAATTCACATAATTCCATTCCCTGTTTGAGCATGAAACTTAACTGGGTTAAGTCTAACAGGAGACTTGTTCACATATTATACCCAACACAGGTACAAGTGTTGGTATGGAAGAGCGTACACTTGTCAATTTGTACAGCTCAGCTGTTGTGTACACAGACACTACATTCATTGAAGATTTCATAACTGTACAAATGTACAGCCCAGCTACCTGTGTACACAGAAACACAGACTGTACACTCACTGAATATAATGTGTGAATGCCTCTAGCGTCAGACTAAGATGATGACCCTGATTCCCTTTGCTCAAGACCATACTGGCATAGCTGCCCTTCTTCTCCACTATTAACATCTGCGGAGTAAAATAATAAACATGCCTAGCTAGTACCCCCAAAATCCACAATTAGGATAATACCTAAGATTTAAAAACATAATACCCAGCCAAGTAGCCATAAATCTTTGCCTCAAAGGGCCACCGTATCTCCCAGAAAGGGCTAGAACAATTTCTCCCTTCATCCTAAATAGGGTAGCCCTTCTGCCACCTCCAAAGTGCCTCCCTAAAAGTAACACTCTTCAGTTCCACACACTTTGGGTCACTACCAAGGGTGTGTCATCACTTATGGCAGCCTGATAAGTAATAGCATCCCTCCTAGCCAGATGTTGCAAGATGTGAGGAAGGGCTCTGCTGTCATGCAGCATGGCCAAGCTCTCTCTCTCCTCATACAGGGTTGTGGTATGCCAGCAACAAGGAGTAGGGGCCATGGGCATCCACATATTTTTTTTTCCAGAATGGTGGTGGTCCAAAGTAAAGCACTGAAAGGGAGCAGCAGCCTGGTTTTCTCACAATAATAAAAATGAGATGGATGATGTCTGTACATTTTGCTTTAGATCTCAGGTTCTACAAATGCTAGAAATGTACCGGGGTTTTTTTTTAAATGAAAGCTGGGAATTGGAGCATTATGATTCACTTGAAGTGGACTGCTCCTTTTGCCCCCATCCCCCTGCCTGGGGCCAGATTTGCAAAACAAACTCACCTGTTCCTCTCTTCTGCTGTCTTGGCTGCTGCACTCATCATGCTGGTCTGGATCTGCTGGATCTCAGAAGTAAGTTCCATTGAGTTCAGTGGAACTTACTCAAAGGTTATCTGCAACGGATGTGCTATGTTTATTTTCTTGCTTGAAAGCACCTTAGACTACACATGCACCAAGTGAAAACTGGTTTCTCTGTTAGAATAGAAGGTAAGTCGATTGCATGAATGACTGTCTGCACTTGGCCTCATTAAGAGATGAGGACTTCTTGGACATGGCACAGATGGGGTGGACTACGGCAAGAACAAAAACAGGAAGTGACAGGAAAGAAAATATGAGCTGCAGCAGGAGGAAACTTTATGGAAGGCAGTGATTGTGAGAAGCAGTGAAATGGCAAGGCATTCTGAACCACTGGAATTCCAATTATTTGCAGTGATCCGTCAAAATTTCATGTTCCAAAAATTTCCCTCCACCTCAGTAGAATATTTGCAGGTTAAGGTTCATTGAAGAGGTGATTCAGAGGGAGGATCAACCTGCTAACCAGCATCCCACTTGACAAACCCTAATGGTTTCATGACTAATCCCACACAAGGTCCAGCCTGGTTTTGAAGCCCCACTAAGCCTTGCTTCTGCACTGCTCTCTCTGCCTGAGTTTCAGACTTGCATTTTTACAGACAGAAGGAAGGTGTAGTCTGGCTAACCTGTGTGCACTTCAGCAGGCAGCTAATCCAAGCATGTCTGCAAGGTCTTCCGTTCCGTCTCTCTCTCTCTCTCTCTCTCTCTCTCTCTCTCTCTCTCTCTCTCTCTCTCCTTCTCTCTCTCTCATTGTAGCTTAACTATTTCTAGCTTTTTAATGTTTGACCTAACACCCCTGGGAGCTCCTTTGCACGATGCCATGTTTTATTCAGGCATACGTCAGCTGAGCTCTTCTCATGCTGAGATGGCCAGCAAAGATTAGATAATTGCCTAGTTTGATTGTGCCATCCATTCAACCCACTGTCCTGCCTACATTAACCTTTCCTTTCCATTGCTTCCAATGCATGCCTTGTCTACCTTCATTTCCATTCGCTTTCTCCTCTCTTATCTGGGGAGACATCGTGGCTCATCTGGGCTTTCTGGGCCCTTTTCTTGCCATTTGATCTCTTGTCATAACAAAGTTTTCTTCGTCTGTTTTTATCCTTCAGCAAAGTCACTGTCTTTCGCCATAAGAAGGAGCCGATTATATTACAGATGCACTGGCTTCTCCAAGCAATGCAATGCACAGAGCTAGAATGTATTGTGGGTTTTACATTACCTGCACCCAAGAGACCAATTTAACCAGTTACTGGAAAGTGTTAAAATTGTGTTGTGGAGGATGCTGTTCCAGCACCAATCCTCTGGGTCAGACTGCCATCAATGTGCCCACTGCCTCATTGCTATAGCCATCACCCACTCTGACCAGTCTCAATTGGGGCAAGTGAAATCCTTGTGACTTGCAGAGTATTTACCCAGGAATGAGGTGGTTGCAAGTTAAAATCCCCATCTGCAACCAGTCAAGCAACCTCAGCCCATCTTCCCCTCTTACCTGCCATTATTAACATAAACACTGTAGCTGAGGGATAGCTCAGTCAGTAGAGCATGAGACTCTTAATCTCAGGTCATGGGTTCAAGCCTCATGTTGGGTCAAAGATTCCCATGGATCTTCCCATGGAAGATGATCCTCATGGTCCTTTCCAACTCAACAATTCTATGATTCATAACTCAGGTGGCCTGGGCAGTGTGGGGAGAACACTATTCTCCAGGTGCTTGGCAGGCCAGTCTGTAACTTTTGGGTCCTTGGGATATAAAAGATACTTTTTTTGGGGGGGGGGGGGATTCTAAAAATAAAATAAATAAATTATTGTCAAATAAAAGTTTCTAAGAAATTATTACTGTAAGCTTTTAATCTTTGATCAGTTTTGGCAATTCTGCAAGCACTCAGCTTCTAGTCCTTGGCTGTCTGTTGCCTTTATTTCACTCTGTTTTATTTCTTCAAGCCTGTTTTACTCATTTCGCTCTCTCTTTACCCCTCTGTGTATGTTTGTGTGTGTCTCTATGCTGCATTTCCACACACTACTCAAGAGTAGGTTAAAGACACCATGCTATTACACAATAAAATCATCACTGGAATTGCACAGTGCCAGTTAAACCTTAGACTAAATAGACAAATAAATCTCAATATTACAGACATTTGTAATACGCTGAGTTTGTTGCGTTAACCAGGTTTCAGGCAACTATAGGCTTTCAAGCCTAATCTTGAGTTTAAACTCATTTGTAAATTGACAAGTGCCACAAACAGCCAGGTGCAAACAGCCCCCCCCTCCTTTAAAAAAGTTCCTTGCCTGGCCAGTCTCCATTCAAAAGTCCCCAAAGTCACAAAAACTGTCCCCGCTACAGATGCAGGAGTTAAAAGGTCATCTTTGTCTTGAGATGGTAACAAGACAAGTCCCATATCTGTGTAGCTGTAGGATTCTAGAACTTTAGTTCCTCTAAAATGTATGTGCCTTTAAGTCTTTTTTTCAACAATTTCCATGGTACCTTCCTTCAGCTAATTTAATCTGATTCAACCCTGATGGGAACAATCTGGTCCCAAGATCTGGGAGATATGTGGTTGTCTATCATCCTGCCACCCATGCTGTTCCAAACAAAGAATCAAGGAGAAAGAGGAAACTCACTCTGCAGCTCAAGCAGTTTCGACTGAACTGAACAGAACTCCCTGACATTTCTGAGCTCCCGCTGTTTAATAGAGAGAAGCAGCCTGATAGTGAGAAAGGATGACCAACCACTTGTTAAAAACTGGAGCAGGCAATCACAGAGATTCTGAAAACAGTCTCGTCCTGTTTTGGCATCATGGCGCAAGAAACAAAAAATTAACAATTGCAGCAGCAAACCCCCCCCCCCCCCAATGCAAGCAACATCCCAGCCCAAAAGTCTGTTCAACAGCCTCAGCTTTTGTAGCTGGAGTCAGTCAGAGCCCTGACATCCCAGGCCAGGTGGGAAAAGTCCTGCAAGACAGGGGACAGTTCTTCCAGGACTCACAGCCAAGATGCCAGTTCTTCATTGTTTCCCATACATTAGGTAAAGGAGACCCCTGACCGTTAGTTCCAGTCGTGGACGACTCTGGGGTTGCAGCGTTCATCTCGCTTTACTGACTGAGGAGGGAGCTGGCGTACAGCTTCCGGGTCATGTGGCCAGCATGACTAAGCCGCTTCTGGCGAACCAGAGCAGCACACGAAAACGCCGTTTACCTTCCCACCGGAGCGGTACCTATTTATCTACCACTGAGTGCTTTCGAACTGCTAGGTGGGCAGGAGCTGGGACCAAGCAACAGGAGCTCACCCCGTCGTGGGGATTCGAACCACCGACCTTCTGATTGGCAAGCCCTAGGCTCAGTGGTTTAACCCACAGTGCCACCCACGTCCCTTCCCATATTTTGCTAATTGCTAATTGTGGAGGAAGAAGAACTGCCTGACAGGTTGCAGTATCAATTAGCTTAAATATCAAATTCCAATATGCAGCACATGCATCTTTTCGATTCAGTTCACTAGCCAATTTCAAATTGCATCGCAACTTTGAGGCAAAACAAACATTTCTCTAACCCTACCATATAATATTGAGAGGAGGCCTTGGGATCTGGGCTATCCCATACTAGAGACTAACTGTGAAATGTATATATATTTATATATTCCATTGGGGCGGCCTACTGCCCTAGGCAAAGTCGTCACCTACTCTGATTGAATGTAAACAGCTTCCTAACAAGAACGAGGGAGCCTGACCCCAAGAAAGTCCTCTGATCCCACGAGCTGCTAGCGGCAGGCTTCTTAGGGAGGCGAGTGATGAAGAGACAAACTTATGGAAATGCCAGGGTATGGAGCATGCCATCTCCAAAATATTTGCGGCATCCTGCAGGGTGAAGAATTCTACTTGTCCATGTCATTAGGACACTGGGGTGATTCTTGCCCTTCTTCCTTCGGTGGTTCCTCATCATCACTCCTGCAGGGGATGCTGGAGGAGGAATTAGATTTTGCTCTGCCTGGCCTGGATGAAAAAGCTGTGTAAGCTGTCAGCCTAAAGCAAATTGGAAGAGCCTCCCCACTGCGTTCTGACTGTTGATTAAAGCAGCAGCACTTCTTATTGTCATTCCTAACAGATCAACACCAAATTTCCTCAGACTGCTGTTGCTGCAGATACTGTTCATTCAGCTGGTTAAAAATTATCTGATATTATTGTTGAAGGGGAGGGTAGTTTAGTTCCCCCGTGGGATTTGACCTCGCTCTTCAGGAAAGGCTTGGGCTTCATTATGTTCTGTGCTATCCCTGTGTGGATGACTAATGTTGCGGCCTCAAACCCCTGTTTTCTTAGTTATTACAAAAGCAGGTTATAGCAATGCAGTGCACCCATTAACATATTTTAAGGACTCCTCAGGTGAGAGCCTGTGTAGTAGCTAAAATGTTTGGGTTAGGTTGGGATATCCTGGTTCACTCCCCCACTCGATCAAAAGGCTAATTGGGTGACCCTCCAAGTGTCCCTATTTTCCAGGGACACCCCTAATTTAGAGACGCCAGCACAGTTTCTGATTTGATCCTGGAATGTCCCACTTTTCCTTAGGACGTCCCTATTTTCATCAGAGAAATGTTGGAGGGTATGGAGTTATGTGACCCCCCTCGAGCCATCTGAAGGCAATCTTGTATAGGGAAGTTTTTTTTAATGTTTACTGTTTTATTCTGACTTTATATGTGTTGGAAGCTGCCCAGAGTAGCTGGGGCAACCCAGTAAGATGTGTGGGGTATAAATAGTAAGATTATCATTATGGAATGGGATATCCCTATTTTCATTGGAAAAATGTTGGAGGGTATGTGACTTCAGGTGGGCCTACCTCACAGGATGATTATGAGGATAAAAGGGTATGCCATCCAAAGTCCCTTGCAGGAAGAAAATATAACAATATTTTCACAATATCAAACATACTCTTTGCTAAAAGATTTGCAGAGGGTTGGGAACACTAAGGCCACAATCCAATGGGACTTCCTTACAGTACATGCACTTTGAATGGAGTTGTAAACTTCTGGACGTGTGCAATAGGGACATGCACATGCTGAAATCTTTCCCCCTCTTCCCTCCCAATCCCTATTCCTTTTGTGTTGTGTCTTATAGATTTTAAGTCCAAGGGCAGGGACTGTCTTATTAACATTTGCAAGCCACTCTGTGAGCTCCTCCACCCTTTATTCTGAAGAGCAAGATTTTAAAAATATACAAATAAATAAAATACTAGGAGACAAACAGAACTCAAACAGAGATTAAGCCAGTTAACAAAAATCATTCCCGTAAAGGCAGTTTTAGGATGTTGACACACACTGTATGCAAAGTCATGTATTAAGATTGACAGGATACATTAATATATAAGCAATAAGGTCTATCCTCATTTGGAGCCTCATTTGGATGGTATGAGGTGGATGTCTAGCTACATTTAGGAAAGCAAAACCGTGGACAGAAAACCAATCCAGGTATAAGAACTTGGGGAACATGTTGGGCAAGGACATGGACCAAAGGGTCAGTTTTCTGTCCCATAATAGCTTGTCAGTAAAATTCACTGACAGCTGAAAGCGCCACTGTTTCTGTGACCTCTTGTCCTTCCTAGTAAAAGCTCATAATCTTGTGTGCCCCAAATCACAGGCAGTAGCACTAGTTTCTGACTTTTTTATGCCAGGTGCACAGAGAACTGCAAGGACATCACGATCAGGAGCCGTGAAAAAGAACAAGAATAGCTCTTTGGCATTTATCATGTTGGCACCATCCATTCAAGGCCTGTATGGTTTTCTCCTTTAAAAAAATAAGCAAACAAAAAGTCCCCCCTCCATCTCAACAATTAGCATGAAATCTTAATTTTAACCTTCTTTCCTGGTTTCTTTTTAAGCTTGTTACTTCTCGAAATCAATTAGCATGCAGTCTGGGCATTCCACGCTGCCAGCCAAAGAACCCTTTTATATATTTTTCCTTTTGTTTGGGAGCTGTTGATAGAACGCTTTGTTCACATGAAAGGTAGACGGATTAGACATTGGAGGTGCATCCTTGTGTTTGTATTGTTCTTAGTCAGGCTGCCACAAAGGACAGTGGCGTCTGATTCACTAGCTGATTGCCACTCCTGATCAAGGCATGGAGCACTGTCAGAGCGTCTTATGGGGGAAGGAGTTTAAAGCTACAAAGTGGGGAAATGGGATTTTTGAATCCACTACTGTGGGAGTAAGGTAATGACACTCCCATGCAGGGGCGGAGGAAGGGGGTGCAGTGGGTGCGGGCCACCCTGGGTGTCACCACTGAGGGTGTGTGTGTGACAAAATGCTTGGTGGCACGCATCGCAGGGCCTGCAGCATGCCTGAGCCATGCGTAGAGACTGAGAGAGATGCGGTGGCTTGGGCGCACGCAGGCTCCGTGCTGACCTACAATCTGCCCACTGCCTCCCCCTCAGCTGTAGGGCGGCTGAGTGGGAGGAGGCAGGCAGACTCTGGAGGCCCTATGGTGTGCCCCACCCCTGTGGGCGGCTCGCCCCACCCCTGGGCGCGCCACCCCAGGCGCTTGAGCGACTTCCTCCGCCGCTGCTCCCACATGCTGATAATGTAGGCGGGGGGAGGGGCAGAAAATAGACTGGGATCTACTGGTAGATCACAGAGTGATTTGAAGCAGCTCAACAAGTATTTCTGATTCCCAGTTGTTTAACAGCGGCAAAACAAAATTGTTTCCTCATTAAATTCTATGGCTAGAATAAAGAAATCTGAGAGTGAACAGAGGAACACAGGAAGCTACCTTATACTGAGTCAGAACCTGGACCTTCTACATTCAAAGCAGATGCTCTACTATGGCGATCCCCGCACCATGGGAGTAAAAAGTAGAGGATTTGGATGTGTGTAAGGGCAGCGAGCTCAGTTCAGTTAAAAATCACAGACTAATACTTTTTAAATTCTAAGCATTTGCCTTTTGCATATGGCTCTGGGTAGGGACTCTGAGCTGACTAGTTTAAAGCAAAGTAGATAGTACAAACCAGAAGGCTGCTTACCCCTGAGGAGTGGTTTTCTCAGCTTAGGTGGGAGAGTGTTTCCTAATGGTTAGAGAGTGACAGGTAACTAGACCTTGTTGGTTTTGACAGGCTAGTGTCTGTACTGCCTGTGCTGACTCTGTTGGTCTGTGGCATAGCATCAAAAGTAGAATTCTGACAAATTGATCACAGGCAACTGTTGTTCCGAACCAGAACACTGTTAGGGTGCATTGTGCTACGTTGAAAACCAGCCTTATTGTGACTTGTAGGTTTGAATGGTAATTGAAATCTAAACTATTTATTTATTTCCAAAAATTATTTATTTCCTTGCAGTCTTCAGCTAGAGTTTTAAGAAAACAGATGGAACTTTTAAGAAAAAGCTTGCATCTTAGCTTTTTCTGTGGTCTGTTTTTATCTTTATTTGACTGGTTAGAGAAAACTGAACTGTTCAGTTTTGCTCCTTCTCCAGGACATTGGCGTAATGTGGCACTGTCTTGTGCGGCAAGCTTCACATTGACAGTTTGAACCTTGAAAGGAGACAGAGATCTTCAGATGAACTCATGTAGCGGGAACATTTCCCTGACAGCGAGATCAGTTGGAGTCATCTCCCAAGGGAAGGCGGCTCAAATGAGCTGGAGCAAACTGTGGTGAGTGTTGCACAGATTGGGAGCAGTTGGGCACAGGCCCTTGGGAGAAGGTGTGATTGACATAATAGCTCCACTCTGGGAACACTAACTACAGCTAAATATTGTTGCTTTGGAATAGACCCTTTTCATCTCTCATCTGGATTGCTTTAATGTCTCCCCTATACAACACTTAAAACACTGATTTGACTATGCTGGCATATAAATCCACCCATCCAATTAAACCCAGCCATTGTTTTCTTCTTGAATGATATCATTCTTCAGTGATATTTAGTGGCTGCTCCCAGACTTCGGAACTCCCTTCCTAGAGAAGTTAGACTGGCTCCCTTGCTCTTCCGCTGGCTGGCAAAGAGTTTCAAATTCTGACAGGCTTTTGAGAACTGACTGTTTCTAAGGAAATAGCTGGTGCTATGATTTTTTTTTTTTTTGTAATTATCTGTTTGTCTTAATTGTTATTGTTTAGTCATTTAGTCGTGTCTGACTCTTCGTGACCCCATGGACCAGAGCACGCCAGGCACTCCTGTCTTCCACTGCCTCCTGCTGTTTGGTCAGACTCATGTTAGTGGCTTTGAGAACACTGTCCAACCATCTCGTCCTCTGTCGTCCCCTTCTCCTTATGCCCTCAATCTTTCCCAACATCAGGGTCTTTTCCAGGGAGTCTTCTCTTCTCATGAGGTGGCCAAAGAATTGGAGCCTCAGCTTCAGGATCTGTCCTTCCAGTGAGCACTCAGGGCTAATTTCCTTAAGAATGGATAGGTTTGATCTTCTTGCAGTCCATGGGACTCTCAAGAGTCTCCTCCAGCACCATAATTCAAAAGCATCGATTCTTCGGCAATCAGTCTTCTTTATGGTCCAGCTCAAAATCTTATTCTAGTAATTTTTATTCTATTAAAGTTTTTTTTAAAATGACCCCCCTATGTTTTTTGCTGTTTCTATTTTATCTGTAAGCTACTTTGGGTCCTTGTCAGGGGAAAAGGTGGGATATAAATAAATATAAGCTTAAAAATAATATTCACAGTCATATATACATTACATACATTATACTTTTTACCCTAATATATGTGTGCATTGCAACACTGAAGGTATTTTTAAAGGTTTGTATTTTAACATTTATTTACCCAACTCCACATCGGAGACAAAATGCAGAAGCAAGGTTCAACACACTTACCTTTTGCATGCTATTGGATATTGCACACACAGTTCCCCTCCTAATTTAGCAGCTAGAGTGGGTCTGCACCCAAAGATTCATTGCAAGCCCTGTAAGAAAACCAACAATTGCATCAATCTCTTGTTCAGGAAGGAGGAACAGGATTTAGTTTTCAGCTTCAGTCCATCTTGTTCTCCAGTCAATCTGTATGGTACATAGGGGGCACTGCAGGACAAATATGGGTGGTGGTGTATTCTTGTTATCAGTACAGTATTATAATATAATATGATATGATACGATATGATGAAATTATTATATATTATATTATATTATATTATATTATATTATATTATATTATTCTTTTTTTAAAAAGTATTTGTTTATTGTTCTTCATAATTCTTTTTTTAAATCCCAGAGTGGTTTACAATACCATTAAAAACCAAAACATAACAAGAAAAAGATAAAATAAAATACAGCTGCATATAGGCTCCGGGTGCATTTCTAATGAGGGAGTAATGTGGACCAAATTAGAGGATATAAAAGCAAACCAAAAGCAGTGAACCAAGATGAAACTAAGTAATCAAACAGCAGTGAGTTAGAACCAGTTATGTCCTTACAGAGGGATGCTGTTGTGGCAATTAGCTTTTATTACTGTCATGCAAACCAAAGAGTCATTAGAAGCATACAGGGATCATGACAGCATGGGACTGGGAACGGCATTTGCTTCATCTGATGGTAAGCCAGGTAAAATGCAATTAAAAGAGTATTTTGCAGAGTATACCTTACTTTTCCTATTGCCTAGCCCATAGTTGGAGAGGAATCTTTTGCTTATGTAAATCAGAATGAGAGCTTTTGTGCAGGAAAGCTAGTGTTTAAAGTGACAGCGGGTGATCTTTCAAAAGATCCCAAATTCCCATGTTATTTGAAACATTTCATCCGGCATGATCAATGCAAGTAGAAACTGCCTTATACCTACCAGGTCAAATTATTTGTCCTTTTTAGCCTAGTCCTATCTATGCTACCCGGGATGCGGGTGGCACTGTGGGTTAAACCACAGAGCCTAGGGCTTGCCGATCAGAAGGTCGGTGGTTCAAATCCCACGACGGGGTGAGCTCCCGTTGCTTGGTCCCTGCTCCTGCCAACCTAGCAGTTCAAAAGCACGTCAAAGTGAAAGTAGATAAATAGGTACCGCTCCAGCGGGAGGTAAATGGTGTTTCCGTGCGCTGCTCTGGTTTGCCAGAAGCGGCTTAGTCATGCTGGCCACATGACCTGGAAGCTGTACGCCGGCTCCCTTGGCCAATAATCCGAGATGAGAGCTGCAACCCCAGAGTCGGTCACGACTGGACCTAATGGTCAGGGGCCCCTTTACCTTTACTTTTATCTATGCTACCAGGGAGCAGCTCTCCAATATCAGGTCAAGGTCTTTCTGCTACTAGATCTTTTATGGAAAAAACACAACTGAAGATGCCTGGGATTGAACTGGAGACCTTCTGCATGCAAGGCATGTGCTCTGAGTAGGCATGGGTGAATTTCAGTTTCTCTCTGGTTTTTCTTTTTCCCCATCTTAAGTTCTGCTTTCCACATTTCCAAATCAGTCTGCAATTTTAAAAAAGTAATTGTGAAAATTCAGCAACTTCTTAGCTTATCATTTATCATGATATACTTTTTTTTTGCAAGCCATTCTCCCTCTCGAGTGCATCTTTGCATTTTATATTTACCATTGTATGCATTTTATGCAACTTTTATGGACCATTGTAGGCATTAATTTGGCTGGAGAACTCCACTGCGAAATTCAGAGAAGTGCGATTTTTTTTAAAAATGGCTGTGTTTCGGGTTGCTTATGGTTTTAGAAAGTGTGGATTAGGTGTGTGTGTGGGGGGTCCACCTTTATATGCAAACTGAATTTAATGTTTCCCTGATCCCTAGCTCTGCCTCAGAGCTTCTAATTTGATCTGTGCTTTTTTGGAGGAACTCCAGTGGGACTTTGGTCTGCATAGAGCTGCATAAGACTGGGAACACTAATCTGAGGTAGTTGCAAACACCCATCATCAGCTTTGGTTCCCAACAGATTAATCATTTGGTTCCCAAACAGATTACTCATAATAGAAGGCATCCTGAGACAGACAGAGAGAGAGAGAGAGAGAGAGAGAGAGAGAGGAAGGTTGCCAGGCCCACACCTGTGGTACACCTCAAAAACAGGTGCTAGGGATGCACAATAGGAAAGTGCTGTTACATTTATGCTTGCTTGTAAGTTTCCCAGCAGCGTTTGGCTGACCACTCTTGGAATCAGCATGCTGGACTTAAAGGTAGATAAACCTGACTATTTCAGTTTATCTCAATTTCTAAATTCAGTTTCTTCATCAGCATATGATTTTTTAAAAAAGAAAAATTCTGCATTTTAGGGCAGATTTATTATAAAGACACAAATTATAACGCGCTTTTCCATAATATAATGCATTCTTTGTATGCTGTTTTCATGAATATAATCATTTTATGTGCATTTGACCCAATAGGTGTGTTTCATGCTCACACTACTTGGAGAACTGCATCACAAAATTCAGATAAGTGCTAATTTTGAAGGATAGCTGTGTTTCAGTCCACACATTGTTTCAGAAAGTACCAGTTAGGTGGGTTCACATTAAAATGTGAACTGAATTGAATTTCTCCCTCCTCCCTATCTGGACGTTAATAGACTTTGGTCTGACCCAGCAGGGTATTCATTTTGTTGTTGTTGTTATTCTTTATCTCCTGGCTCCTTAGCAATTTTTGCTGTTTATTAAAGGCCTACTTTAAAAAAAAAGCAGGATTCTGGTCTACCTATCTAGGTTTACTTTCCTATGCTGTTGGTCTCTTAGCATGGACAGGAAGGGGCTGCTCCTAGTATGTGGCTGGTGGGAAACCATTTGACACCTTGCAGAAAAAAACCCAGGCCTTTTCTGTAACCTTCAAAATTAATAGAAACAGATTTCATCACTGGACCAGGAGAACTAAATTGTTCCAGGCTAACCTTGTTTTCATTAAACACTTTGCTTGGGCATATGTAGAGATGGAGCTACTCTAGAATTCTGGGCCTCTGTAAACCTTGCAGAGTTATATTTTTACACCCTGGGGGGAAAATGTGTAACATGATGTGCCCAAAGGAAACTTACTGATATGAGTATTCTGAGAATTTTTACATGGATCTCTGAACCTGCCTCAGGCTTCCCACAACAGTATTATTGTTACTAGTCAGCTTGAATATGTGAGTATAGCTTCAAAATAAATTAAAATAAATCTTCTCAATAGGAAGGTATTTAAGTAACTCGTTATGCTTGTAACACAGGTCTGAGACATCAGTAGTTTAAGTAGGGTGATGAAAAAATAGGGGTATTACACCTCTCAAAAATAAATGAAAGACACTCCTTAGCTGGAACAATTACTCATTTCTATATGCCAAAGGAGTGGTAGCACAGAGCAACAGCACTCCCAATCAATAGAGAATAAGAGTATCAAATTTCCCTCTTTCTGCTTGAGAAGCCATTGCTTCATGCTCACTGAGCAGCTGCTAATTTTTCTCTTTTACCTTTGAAATAGAAAATCGGGATTTTGGCACAGCTGCTTGGAGTCGTACAGGGCTATGCTTTTTTCCAGGCAATCGCCACAGAAAGTGGCTCAGCATCAAACCATGAGCTGGCTCAAAAACTAATAGAGCAAATGAAGAAGACAGAAAATGTTCTTTGGACAGAGTCAATACGCAGCATTTATGGGACATGATGAGAGTACTTGGCTACCCCAACTTTATGCCTTGAGGGTAGAAATATGATATGATATGAGACAGCTTGGTAGGTGTGCAGTGAAAAAAAATCCATAAGGGATGCTGGTGAATCAAAATATATGATTATTTTTTTATAATGACTCAAGGCTGTAATGCTAAGCACACTTACTAAGGAGTAAATCCAACCTAATAGGACTTGCTTCAAAGAAAAAAACTGCACAGGTTCTGAAACCTTTCTTTCTGGCAGTGCTGTATTTGTAGTCTTGACCTTTTCTCTCTACGCTGTAGGGCACTACTAATGCGGGGTAACGTTTTTCCTTTGGGCTAACTAATCAGGATAAAATTGTTTAATTTGCTAGTGGAAGATTTTTCCTCCTATATTCAAATTAATTTTAATATTTTCTTTAAATGTGACCAACATTGTTGCACATCATATACAAGTCCTTCCCATCTACCTGTATTTCCTGTCTTTCTGTTTAATCAGCTTGTTCAGTAAGACGTCTGAAATTTGTACCAGTCTCTCCACTGTTTGGTTGACAATCTCTGACCTTAAAGTAGACAGAAGTTCTAATCATATAAATAAATTGGAAATAAACCATTGTACAACTCTGCACCGTTCATCGCGGGCTATGCTACCAAAAGGCGTAATGCCTGCTCCCACATCACATCCTTCCAATCCATTGTGTGCTTCGTTGTCGCTATCTTGGATGATTGTATTGAGAGATCGGTTAGGCAACATGTTACCTTTCTGGACTTCTCCATCCCTGTGGAATTCAGTGCCCCAGAATGTTGCAATGACAATTACCATGGAAGAATGAGAAAAGGACTAGACCAATAATAATAGTAATAGTTCACATGAACTGCCAGTAATTCAGATGTAGTGGCAACCAAAGGTTAGGGACAAACATTTAGGAATGGTCATCCCATCAAACTCTCCTTGTGAACTTCTCGTCAGTATTTTGTAGCAGTGTGCATCAGCTTTGTGTGAGGCCTGAAAAATGTGATTAAGGCTACGCAGTGTGATTTGGAGGTCTCCCCTCTGAGTCGAAGCACAGTATAAATACCTGCCCCCAGTTAAACCAATGCCCCCACAGAATCCACAGGGCACTCTGTCACTCTAGATTTGTTTCTGCCTTTTGGTATGGAATCACTTTATATGTTCATATCTCTCTGAATTACTCTAGGTCTGTGGGCTTTGCAAGAAGTGATGCTGTCAAAAATGTTTCCTGCACAACACTGGCTTTCTCGCTCCTGCTTTTCTGCTAAATACAGAGGCAGATGATTTCTTTAACAGCTAAAAGCTTTATTTAAGGTGTTGTTTTTTTAAAAAAATCTACATTGTTCTCCTTTAACTAACTAACTAACTAACTAATAATCACTGAGCTCTTCAGAACACAGCAGGCAGCTTTCTAGGCAGCTTCACATTGAAAGGCATATCTTAGGCCTAGGGCCTATTGGAAGACATAGGCAAGGCCTGTGAGATGCATAAATTGGGACAGCCTCATGTTGTAACGGCCTATCGGAGGACACCAGCGCAGAATGGAAAGGCCAGTTGGAAGCTTTAAAAATGTGCTTACAAGTAAGAATAGGCTACACCCAACTCAGCAACCTACCTCTTTATCATTTTAAGGTAAGAAAGAGCAAGCGACAACTCAAAGTGAATCCCTTTTATTTTCCTCACAAGAAGGCCCTGGACCTATTTGTCTGCAATTTGGTATGCTTAATGCGCCCTGGAGGGGCTCCTGTGCCTGTAAATTTCACCCCACTTTAGGGTGAAGGTTGTGCTCAGACACTATCCTATCCATCACCAGGGGAAGTAAGATTCAGCTGCCATTTGGGTTGGCTTTTGTACATGAGGGTGTGTGTGTGTGGGCCTTCGGCTATTCAGAATAAGACCCTTTTGAAAATAGTGAGCCTAAGTTGGTCATGCCAACGTGTGCTTTAAATGCTTGGTGTGGACACAAGCCTGGGATGTGGTGGGTTTGTGGGGGCAGAAGTAATATGACTGAAATACTGTCAATGCGTCCTGTGAGAAACATAGTGCTACGTGAAGTTTATCGTTTTTTACCCGGCAATTTGATTCCTGGCAAGAAGGAAAGAAGGCTGCTGGAATTTATGCTGAAGATGGATAAGGGAAATAAAGTTTGTGAGATAAAGTTTCTTTCCCACTCCCAATCGTTCCTGGGTCTGTGCTCTCCTGATACCTGGCCTGTCACCCAGAATGCTCTAGGCCATGTTGTCCTCTTTTGAAAGCGGCGAGGGTGCTGGCAGAGAGGGCTGGGCGATAGCAGCCTGTTTGTAACCCTTGATAAACACTACAGTGCAGCCAGCGTGAAATGAAGAAATATTGCTCCCGGTAAATATTTATTTTATATCAGAAATTAGCATACCAAATGTAATTAAAAACAACTTTATGTGCACGTCCCTCCTCCTTCAGTCTGTCAAATGACAACTCAAAATAACTAGTCATAAAGAAATGCGGCCTTAATTAGCAAGCATCTCAGCCTACTGTCGCTGTTTGATAATTACACTGCAATGAGCTTCTGAAATTAGGATTTATTTCTCCTTTACCTTTTCCTGGTAGAAGTCACTCCTGGCTGGTTTTTGTACCCCTCCTTTTCCTTTATTTTGAACACCTCTTTGAGAATGCATTATACGTGTGCCAGAGCAGTCATGCAGTAGTCTCAGATATGTTTTGCTTTGTTGATCATGTAAACTGTGAGTGGCACCTGTCAGCTGTTGCCAGTGAGGTTGAGTGGATGAGGACAGAGAAGAACTGTGCATCTTTTTAAGCTTCTCCAAGTTGCTGTGGCCTATTAAAGCCAATTATGATAAGTCACCCCTACTTTTGTCTCTTTTAGGCTGTAGTCCTATAAGAACTTAGAGGGAAATAAGCTCCATGGAACTCAGTGGGTCTTATTTCTGAGTTAATAGGTAGCAGCTTGTGCTGTTAGTCGTTGTTCTTGCCGCTGGATGTTTCCCATGTGCCAAATTTTAGATTGTAAGCTCTCCAGACGGACTTTTTGCTCCTATATTCTGTATACCACTATGCACACTGATAACACAATAGATGCAAATAGACTTTGATATGAATAAAGAAAATGATGATGATAAAGTTGTAAGTGAGAACAAAGGTAAATGCTGAAGCTTCTCAAAATGCTTCCAAAGATGAAAAGAAAACAGTACTATGTACCAATCAAAATGGAGTAAGCAAAACTGCTTATTTCAATCTTTTGCTAAGCAGTGCAATTTCTGCACTGGAAGAAAGTAAAAATTGCACATAAAAATTGCACAAGATACCTACCAAGTCCATTAGACATGGTACCTAAGGAAGAAATGGTGCTTTTCCTGCAGTAGGAAAGCTTTCTCTCTGAATATATTTTGGTAACTAAAGCAGCTAAAATGCAAAACAAAACAAATCAGGTTTCCCCCTGCAATGTATTTTGTATCTGTTCATCAAACAGATAAGAGATATGACAGTGCGTAGCTTCCCTGTATAAGAAGCTTTTTAAGGTCCAACGTTTTACTAATCCAGAATGCGGCAGCTAGACTGGTGACTGGGAGCGGCCGCCGAGACCACATAACACCGGTCTTGAAAGACCTACATTGGCTCCCAGTACGTTTCCGAGCACAATTCAAAGTGTTGGTGCTGACCTTTAAAGCCCTAAATGGCTTTGGTCCAGTATACCTTGAAGGAGCGTCTCCACCCCATCGTTCAGCCCGGACACTGAGGTCCAGCACCGAGGGCCTTCTGTCGGTTCCCTCGCTGCGAGCAGCCAAGTTACAGGGAACCAGGCAGAGGGCCTTCTCGGTAGTGGCGCCCGCCCTGTGGAACGCCCTCCCTTCAGATGTCAAAGAGAACAACAACTATCAGACCTTTAGAAGACATCTGAAGGCAGCCCTGTTTAGGGAGGCTTTTAATGTTTAATAGATTACTGTATTTTAATGTTCTTTTGGAAGCCGCCCAGAGTGGCTGGGGAGACCCAGCCAGATGGGCGAGGTATAAATAATAAATTATTATTATTATTATTATTATTACTATGTTTTTATATATGCTGGAAGCCGCCCAGAGTGGCTGGGGCAACCCAGTCAGATGGGGAGGGGTCCTACTACCACTACATCATCATCATCATCATCATCATCATCATCATCATTATTATTATTATTATTATTTATTAATCATGTTTGAACAGTAAGAGCTCAGTTGCAGTCTAAACTCAGCCAATAACCAGACTAAATACCATATTTCAGCCTAATTGCTTCATAGTATTGTTGTGAAGATCACATGGGGTAACCCTGTGTTTGCTGTCCTGAGTTCTTTGAGATGTAGGTGGGATCTAAATAAATGCTGGATCAGGTCAAAGGTTCATCTAGGCCAGCACACTGCTTCCAAATGTCACATTGCTGGGGAAACCTAGCCAGATGGGTGGGGTATAAATATATTATTATTATTATTATTATTATTATTATTATTAACATTACTACCAGATAGGATCTCTTTTCAGTATGGATTGGAACATAGGAATCTGCCTTACACCAAGTCAGACCTTTGGTCCACTGAGCTCCGTGTTATCTATACTGACTGGTAGCAGTTCCTCCAGGATTTCAGACAGGAGCCTATTCCAGCCGTACCAGGAGATGCAAGGGACTGAACCTGCATCTCTGTGCAAAGCAGTTGCTCTACCACTGAGCTGCAATCCTCCTCCATTTCTGCATGTGTACCCTTTCAATCTTAGGGCACACACACACTGTGATAATGTGTTTTCAGTGCTAGATGCAGGTGTCTTTTTTGGGTGCTGTACACATGATGCCATCCTCATGTCGTCCCTGCCCCACACTGTTTGTCAACTGAAAGCAAGTCAACTGAAAGCATACGCAGGGAGCACTTTCTCAGTTCACCTTCTATTGGAGAGGACTGCTGAAGTTGTAGAGCTGTGCCACTGTGCCTCACCATGTTTAACTTGTCTGTGAATAAAATAGGCAAAACAGGAAGCAGTGCAGTAACTTAGCCACCCCTGTATACTAAGGTCTATGGTAACACCAATAGAGGGAGAAGGGACTAAAGAACACCATTGTGCACTAGTTTGAAAACATGCCACCTGTGTGTACAGACATCAGAAATAGTAGCTGCCATTTTAGGATTACTTTCTTGTGGGAAGGTGCGGACAATTGCAAACCATTATGTACAAAAGCACACTGTGAAAAAACGATCCTGTGCATTTCAAAGGTTCCGCGTGTCCATGCTTTGCACTTAACTAGGGCTCTGCTAAAATGTTCACTACACACCCATACTCAAAATTCCCACAGAGCAAGCATATTACACCAAAGGATATGGGATTATTTGGGCCTGGACATAGGCTGTGGATGCACCTCCCGACCCCCAGGAAGTTGTCTGTGCAAGCACTTCCTAGATGACTTCCTGCCCTCACAGTGGACCACTACCGGTATGTCTAAGAGAGTAATTCCACTCGTATAACTGGAGAAGGCTCTATGGAAGCCTGTTTGATTGAAAAGCATCAACTGTGGTTAGGGATTGGCAGCAGAGATCAGTCCAGGATAGGAAGCCCCCATTGCCCTGGCCTGCTTGTTAGGCCACAGCGTCGCTCCTCTGACAAGCTTTTCTGTGGAATTTCAATGAATCCTAATTGTCCATCAGGAGCCCATGACAGGAAAAGTCATATGGCCTGATTTGCATCTACTTTCCCTTATGACTCCTCTTGGCCTTTATTCTTAATGGCCCCTGCTCCTTTAAAAAGCATGCTGGCTGTGGCAATTGCATTAAGTCTGTCAAAGGTGTCTTGACAACTTCCTTGAAACCTCTCTCCTATTGGCATAGGAGTCCGTGTGCAGTCTTGGGCCTTTGAGGCTAAGGATGAATGGCAATAGCAAAATGGGGGCACTTAAGGGCATACTCTCTAATTTGTGTCATTCCCTTATTAGCTTTCTTTTTGCACTTAAAAAAATGTACGTCCTCCTAACCTGAAACAGAGAGCGAGAGAGATGTTCATCAGGGGAAGGGCCATAGATATATTCACCGCTTTCAAGAAAAATCCTCCCCGCCCCTGCTTTCCAAGGACAGAGAGAGAGAGAGAGAGATCCAGCACTGACTTCATTGAAGCAGAGTCCCCAATTAGTGGCTATCTAATTGATTTGAATATCTAGTCTCTTCAGGGAACCCTGCTAAGAGGTGTCAGAAAATAGAGAGGAATTTCATTTAAATTATTAGTAATATCCTTGGAGAGATAGAGGAGAGGCAAAGGTGGAAGGTAGGAAATTGGTGCTACTTGGGACAGGGGATGAGGAAAGAAAAAGTGAAAGATAGACTTTGGTAAGAAAAATGATGGGATGAGGACAGAATATGAATAATTAAACTTGTAAGTTTGTGAGAGATTGAGGAAGGGTTACAGAGTCACAACTGCTACTACTGTACAGTAGGGACAAATGTAAGGTTCTGTGTCTAGACAGGACAAATATAAGATGGGGACACCTGGCTTGCCAGAAGTACATTTGAAAAGGATCTAGGGGTCTTAGTAGACCACAAGTAACATTGAGTCAACAGTGTTATGGCAGCAGCAATAAAGCTAATGATATTCAATGCCGCATAGTGTCCAGATCAAGGGAGTAATACTGCTCTATTCTGCTTTGGTCAGACCACACCAGTTCTGGGCGCCAGTTTAAGAAGGGATATTGACAAGGTGGAACATGTGCAGAGGAGGGTGAGCAAGATGACCAAGAGTCTGGAAATCAAGCAATGGCTTAAAAAAAAAAGGAGATTCTAGCTAGACATCAAGAAAAACTTTCTGACAGTAAGAGCTGTTCAACAAACTGCTACAGCAAGTGGTGGACTCTCCTTCCTTGGAGGTTGGATGGCCATTTGTCACGTATGTTCTTGTTGAGATTCCTGCATTGCAGGGCGTTGGACTACAAGACCCTCGTTACCCTTCCAACTCTACAAGCCTGTGATTCTATTATTTTTTTCCATACAAGTATGAGATATGCTGTGCATATGCTGTGTGCTGCTTGTGGCGAGTGTGTATGCATGGTATATATCTGTAGGTGTGTGCAAACGTAGGAACAACTACTCTGACCGTGGCCATTTCCATGCACAAACTAGCATGTGGACTTGGAAGGTTGGCCAACCTTTAATGTGCCCCCACAGGCAAAAGAAAAAAAAGTTACCTGTGCTGATGTACATATTCTGCCTCTAGTTTGCGGTGACCTTCATATCACTGTAGGCATATGTGAACCAAGAATGGGCACAAGCAAAACTTAATACAATCATGTGGAGGAAATTTAATGACACCAACGCTCATGTGACCCAGCTCTACAATTCTGTAATAGCCAGATTAGTGACACTATAAATAGTGCATAGTTTCTCCTGCTGGAATGCTAATATTGAGGATGAGTTCCTCTTATTTAATTAATTTACTAATGAATATATTATTTTATTATTATCTATCCATCTATCTAAATGCTATCTCCTTTCTTCTGAGGCAAAAGAAGATTGGTGAAACCATCTCTGCATGCTTCGGCCCATTTCCTTCAGAGGCTGGCAGCAGGAAGGGGCTTTATGCCCTCTGCTCCTCTACAGCTGCCCACTGTCTGGCTTGGCCATGCCAGCTTTGCTGCCAAATGCACCGTTAGACATGTATTTTATTTCAATTTGTTACATCATTTAAAGCCTTGGACCAACTGATGAGGGTAAAAAAAGGTCCTTCCTTTGCCTTCAATACCTTTTATTTCCGAATTCAGGTTGTTCAAAGTGTTCAAAGTTGATTCCAGTGATCCGCTGATTGGTGGAATCTCTCAGGCATTTTAAAGGTGCTGGAGCATGCCACATCTTTTAAATCCTTTGTCCTCCTCATCTCATCCAAGCAGATATTTGCAACTATGGCATTTCCTATTGACAAGTCCTTTTTCCAGGTTTTGCTTATCCGCTGGGCTTGAGTGCCGCCTGTGTTCCAGTTTCCTAGTCTCCAGTCAACTGTATAGCAGGACTGGCTCCTGTTGAAAATGCTTGTATTTCTTCAACCCATGGATCATAACACATTTGTAGTTTTCAGGTACAGAGTAAAAATAGCATATGAATAGAGAATCAATTGTGGC